>OZ026617.1:51355751-51938251 GCA_964020975.1 Hermodice carunculata
ACGTAGTTTTGTGTAGAAGGGCTGTTGTGCATTGTCTAGGAAGCATGATGCCCATGCAGGCTGCTGTTGTGATTTGCCTTTGGACTTTTTCTACAGGCATGTTCTGTGTGGATGTGAGCTCCCTGTCCAGGCTGCAGGCATGTTGCACTTGGATGTGAGGTCTTTTATATTTATGTCTGTGTGCCAACACAGACATACTGTTTTTCTAGGAATTCTTTATTATGTCTGTGTGCCAACACAGACATATTGTTTTTCTAGGAATTCTTTCTTCCTTCCTTCCTTCCTTCCTTCCTTCCCAGGCAAATTTGTCCGACATTTCATTTGAAAAGTATTACATGTAGAAACTCCAAACTTTGCACAATTATACCTCTATAGATGAAGTCTGGCCTTTTTATAATGAGAGGTCATGCTTTTCAAAATTATGCAGTTGAGGGCTAATTTAAGTTTTAAATCTTCAATATCTCATATACTATAGTAGATGTGGTTGCGAGTGTATCGGAGTTCGATCATAGCAAGGTAAAGGTCATCTCAAATGTCAAGGTCATTTGGCCCTTTGAAAGTTTCATCCAGTCATAACTTGGCCAATTTCCATCCAATTCTAATCATGTTGGACTCAAATTGCAGGTATTGCAACACTGCACATTTTTATAAGAACAATCACCTCAAAGGGCAAAGGTCAAGGTCATTTGGCCTTTTGAAAGTTTCATCTTGCCATAACTTGGTCAATTTTCATCCAATTTCTTTCATGTTGGGCTTAAATTGTGGCTGTTGTAGCACTGCACAATGGACATGTGAGCTGTAAAGGTCAAAGGTCAAGGTCATTTGGACTTTGAAATTTGCATCCAACCATAAGTATCAAAGGATAAAAGTTGTAGTATTTAATATTTACAACTTTTGAAGGCACACAGACAGATTTGCTTTGAGGCAAATAATCTTTTCTAGTATCTCTCTGCCTTCTTATGATGTCCTTGATGTGCACTATATTGAATGTCACAAGTATTTAACCACAGTGGTCTGATTACTCTGCCAAATGGCACTCTCCGGCTCATGACATGTCATCCTTACTGCGGATGGATAGTTTGACTGGTTGTTACCACACCTCATGACATGCACCATTTGTGACATCTGCTCAATGTCACCGAGTTAGTAGCAATACCCTTCCTTTCCCCCTTTGGCTGATTTTGCAATGTGATTAATATCCTGTCACTGGTCTTGTCTGCCATTAACGTGCAGCCCTGAATTTACAGCTCAAAGTTGCTTGTTACATGATGCAAGCATTCAAAATATATGCCAGAGTAAGAAAAATGTGCAGGTAACTGTTTTTCTTCCTTGAAGTGAGACAGAATCGGCAATTTTCTTTGGCAGTTATATTAAGGGCTTATCACACACTACGTTTTGGGGGTATATGTTTTTTGGCTTGCTTAACTGTGCATCTGTAGGAGAATCTGTGCGAACAAAATATCATGATTCACAGGCCACATCAAACTCGTATTTACCTGAACTGTACATTGACACAATTGTTTGATCTGATATACACTTTGATAACCATATGACATTTTTTAAGGTCACAGGACCCATGTGGGTCCAAAGCAGAGGTTATCCAACCTGTTGGGAAAAACTGTTTGAGTTGAACTTGATACAGTTGCAAAGATCTTGCCGATAATTGTCATTCAGGATATTTTCTAATTTAACCCTTGGGGACATAATCCAAATATGTTGGCATGTAACTCCTTCCAACTGAAAAAAATTAATCAGAAATGATCCAGAGTGGTAAATGTCATGTACTTCATTTTTTCATCAAGAATGGAATAATATTAGTCAACAGCTTTCCTGCATGTGAATGTTTCTGGCTCTAGGTGCAGAACACCCAGGGTGCAGCATGGAAAGCAGTTGATCCAGTCTCCAAGTGGTTAATTCTTTAAGTGTCAACTGCAAACTACTCAAAATGAGCTGTTCTGACTTGTAATAAGGGTGCTAGATTCATGTTCCTGGTGAAAAGACTTTTTATTCAAATAGCAGCATGCCAACAATTGCATAGAATATAATGGTCCAGGTCAACAGCTTTCCTTGGCATGTTTTGGGTGCATTGCACACATGCAAAGGACACCAAGGAAAGCTGTTGACTCAAACCAAAATGTGGTAGTGAAAGATTTAATGGATTAAGGTAAAAATATGGTTCATATTAAACATTGTTTAATGACAGGGTGCTTTTGAGTGGTTTGAAGGGAAAAGGTTAAATTAACAGTGTCACCAATGGGTACATGTGAAAAGTGGCCATTTATGACAGATAATCCCGAGGACAGACAAAACCGTACAGAAATACATGTATGTTGATGTAGGGAACAGTCAGGCGCATCCCTCAAGTCATTGGGGGGGTGTGGGGTGTGTCACCTTACAGAGGGGCGCACACTAAGGTTTTACTGTATACTTTTTTATGACCTGAACATGTGTACACATGTACATGGAAAGCCTTCTTACAGTGAAACCAAGCCAAGTATGTATATACACTCGAATCATACAGATGTATGCAAACACTGATGTACAAGTATATGGGAAATATGTAAACATGTAACCTAACAGCCTCCAAGCCAAGTTTTTAGCATTCCATCCAAGTGGGAAATGGAGACATTCAATGTGACTGCAAGTATAGATTTGTATATTTTTTGTTAATTGCTTTAATCTGCTGATGTCATAAATTTAGGGCACAATTAAGTCACTCTGTTTTCATCTTAACTGCAGAACCAAACAAGTTGATTTGCTATTTGGCTATGTGTAACGTGCCCGTCTAACCTCACTAAAAAATGAATGAATGAGTGAATTTTAAAAACCATCAAATGGTCAGTTGTAGTGTTCAGTAATTCTTGATGAGTTACAAGAGTTTTCTGTTGGCCTTGAGGTAACTTAATTACAATGTAATCAAAACTTTTGATAATCGTTAAGCATCTGCCCCCTTCCCTGCATATGGCTTTTGGAGTTAGCCCTGTATACAATCAGATCATCATAAAGGGCAGACCTTTTTAGGAGGTGTACGCCTATGTGGTTGCAGTGACATTTGCTGTACAGACAGCTTACTTTATTAGCTATTTCACTGCATTAACTCGTAAAGGCCTTGTGGCAATTACAGCATTACTCGGCAGATGATACAAAAAACTTATGACTTCTGCCCACAGGTCTGTTGGTACTTGAATGAAAGCTCTTTGGATGATGATGTTGAATATATATAGGCAATGAATTTTCCTAAGATGCATTGGGTTAACTCTTTCAGTGCCAAATTTTGGACTGAGGCAACAGCTTTTCTTGGTGCGCATTGGGTGCAATGTGCCCAATGCGTGTCGAGAAAAGCTGTTGACCTGGGATATTCTCTCTGGAACTATAGGCACACTGGTACTTGAATGCAAGGTCTTTTTATGAGGAATAAGAATCTTGGATCCTCGTGATAATTCAGACAAGTGTGACTTAAGTAGAATGACTTATGTTACACTTGGCACTGAAAGAGTTAATAAAAGGAGTGTTCGTCGGGCATATACAATTATATAGTCACGTTTTCTACTGCTGAAGATGCAATGTATACCTATGGGTGTGTGAAACAGGAATAAAGTGTCAAAACACAGTTATGATATTTGATAAGTGAAGCCAGAGGCTTCAAGGCTGATCAGCTTGTGTTATAGCGAGTTTCGTCCATACTGTGTGTCATGTACTATGGTGGTAAAAATCTTGGTTGGTGCTTTTTTGTATTGCCTGGAAATTAAGCTAGGACACACAAGCTTAAGGCAGTTCAAAATTTAACCACTGACTTCAACCTATGTGTGTTGATACTTGAATTATAAGATCTTTTTCTGAAGAATTTGAAGACTCAATCTGTATAGTAAAGCAAGGTACATGTACACAGAAAAATGGAGGCCTGGTATGGAGGGAGTTAGCCACAATGTGACATAGGGGTACCTCCAGTCAAGCATGGGCAGTACATTTGGTCTGTTGCATGGTGATGTTTGTTGGCATGCCTGTGTGTCCATCCATCCAATCATCGTTTTAAATACAGTGATATGGCAGAAATCCTTGGAGAGATTTTTGCTCAAAGTTGGCACAAAAGAACCTTATATGACAAAAAGAGATCAGTTACATGTACATTTTATTATGACCTCATGTGCTAGCTGAGACCATCTGTCTTGAAGTGCCACTTTTGATGGCAGGAGACCCGAGAGGTGGTCTCTTCAGACATGGACGATTATATAACTATATGCAAGGTACATGTTTATATACATATGGTACGAAATGTACAATATGAAGCCTTTGTACCAAACTACAATATACACATTACTGATTCTGTTGTAGATCGGCACAAGTACTGGGTGACCTTTGGAGTTGGGTCCAACAAGTTCCGTACACAGACAGTGGTAGACCCCCTTGGGGGCCCTACATGGAATGAGGAATCTGTCATGTAAGCACAATATTTCTGTTTGCATTTATTCTCTTGTATCATAAATGACAGGTTAAGCTTGTACTTGTGCATATACAAATGACAATCGACATCAACAAATAAAATATAGTGCAATCAGGTGGATAGCCTGAGGTTGTCTATATGCACAGACCAGCAAATTTTGAGCTTTGGGTGTTCACTGTACTGCACAAAGATCAAACACATGCAGCATTGATTAAATAATTGAAAACTCTGCACATTTCTCTGTCATGATTGTGATGGTTTCAATATGTATTGTATTACATGCACCTGTTTTAAATGGCCAAGGCACGTACATATATAGCAAAGTTACATATAGTTAACTCTTAACACATTTTCCACAAAAGTCATACATTGCACTCTGAATCAACATAAGGACTCTAAATTCATATTTTTAAGCCAGCCTGTCATCCTGTCATTAAAATACTAGGATGCCTAAAATTGCAGAGACCCTAACGGAACATAAGAATGACTCAGGTCAAGGGTAATGTGACCATGGTTGTGATGCACATGTAACAGGCTAGCTGCTCTTTGTATATGCATTGTGCAGAATATACACCCAATATACTACTCTTGCATTAGTTGTTTTGTCATGTAAAAATAGTAGGCTGAGCTTTTGGATAAAGTAATGCCTTTCACCATTTAATTAAGTTAAAGTTTAGCTTTTTTTTGTAGCTCTGCTGACTTGTCAGTCGGCTAAGTACTTACTTAATATGGGGACATGCCATAGCCTTCTGGGCAAAAATGAGTTGAATTAGAGGGATAGAAAAAGAGTAAAAACAACTTTGAACAAATGTTTCAAAATGTAGAAAAAAAATAAACAAAGAATATTATGTTAATAAATGGACTATTGCTGTGGGTGAAAGTTGTCAGTCTGGAAACTGAATTCAGTAAAATGGAGACTGACCTGTCCATTATAAATGCAGGGGAAGTGACTTTTTCAGGGAGTTGCAGTAAAATCAAGTACAGTAAACTTTTGGCATGTATTGGAATTTGACCACCACAAGGCTATAATGACTCACTGACATTCATGAACTGTTGCACATCATCAATATCGATGCTAGCCTCAACAGTTGAGGCTATTCAGCATCAGTTGGTTAGAGCTGGAAGCCATCCATCTCACCCCAGTGAGCTTCAGCTTATAGTGGCTGGAGCCAGGTAAGTTAAGGCTGCAGAGCATATATTGCCTTCACCAGCTTTTTTGGGTGAACAGAGACAAAGGTGTACCACTTGTGTTTGTGTCTTGAAGCAAAAAGTGACCTACAGTCACCCCATAGAGGTCTAAAATCACTTGCTGCATTCTCAGGTGCAGTGTCTACTCTAGATCTGTACTAATTAATGATGTGAGATCTCCTACTGAGGAGGTCTGCTTTGATCTCATGATGGGATGTGCTAGGGTGGTCATGTGATTCTCTAGACACCAGGCCATAGTGGTCCTTGTGAGACAGAGCAACCTCTTTGCCCTGGTCCTGCCTTGTCTGTTGCGATAAGCCGTGGCTGTTTGATTGTCCAATAAGATGAATACCTGTTTCCCTTTGCATTCGAAAGCCTTCAGGAAGGCTTGGAAAGAGGAGGTGTGGCCCACTCCAGTACTACATGTACAGGTATATCCCTTGTGGCTTAAGCAATCCCTGTCTGTAGATCTACTAGATTTGAGCCTGCAGAGTCACTCTCGGCCATACTTGCCAAGCCAACCCTTCTGTGAGAGCTGAGATCAAAGATCTTTTACTACTTCATGGGGATTCTTTAGCTTCGTGGTTGGGAACTCACACACAGCATCCAGTTTCTAAGAGAGGGTTGCGGCTGGCACACAGTCACCATGGGGAAACTTCACGCCTTCTTTGAAGCTTTATGACGCACATGCTGGTCCATATCTTGACTACGGTGCAAGCCTAAGAGCTTGGACCCTTGATTGCTTCAATTTGAATCAGTGCAGATTTTCATCTGACAGATTCCAGAACAGCTGTGTCAGTACGGACTATGTCAGCTTACCATATTAAGTTATGTTGCAGCCTCCATCTTTTATCAGAGAGGAGTATAGAGGTGGGGCAGCACTGTGTGATCTCAAGGCTTATTGATATTTCGTACATGGACACACCAGTTTAACCTAATGTTGTTCACAGTAGGAGCTGCCCATTGTACTCTGAAGACTCACTGTAAGCGGCCTTCTGGGAGCAAGGACATAAGGGTGGATTTGAAATTCCATATATTTAACTCATTCCATACCAGTCCCTGGTTTTTCCATATATTTACCTAGATTTAAGACGACAATTGCATATTTACATGCTTCATGAAAAGAGCTTTGGTTCAAGTACCAACATGTCTATAGTCTTAAGTCAGTGGTTCTGGCACTGCCTGTTAAGTCCTGCTGCAGCTGCCACAAGGGCAGCTGCAGCATGACTTGCCAGGCAGTGCCAGAACCACTGACCAAGACCTGTGACCATAGTATGGAATGACTTAAAACAGTCTTTCTGCACTCCCTGGCCTTCGCCAGGTCAGGGGAGGGGAGATGCATGCATTTAGTTTCTCCAGGCAAGCCTGGAATGAAGAAGCCATTGGTCGAGGTTATTGTATGGACTTATATCGGTTTTATGGCTGAGACTTGTCTAGACAGAGAGCTTAACCTCATTATTTGATACTGACACCCTGACCTTAATTTGCCAAAGCCCATGGTTGCTGCTTTTTATCTACAGATATCTAATGCTTATTTGTCTGCATGCTGTGTTTGCCCATTGTAAAGCACCTGAAATGGTCCAGTGTCAAAACTGTCATCTACATCTTTTTCATCAAGAACACGGTTTGGGTGGGGAGGGGGGGCACTACCCACATTTTAGGGTGGGTAGGCTCCACCGGGGGTATGAAACTCAGACTCAAAGGGAGCTGAATCAAAAAGAAAATGGGGGGGGGGGGGGGGGAGGGGTCTTTAGGAGCTGGTATTGACAAAGTCCCAGGGTATAAGTGCACATCTCAAAAGGGGAAAAGAGCAGTAATCGAGTACAATTTATGGGGGTCTTTGGGAGATACAATTAAAAACATGGGGCCTTTAGGATTGATGGTTTGAAAAAGGGGGGTCTTTGAGAGCGACAAGTGGTAAAGAATGGGGGTCTTTCCTTTTGGAGCCTACCCGTAGTGGTATATGATGTATTACCCCCCCCCACCCCCTCCCCAGGGTTTGGATAAATTATATCCAAAGTGCACTCGGGAAAGCTGTTGACTTCCCCCAGTGCATTGTTAAGGTTTATTGCTAAATGCTGACCTTGTGGGATACAATTTTAGGAGAGAAAAACTGTGAAGCTTCTGGATTAAAATTTATGCCTTTGAGGTTTCATTCAATTTCCATCAGAAGGTGACAATATGGCAGCGTATAGGCATAATGATACCATTTTCCAAATTGTTGCTGTATCAGGTTTGTTTCGTAGTCCTTTCATTCATGCTACATGATGACTTTTCAATTTTCTCCAGGAAAGTTGAGACACTGTAGTGGGTATGAGCTAGGGTGTGCACCTGCTTGCAGACATGTATCACTCAACTCATGGCATACTGTATAAAAAAAATAAAAAATAAAAAAAATTATAGGTTGTATGCTCACATTCCTAAATGCGTAATGTGCTGAAGAGAGAAGCCTTTCTCTCTTTGATCAACAGGTGCAAACAACAAATGGGAGACAGTAGTGCTACCCCATCTGCATTTTCATGATATAATCCATCAAGTCGACATTTAAAAATATTTCGTACAATACTGCATTAGAATCAACTGGGTCGAGATAAGACAACACAATGTTGTTTTTCCCTCTCCCCTTTTTCTAAATTGTATTTCATCTGTATTCCTCAAAGAATCAAAACAATACAAAGGACTAGATAAGACAACACAATGTTGGGATTCTTTCCTAGTCTTAAAACATGTACTTCATTTCAACTTTATTGCCAAATAAAGGAAAAAAGAATTTACTATAAGTCCCAATGGCTTCAAAACAGGTATTTCCCCTCCCCCTGGAGTAGAACTCACCTAGTCACACACATGCAACCAGCATGTTCCTACACTACTTACTTACATGTACAAGTGACTGGTTAAAAATAAAGCATCAACACCGTGAGCCATTCATGACATTGACTGTTTACACTATGTAAGGCGTACCACAAACCGTTTACGTCTCGAGATGTACGGCATCACAGCCGCTAACGTTATCCTCAGTCCATGAAGAGCCACTCTACTGTTGAAACCGGTCGGACTATCAACAGCAGGCATTACAGGGAGTTCTGCCCTCGCAAGTCTTTTGTCATGCTGTATAAAAGTAATGGTCAGGGATTGCATTGCCTTGCCGGTCCTCCTGCTACTGCCTTTGTGGCAGCTGCAGCATGACTTTCCAGATAAGTAGTAGAAAAAAACGTTTACCTCATGGACCTGGCATGTCCATAATAGAATTATATGCTCATTTTATCAAAAATATGAATATAAGATACGTGTACTGTACAATCATGTATTTGTCTTACAGCTTGCAAGTGTCCTGGGCAAATACAGAATTGTACTCAAAATAAGCTTCCATCTTGGACCATTTTGAACATTATAGGTACAAGACAATGAAAAAGATGGTTAAATATACAATATTTGGCCTTCTTTTTGCTCTCTGTGATTTCAACAAGGCAGAGCAGTGCTGATATATGTTGGAAAGAATACTTGTACGTTACATGAGGAAATTTTCCACCAGCATTGATGGAGTTAAAATGGCATCCTTGTATCTTTATGCCCCCCTTCGAAGAAGGTGGGGCATATAGCTTTGCACATGTCGGTCGGTCGGTTGGTCGGTAGACTGTGGTTTCGGCACAATAACTCAAGTAGTTTTTGAGCTAGGACTTTGATACTGTACAGGTGTATCATTCTAGTCAAAAGCTAGGCAAAGTTTGAAGATGGGTGACCTTGACCTAATTTCCTAGGTCACAGTGGTACCTGAGTTAACTTTGGTTTCTGCACAATAATTGAAGAGGTTTTTAAGTTAGGACTGGGGTACTTTACAGGTCTATAGTGCTTGCTAAGGGCTAGAAGATGTTTAAAGTTTGGTGACCTTGATTTAATTTCCAAGGTCACGTTGGTACCTGAGTTAACTTTAGTTTCCACATGATAACTGAAGAGGTTTTTAAACTAGGACTTTTATATTGCACTGGATAATTGTCCGTATTCGGGGCTAGGTCAAGTTTGAAGATGGGTGACCTTGACCTAATTTCAAAGGTCACAGAGCCATTTGGTTGAATACTGTTTCTGCATGATAACTTGCATTTTAGAGGTAGCACTTTTATATTGCACAGCTTTATGGTTGCCTATAAGGGCTAGTTTGAGTTTGTAGATGGGTGACCTTGACCCAGTTTTGAGGGTCACACACAGACAGTAGGCCTCCTGTGGTTTTTGCACAATAACTGAAGAAGGTCAAGTGAAAATGAGTGACCTTGCCCTAATTTCCAAAGTCATAAAGCCACTTTGCTGAATATGGTTTCTAAATGATGACTAATTTTTCAGCTATAACTTTTATATTGTCCAGGTTTTTAGTCATTTTTTAAGGGCTAGGTTAAAGTTTAAAGATATGTGACATTGATGCAATATCAACCTTCACTAATTTTGTAAGGTCATGAGTGCCCCATCTACCACTATCAATAGGGTAGCGAGGGCAAGGGTAATGAGGGCAGGGGGCATCTATGTTTTACAAACGTATCTTGTGATAATCATGGCAAATCATGCTCCTTTTTTAACCTTGTTTTTCCACTGCCACCAGTCACTGAAAGGTTGCTATGCATCCCAACATTATGAGGATAGTATTGACCATACAGCAGGTGACCTGTCACCATAGGTAAATTTTACAAAGAAATTGACTCCTACGTGTATGTCTGAGCCTAGTTACCACAAAAAGCAATGCGGCTGCTGACGGCAGTGGTTGCAGGTCTTCACTGTAAAAATTGTTGGTGAGATGAAAATAGCTCGCCTGAAATCATGCTAGATGAGCTGTAGGTGAGCTATTGCTATACTGTAGTTAGAGTACTTAAATGCAAGATTGAGGTGTGCTTTTTCTCAGCTCAATTGTTTTAGGCGAGTGAAAAATCACACTCCTCAAACGCGATGACCTGTGGTTGCATATGGCAGGTACCATTGTATTGACATTTTTACAAGACAGTGGATGTGATGCAGCCATTAAAAAGTTAAGGAATTTTGAACTTTTGCATATTTGTGTTATGGATTGCTGTTTGAAGTTCTACCGTATTACCAAGAACTTTGTCATTTTTAATACAGGCCATTCATATTAGACTGTGGTACTCCTTTGGTCTGTATCGTTCAGTAAGGAAATACTTTTATGACTGGGCAGACCCATGTATCACACAGTGGCAGACCCATGTATCATACAGTGGTACCTGCTGTATGGGGCCACCCCTTCTGCCAAGAAGTGTCCTCATACAGCAGGTGACCTGTCACCAGTTAGCAGAAGACTTGTCCGGGGATTAAAGGCACCAAAACAAGTCTTGCGCTGGTTCCCCGCTGATGACCTGATTTTATAAAGGCTAATAATGCCTAAAACTTTGTTCTAAATTTCAAATTTTATGAATATGATTTGTTCCTTTTATAAATTAATTTGCTATTATGATTTAGAACTATGCAGTTTTTCAGTGATTGGTACGGAATAGGACTTTGCTCTTAGAATATCCGACTTGATAGTGTTTAAACGGTACATGGGCTCACAGAATTAAGTTTGTTAAATTTCTCTTCATATTAAACATGCAAAATTCATTGCACTTGCCAAAAATAGCAGCTTGCTTAAAGTTAACTGTTTACTGATGATACCCAGTTTTGGTCAAACTACATCGCAAACTACTCTTTTGGCTATACCCACCCAGTCCTATTAACTAACTGCATGTTTACAAAGTCATTATGATGTTCCCTATACACGCACTGCATGAGCTTGATATAAGTTCATCATATGTTTTTAAATAAGAATTCTTTATTCCAGTAAGACTTGGTTTTTCACCAGTGTCCCTATATCATTGATGGTGACTGATTGTTGCTGTTGCTGGGTGAAAGAGTCAAAGATCTTGGTGGTAAATTAACTCTTTCAGTGCCAAATTTTGGACTGAATCAGCGGCTTTTCTCGGCACACATTGGGCTCTTTGCATCCAATGCGCGCTGAGAAAGGCTGTTGACCTAGGATAATCTCTCTGGAACTGTAGGCATGCTGGTACTTAACAAAAGGTCTTTAATCTGGTATTCTTATGATAATTCAGACTAGTTTGACTTAAGTTGATTGACTTTAGCCATGCTTGTCACTGAAGGAGTTAATATGCATTTCCTGTACTGAAAGCTGTTCATGTATGCTTGAACGCAAAGTTTTCTGAACTGTTAGTTGTGTAAAGGTATCTCATGTTTCCTCTTGCCTTGTGCCTGCCAGGTCAAGCTTCAGTACGGCAAGGGTGGCAAAAACTTGATTGACAACTACAGACCAGTGAAGTGAAGCCTTTCCCCCATTATTTTATGTCATGAAGTTATTGTTCATGATTTGTGTTTTGTGGCTGAACTAGACCTTTGATGGGAGCATCACATATCAATCATTCTTTAATATCTCATTACAGATCATTTTAAGGTCTGTCAGTAACTGATTTCATTCAGTCAGAGCAGGAGCATGACTTGTCGAACTTTGCAAAAACCAACAACTTTGATTTACACTATATGCACCTGAAGGAAAGGTCTGTTTGTGAAGAATTTGAAAAGGAAATATTTCTCAGAATTTTACGTTTTTAATGGCAAAATACAGTTCTGGCATGGAATGAGATCGGCCTGAAGGGGATCCTTTACAGCGTGAGAAAAGTGATATGTTTGTTCAAGAAAGGAAGATCCAGGGTACTATTTTATCTACACCTCTACATCATACAGAGTGAAAAAGTGAGCTACAGTGAAACCTGTTTTGATAGACCACTGTGAGGAAAGACCACCTGTCTGTTCAGACCATGTTTACCATGTCCCTTATGCCATCTTTCACATGTTATTGCACTTCTATTGAGAGACCACCTGCCTTATTTGACTGCATTTTGGCCTGCCCTAGGGGTGGTCTGTCAGAACAAGTTTTAATGTATTTGTTCATGAAAGGACATACCTATGGTACTATCTACATCTGTACATCATAGTGCTATGAAACACCAAACATTAACCTGAGGAACCTGGTGACAATGTATCCCCATACAACATTTTTCCCCATTGAAAATTACCCCAAATGATCCAGGGTGGGAATATTGTCTTCTAAATGTTTTTAACACAGATGATTAGTCAATAGTTTTCCTCATTTCTCCAGACAGAGTGTGCTGAGGAAAGCTATTGACTCCATCCCCAGAGGGGTTAATGACTTTCTAAATTGACATTTTGTTTATGACCTTGATCTTTTTCTTAATTAAAGTCTGTAGGGTATTCACATGCTTTTCTCTTAATAAAAATGTACAGAGTATCTGACTTTTCATTGCATCGTTTCATAAAACCATCAATCAGATTACATTAAGTGTTTACAGAGAAAACATCTCAAGTTTATTTCTGCTGAAAGGAAAATACCCAAAGCCTTTTGAAGCTCTCAAATGGCTAAGAATTAAGTATGGATCCTTCACTGGTTTGGTCATTTCTTATTTGATCACAAAAATTTTTGGTGGAATAGCATGTTAGGTAATCAAGAATTATTTACCTAACACAGAGTTCGCTACGTCAGTTTGATATCAATATGTGACTGTTGAATGCCCACTGTCATGTGGCATGTATCGATGGAAGTGTTCATTTTTCATTTCCGTTGACTGAGTACACTATCACAGGCTTTTACTGTTTATGGCCAAAACAGGACTAGATCAGAAGATTTCTTTGAAAATTCATGATATTTGGTACAATGGCAAACCGGATCTGCTAAGATCGATGTCGTCATGGATTTTTTTGGTCAAGGTTTTGCAAAATGATAAATGACAAAAAAAAAAGCTATGCCAGATGATGATTGTCGAAGTATTAATACTGGGCACAGATATCTTCAGCCCAGGCGTGTTGAAAGCACTGCATAAACCACTTGTCTCAACTGTCTGCATGGCCATTCACATGTCAAAAGTGGCTAGCAGATAACGATTTCACTTCCATTAAGGTCTCTTCCATGGCAAAGCATTCATTGGCTGTCCTGACATCGATGATAGCTGCACTGCAACAATCATGAGATGCAATGTCATAGCAGAGTCTCTCTTAATTCAGGCTGGCATGGATTACTGTAATTCTACACAGTGCCTGTGGTCTCCATCTTATTAAAGCCATCCAGTTGCACCAGAGGATGTGGTTGGGCCTGGTTGCATGGAGAAGTGGCCTCTGTATAGACGGGTGGACACTGGTCAGGAGGTCCTTGTAATAGGAGGACCACTGTAAAGAATACATATCTGACTTATGTTTAGCTGCAATTAACATCCACCCACCCCGGACAAAACAGGGCCGGAATTTTGGCCAGAATCCGAGAATCCATTCTTGTAAAGATTCTCCTAAACTTGTCTTATTTTAAAAAGAAAACTAATTGACAAAAATACAAATAGATTCTCGCAAAATTTTGCGAAATTCTGGCCCTGCAAAAGAATGGCAAGGGGAAAAAAGGAGTTGGCTCAGTCTCTCAGTCTGACCTCCAGTTGTGTCCAGGCTGTTTCTTGAAAACTCTCGTATGGAACCATTTGAAAATGTTATGGCAGATAGGCGTTTATTTATTAAAAATGCCATGTGATAATTTGCATGACTAATTATCCTGCCTTGTTAATTATTAGCAACCTACAGTAAAAGCCTTCCTGCAATCTTCAGGCGGTTTCGCAGAAACTGCAGTGCCTAGTTAGAATCCTTTTGTGTAGCAGATAATGCTTGTATGATAGGTATGTAGCATAGTTCCATGTGGTTAATTATCTTCCTTCATTAATTAATAAGTGATGTCCTTTAATTACCATCAGGCATTTTTTTAGGGGGGGGGGGCGGAGGGGTCTCGGAAAGTAATGCTGCTAGCTATTGCATTGTACCCAACCTGTGCCAAGGGAAGCTATGGACTTTGGTTGTGCCATCATGCATGGTCTTACAAACAAATCTCACAAAAAATGCTTTCAAGTAATGAGAAATTTGTAGTAAAAATGTTAAGGCAGATGACAACTGACATTTGGCAATTTTTTTTGAGCAATTTGAACAGGAAGTGGTTAACTCATTAGTAAATTTTGTGACTGGCTATTTCTTGGGAGGTACAACGGCTACCAATCAAGACTTTTTTCATGACAACTAGGCCTAAAATTAAAAATTTGCCATAACGTTAATTTATATGTCAAGTGATTTTCTTTGTTGAATAATTTGCATAATTCGTTGGGCCAAACAAAAACACTTGTTTGTTTTCTGTCATGTGGGAAAAATTATACAGGCACAGAACATAGGGAAAGTATTTTGTTTTTAGATTTTCTTTCATGATATTCCAGTGATCAAGAGCAGCTAGGATCAGGTGCAACTTGTTTTTTCAGTTTTGCATAGTGAACATGTGGGAAAAATTATACAGGCACAGAACATAGGGAAAGTATTTTGTTTTTAGATTTTCTTTCATGATATTCCAGTGATCAAGAGCAGCTAGGATCAGGTGCAACTTGTTTTTTCAGTTTTGCATAGTGAACATGTGGGAAAAATTATACAGGCACAGAACATAGGGAAAGTATTTTGTTTTTAGATTTTCTTTCATGATATTCCAGTGATCAAGAGCAGCTAGGATCAGGTGCAACTTGTTTTTTCAGTTTTGCATAGTGAACAGATTTCGACAAGTTCAAATATAGCTTCACATCACTTTAAAAAAAGTTGCATGCATGGGCTTTGAGTGCTTTACCTTAAGCAGTTAATTTTAGTAAGTGCATTTTTACAAACTTCAACCAAATCCTTAATTTTTTTTTGTACATGTACTTGCTGTTGTGATTTAAATAATTACAGATGACAGCATCTGTAATTCAGGACAAGCAAAATGTAACTGCCTTTGGCAGGGGATGAGTCTCAACTTGGGAATTGTTTCTGATGAATAGGAAATTCTTAGAATTTGGATAGATTTCTGTTCTGCTTCCTTTGCCTAATACATGTTTATCACAGCTGAAGGAGAAAATATGAACAGGATTATACAAGGACTTTGATATGAATTGAAACAAATATGCTGATGCATGTATCAAGTTTAAAGTTTCAACATGGCATGTTATTGTGAAATGCAAAATGAAAATTTCACCTCTGGAAGAAAAATTTCACATTTGGTGCACATTTATTTGTTGGAAGAAATGGATCTGAAAATAATGTTGAAAAATGAAAGCTTTGACAGCCATTTAACTTTAATTTCTATATTCAATAAACTGAAATGCAATTTAGCAGCAATTAGAAAGTCTTTCTGTATTAGACAAGTGCCTCCGGCTATGCTCAGATAACAAATCAAACTGACGTCAAAAGAGGTAATGTGTAAAAGGGGAAAGAACATCCATTTTCAACATGTTTCAACAAATGTCCAAGTTACCCAAGGCCTAACAAAAATATATGTGTGGTTCTGGTAACCTGGCAGACCCTACTAAAATGTCTCAACCCTAAAATTAATGGAACAAAAAAAAAAAAAAAAAAAAGGGTACTTTTAAGCTGCCCTTCCCTGATAAATATTGATCTGATGGACCCAGGCCAGTGCTAGAAACTCAGTCAGAGACCCAAGTGGTCCAAAAGAGTGCATGTACATAATTTCTTTCAGTGGCCCAAATGAGACCTACTCGCCTCAAAGGGCCGAAGGCATGCGGGGGGGGGGGGGGGGGGGGGGTCTGGGGACATCCTCCCCCCCCCTCTCTAAAAATTTTGAATTTGAGCATGCAAAATTGTGCATTCTGGGGAGTTTCAAGTGGAAAATCTTGCCTTCACATGGTTGACAAAATCACAACATTTTAGTCACATATTGTGTCTTGTAGTAATTTGTGACAGAACAGCTAGCCCCTCCAGTTTATGCCAGTTAGTCTCCTGTCTAGACAGCTCACTTTAAGGGCAGAAAAAAGGTGGTCCGTTGTGAGAGGTACACAACAGCAAGAGAACAAGGACAGTTCTGTGCTAAGCCCAAGTAGTCCTTTTCATATGTATATAGTTCTCGAGTTCTATAATTGATCGTGTCAATGCAGGTGGCCCTGTGACATTGGGGCGGGGGCAAATTCACCCTTAGCTTGTAAATGTTCAGATACATATATGAGGGGCCAGAAAGTCCCCCTCCATTTATGCATGTAATGTTATTAAAGGTGCCAAAAGATTCCAGGGCATAACCTTATCTATGTAAATACAAATTACAGATACTCAAATATTCATTGACATACCCCTACCATTTATATGTGAAATTTATTTATTATAGAAGGGCCCAAATATTACAGATCAAAAAGTCTTCCTCCTTATACACATGTACATGTAAAACATATTAGGGGCCCAAATATTCTGGAATCAAAGGGCCCCCTCCCCACAAAAATCCTCTGCAATGCAATTACATACAAATAGGGGGCCAAAATATTCAAGATCCACTTCAGTGCATTTAGATACCAACATGGGGCCCAATAGTTTGGAATCAAAGGGCCCCTTTCCCATTTATAGCCACCTTGAGGCACTTAGATACTGTTCAGGGGTCAAGTGACCCAGACATTTGGGAATCAAAAGCCTCCCCCATGGCCCCTATCTACATAACTGGAAATTAAAAGTCATTTATAGTTATGTTACAGAAGTACATGATTGTACATGTACATGTAGTTTGGGTTAGCCCAGCTATTCATGAAAATTATACTGGTCCAATTATAACTTTTATACTCAGATCCCGAACATACTTACATCAAAGTTAAATTTTCCATTTTCTGTGAGAAAGTAAACTTAGGATTGAGTCATCCGATCATAATTCTGCATCAGTTATAATGCCATTCACATGATTCAGGACTACGTTTTTACATTTTGCGCTGAATCTATTCTCATGCCAAGCTGACAAAACACTGCGACCAGCACCTTTTACCTTTAATCTACTGTAACATGACCAATTTTGCTATTTTGCACTGTTAACATCATCAATGTTACAACTGTAGTTAAGATGTCTCTTGAAATGTAACAAAAATCAAATATGAAAGGGGGGCCCAAATATTCCAGAATGTTTGGGCCCAGGGTCCATCTGTTTGGCAAAGGGATGGGCCTAGGTGCCCATCCGTTTGGGGGCCCAAATATTAGTTGACACCGGTGGGTTTTTATGTAAGTGGTAACAACCAAAGTTAGTCACCATGGAAATTACTGCTTCATGGTATGTATTTATTCCCTGTGCTGCATGTACATGTACGTTCAACAAATTGAAACGGATTGTGCAGCCATGGGGGCTTTTTTTTACATCTGACAAAAAAAGTTGCTCTAATACAGTTAACTGTGTCAGTCCACCCTGAAGGCCTGCATCCATGGTTTTTGTATTGCCTGGCAAGTCACACTTTGGCAGCCCATATGCAGCATGACTTTCAATAAGGCAATGCAAAAACCACTGACTGAAGGTACAGCATGTTTGTGCTTAAGGACGTTTTGAGCATATGGCGGTGTCTGTGTTGTTAGACCAACCCTTGGGATCAGCAAATACAATGTCCTGGTAACTCAAAACAAGTGGTCTTCTTTCATTGGAGGTTTAAATAGTTTGAAAATTACTGAACAAACTGCCCTGAAAAGAAAGCCAGTTGGTCTTTCATAAGACTTTTTTTACAAGGGAGAGTGCACTGCACTGTGTCCATAGGATTTCCAGCTCAATACATGTACATGTATATGGGAACAATATTACAAACCTATGTGGAATGAATTAAGCATATGGAGTGTTAGGGTTTATCAATTTTCATACATGTCTAGCTACACATATTTGTATTACATTTTACAGATTTGTTATTCTAAATGTGTTATTTTTAAGCATTGTAGCAATACCTTTTAATTTAAATCTAACATGGAATAGACTAGAATTTCTGGATTTCTTTCTGTATTTATTTTGGCATTCTGTTAAGAGTATTGATTTTTAAGACTAATTTATACAGTTAAGCCCATCTAAAACTTAACAGCCAAATGCATTTTTTTGTGTTGCAAAGTGTTGTACTGGGGTTTGTGAAGGTTGTAAAAGGTTTGCAAAAGGTTGACAAAGGGTTTGTTAAAGGTTGACAAAGGGTTTCAAATGGTTGAAATGGTTCCAAACCATTTTTACCATTACATCAACTAGGTTGAGAAAGTGTGTGAAATGGTTGTTAACCGTTAGAGAAAGGTTTAAAAGTATTGAAAAGGGTTTTAATGCGATAAGAGGAAATGGCTTTGAAATGATTTGGAAAATGTTTTTTTAAAATGTTTGCCTTTCACTCAAATGGCAGGGGTCACATTAAGCTTGCGTCCTGCTTCATAGACGCAAAAAATAAAGAAATGATGACTGGAAATTAATAAAACATTGTCATTTTGCGTCTCTATGGACACACGCAAAAAAATGCGATGCATTTTGAATGATACAACTGCAAAAATTACCCCAAGCGGTCACGGTGTTTTGCATCGACCATTATCATGATTATGTATTATACTGATGGAATACTCTGGTAGTGGTGTTCAGATTAATCGAATTAATCGACAATCATCCGATTAATTTAAAAGACCAAGCGCTCGATTATAAAATTCCCATAATCGATTATACGTGAGCGATAATACAGAGTTTAGTGCTAATCGCGTATTTGTGCAGTAAAACAAGTTTTTAGTAGAATATTTTTGGTAAAAATCGTAAATATATTTTTATTATATGGATAAAAATGAAACAACTACCAGGTTTTCGTGACATTTTGAATGATACAACTCCCAAAATTTACGCTAAAACTTCGTAACTTTGCCCCTTTGCCGCCATGATGTTTTGCATCGTCTGCCATTGTTTTTCATACTGCTGGAATCCTCAGAATTTCGTCTCTTAATGTAACAAGCTCTCTTATTGGCTAAGAAATCAATATTTCTGGGGTATCCCTCCAAAAATAGCCCAGAATGAGAATCAAACCTCATTATAAATGCGCTGGGTCATTTCCAGGTTTCTCATTGGATGGATTTGGTCACGTGCAAGTCACCGTCCAATCAAACTCTTTGTTTGCCATGTGCTTGAGTCGCGTTCGATTTGTTGTGCAGGTGAAGATTCACGCATTCACACAAAGATTATAGGACCAAGATGCGAAATTTTGACATCATACTTTCGCAAAACGACTGCGATGGAACAGATAAAGGCAGGAATGAAAATTCCATAAGCAAAGCAAGGAAAATACGCAGATTCCGTCACCGCACGGTGACGAAACTTAGCCTGATTGAGATTTGTGTCAACACGATGTGTTGTCGATCGCTGTCTCAGATACGTCACGGCACGAAATTTTGACATCATACTTTCGCAAAACGACTGCGATGGAACAGATCTAGACACAGATAAAGGCAGGAATGAAAATTCCATAAGCGAAGCAAGGAAAATACGCAGATTCCGTCACCGCACGGTGACGAAACTTAGCCTGATTGAGATTTGTGTCAACACGATGTGTTGTCGATCGCTGTCTCAGATACGTCACGGCACGATGTTTTTATCCAAAGTTTGTTGTTTTAATTTGATTAAAATGTCTAAAAGGATAAAAATCTGTATAAAAGAACAAATGAGGAATGAAATTTATGACCGAAGGCCGGGAAAAATATACGCACATAACGGAAAACCATGCCCGGACTCGTGCCTGTTCACACTCGCTTGTGTTGCACGGTCCGTGACCGTGTTTGTTGGTAAAAAAAAAAAAGGTGACCAGACGCTTGACATCCCATAAAGCATAAAAAAATTTAGGGGGTAAATTGAAATAAAAATTGCACAGAATTATACCTCATGTAATTTCTGACCGACTTTGTGTTGATCACTAGGATTCGATCGCAAAACTCACAGAGCCCAGGCACATTCAATCCAGGACGTCCTCTCTTGCGCAAGCGAGTAGAAAACTGCCCGGTGGCACACTCTGTTCGATACTAGATACTGGCAGAGTGCTAGGAGTTAAGGCAGTTACGTTGTGATATAAGTGCAAAGAACCAAAGATTAAACAAAACTAATTCCAACAAAAAAAGCCAATATATTTCTTTGAATTTCAAATGTTGGGTGTAGTCCCTGTACTGATCCTTAGGCTGTGGTGGTGGTGCGGGGAGGGGGGATCTTTTGCGTGATGTGTATTAAAAATTATGTGTGATGAGAATTGAGAAGAAGTAAATTTGTGTGATGTCACTGATGTGTGATTGCCTGGTTGGGCATTTTAATTTTATGTGACATTATGACATAGCCACGAAATGGATGGATATCCCCTGTTGTCACTCCTTTCATGTGAATGTGATTGAAAACATTTAATTGTGTGTGATGTGTGGTTGCAGCATTTAATTTTGTGTGATGGGTACCCTCCCTCTCTCCTCTGTAGTGTATGACTAGTAGTACATATTAACTAATTTCTTTTAATAAAGTCAATAAATTGTGACTTAAATATGCTTTGTAGTACTAGTTAGTATAGTAGTAGCAGTAGTGTAGAAATAGTGCTTCTTTACTTTTGCAGGTAACACATGCATGTCACATCATAAAGCAATAAAGCACTAGAAAGTACAAGTAAATGCAAGAAGGCAAGCCAATAGGGTGGTATCTCTGGTGTGTACCTTCGTATTTTGTTTTAAAAAAGAACTTGAAACTGGTTCATTAAGCTCCATCAATGAGTTGTTGAGAATATTCCCAAAACCGATTATAATCGATCATCGGTCACTTCTGAAAACCAATCATCGAGACTTTGAAATTCGGACCAATTCCCAACCCTATACTCTGGTGTTCGTCTTGCTATGTAACAAGCTCAGTTATTTACTAAGAAAAAAATATTCCTGGGGTATCCCTCCAAAAATTTCCCAGAATTGGAATGGATGTATGTCCTTTCACCTCATTATAAATCCGCTGAGAGCACTTCCGGGCTCCTCATTTGGTGGATTTGATCATGTGCCGCTCACTATCCAATCAAATTCGTTGTTGTGCATGTGCTTGTCTCATGTCCGCAATGTTGGGAAGGTACAAGTAGTATTACGCAAACATTATTGGTCCAAGATGTTAAATTTTCACATGATATTTTCACCAAGACGACTTCCATCGAACAAATCTAGACCCAGTGAAAGACAAGAGTGAAAATTCATTACGGATGGCAAGGAAAATACACAAATTAGTCATCACACGGTTACACGTGGACAAAGTGAAAATAATACAATGTTGTTGTTGTTCATCACCATCTCTGATGGGTCACGTGGTTATTGGTGTTTTTTAACAAAATTTGGTTGTTTTGATTTCATTGATATGTTTGAATGGAAGAAATATGTATGACAGAACAAGATAGGAATGAAATTTGTGATGAACAAAGCGGAAAACCATGCCTGGGTGCATGCCCATGACAAGCTGTGTACACTCGCTTGTGTGTTGCATAGCTTGCAGGCCTACCATGTTGCTTGGTGAAAAAAGTGACCGCACTTAAGATCAGACTCTTAACACCACCTACGGCATCAAATTTTTCAGGTATATTGAAATAGAAAGAGCATTGAAATATAAATTATGTAATTTCTGACCATTTCATCACGTGGAATCAATCGCAAAAATAACAGAGCCCAGGCAGGTTTAATCATGCATGCCGCTTGTGCTGGAAGCGAGTTAAAAAACTGTCTGCTGGCACAGGGTGTGCAATACCAGATACTGGCACAGTGGCAGGGTACTGGGGGTTAAGCCCCCTTCACAACCATTTTTTGGTAGCCCAGGGTATGTTATAGACTTAGTCTTAATAGCAGGTTCCTGGGTAGATTGAATCCATCCTTGGTACAGTCAACAACTTTTAGACTCCTTTACATTGAGTTGGCATATTGGTAACTTTTTATTCAATCTTAAATTTTATAATAATGAGTTACCTACGGTGAGCATACAGACCCTATGTTATGTTCATTTCTAGGCTTAAGTTACCTGCATGTTTTATTTATTTATCATTTTGATGTATGTTGATTATACCAAATAAAATCAATTAATCAAATTACATCAAATGAATTCCAGTTTGCACAATTTCAGACTGGACCCATCGATTCAGTTCATGGACCCACTATTTTTCCTAAAAAAGAAGAAAGATGGGTCCAACGGACCATACTGAAAAATCCTTAATGTAACCCCTGAATGGTTGAAAAAAGGTTGCAAAAGGTTGATACGTTTGGTGACTGTTTTAACACAGGCTTAGTTGTACGTTTGGTATGATCCCTTTTACCACTTATGGCAGCCATCTTGGATCATTAATACAATGGTCCCTGTCTTGCCAACTGAGACACTGCTCCAATAAAAAAAAAAACACCTGTCTTGAAAGGGCATTTTTTTCAAAATGCTTTGTATTTGCCTATAATTCATACCTCCTATGAGAGACCACCACTCTCTCGAGACTACACTTTGGTCACCCTGTGGGGTGGTCTTTGCAGACTGGTACACTGCAACTATTAGTAAAAACAAGCAGTGAGTGAAATCTGACCCAGAAGGTCTCAGTATACATGTAGCTATCCATGCACACGCTTGGCCAACATGTATTGTGTCGCATGGCAGTGTACCTAGCTAGTATCTAAGGTGACATTGCAAGTGCATCCTGTTGAAGCACCTGCCTGCATCTCTTACAGCTGTATGGCCTTGCTAAGTTGAGGCTTAATTAGAGCCACATTCCAGATCTTACATGATCGCCATTTTTGTTCCATGCAGCTCATAAGGTGACCATTGCAGACATGTTGTACACAATAGGACCTTCTCACATGCAGAATCTTTTGCATGATCAAGACCTCCCCTGTGAAAAAGAGCTCCATGTCAAGGTAATCCTGCTTCAAAGTGCCTTTAAAGCAAGCAAAGTCTCTGTCATGGCACAGTGAGCTCTCATTCACAGCAGAGGTCTACCTCATACAGCAGTCATTTAGATGTATGTAGCCTCGTTCCTGTCATCCTTTAAGGGAAATCATTGCAAGCTCTTGTTTACACATGAAATAGACATTGGTTTCTGAGCAGTTGCTCTGTTATGTGACAGCATATGTATATCTGGTTCTATGTTTTCTTTATGTTTTTATATTATATATTGGCAGCTGGGGGGGGGGGGGGGATTCAATCACTTTATCTTGCTGATATAGGCTCTGCCAGAAATAACACCTTTAATTACTCTTGTTGATCCTAAACATGCCAAAGCCAGGTCTTTGTTGTCAATGTTCTTACTAAAGCCCTACATTTTGACAAATGTTGCTGATGACATTACCCAACCCCCCCCCCCCAAAAAAAAAGTCAACAAATGCTATAGAAATGTTAAAAATATTCAGGGTAAGATGATACATAACATGTTGCTTTTTTATCCAATAAATGTGACTTCCTTAACTTTTCTTGACAGAATCATGCAACTGCTCAATGTAAGTTCCCCTTTTTCAGTTATCTGCCTTGGTTGGGTCTTGTTTTGTTTCTGTAGGCCTACCCTTTGGGCAGGCTACCCACCATAAGATTTAGGTGATGCCTCCCCCCACCCCCACCCACCCCCAAAAAATTCTGATTCCTAGATCTGACCCCGATTACCATTATGATAACATCTAGCCTACAGTGTATAGCTCATATACTTGGGCAATCCCAATAACACATTCTCCATCCATCCATCCGTCCGTCCATCCATCCATCCATCCATCCATCCATCCATCCATCCATCCATCCATCCATCCATCCATCCATCCATCCATACATACATACATACTTACCTGCATACATACATACATACATACATACATACATACATACATACATACATACATACATACATACATATGGGGGGGGGAGGGGGGTCCCTGTCTTAGAATTAAAAAAGAATGCAAGCAATCATTTGGAAAGTATGCAGGCCTAAATTTATATAATCATCCAAATTTCATATGCAGATATGTTTGTTTTAAAATAATTGGGGAACCAACATATTGATCTCACTTTCAAAGCGAGGGGTTGCTCACATATGAAAATATGAGATACGTCTCTTCCTGTTGAAAGAAGTGACTGAAAGCATGATGGAGAGCTCTCTCTTTGGGCGGGGGAGTGACATTTTGAAAAGGAGGTCTGCCTGATGCTGCAAAAGCAAAAGTAGAAAGGTGAGGGTATCATACTCTTGCGTGGTTTGCTGATGAAATAAGTGTTCTGTCTCACAGTTCATACAGCTTCTATGTAAATTTGCTGGCAAATCTGGCTTGACATTATGCAAGTCTGATGGTCGAAGGTTCATAAGGTCGGAACAATATCAGAGATTGCACTGCAGGCTGCCATTAAGTGCCATATCAGAAAGTGGTGCCTCTGGATAGGATGTGTTCCAGGGTTGAAACATGGCGGGTAATAAGCAGACAAAATCCCGAAGCCCCTTGGGTAGTCCTTAGCAGCCTAGTTCATTTGCACTTACATGTCAGTGATTCTATACGCAAGGTCCTACTGTTAGCTAGTGCTAATCTGTGGTACTATATGGCCCACAGACGCTGTCCACTTGCATTTTATTTTACTGATATTCTGCATTTGGATTGCTCAGCCGCTGGTGCTGAAAAAGGTGGATAATTAGCTGAAATTGCCATGGGAATTGATTGTTAGCTGTGCTGGCATGTCATTCAGCTGAGCTCATAAGCAGCTGCTGTGACATTGTCCATCAGTCCATTTATATTTGTCTGTTGTACATCAATTAAAGGCAAAGGGGATCACCAAAAATAGATTGATAAAAGTGGATCGTTTTCAAGAACAGGGTGTACAGCATCATTCTTTAACCCTTTCCCCCTTAAACCGGCCAAAACCGGCTGGTGGTCAAATGTCGTCTGCTTCAGTGTTTTCAACCAGTTTCAACAGTAATGAAAACCAATTTTGACTGAGAATTGTAGATGAGCCCTATCAGGACCACATGCCCCAGGTCAACAACTTTCCTTGGCATGAGTTTGGCGCTAAGTACAAGCAAGGAAAGTTGTTGACTCGAGTGTCAATTCAAGGGGGAAAGGGTTGATCGTGTGACATCACTCCATCAAGCTTGTGTGTCATGCATGGCCATACCCTGTCAATCACATTAGCTAAGTCAGTGAGCCCCTAGGAATTCCTGTCGTGTGCCTTTCTTGTTTGTGTTGTTGATAAGCAAAAAGTGATTGTCTAAGTGGGGAAACTCGATCCAGTCGCACAATGGTAGCCATAGACTGCATGGCAATCAGGGAAATAACAGCGGCTTTGCATTAAAGACATCTGAAGCTAGTTCACCACTAGATGGCGATAAGTAATCAGTAATGTCCTTATGGAGTGTATTATAGCGAGACTTAATTAGCTGCAGTATAATTTAGGACTGCACATGACTGACACCTTTAAGGTAGCTAATTCCTAAGGCTACAGACTACACATTTACATACGTCACTGCAACAATTTACATAATAGTACAGCTGTACCTGTTGTCTAATGCTGCCTCTTATGCCAATCAAATAAAGTCATGCATATACAGCAAGTTGTCGTTCATTGCAGGTAGAATATGTTACAAAAAAATATTGGCTTCAGTAATTGTCCTCAGAACTGTGGTCACAAAAAGCCAGGTGGTGTTAAATTGCAGGTACTACTGTGCAAAGTCAGCTGAGCATAGGCTGTAAACAAGTGTCAGGTTAAAGTTCTGTGTAAATAGAACTTAACATTAAAATGCAAGGATGTCTGGTGTAAAGTGAATGGATTTAACCCAGGTGAGCTTGTCCACATGCAACTTTTTCATGTTAGAAAATACCTGCAAGCATATGTGATGTAATTGTCTTCTGCTTGGTTTTATTGATTAAGAATGATATCTAATGATTTCATATCTTTCCTGTGCACACTCATGATACATTGGGAATCGAGGTGCACCAAGGAAAGCTGTTGACTCAATCAGTTACTTTGTCCTGCTAGTTGTCCTGCAACAGAACATATGTGCAACTGGCACTTTAATATCTGATGCGACTTCAATCATACATCGTATCAAAGTAGGTCTATCAAGCCCCTGATCTGCATTCTACATGTTCTGTTAAGTCAGCTCAAATTTCCTGACCACTTAACCCTTTCGCCCTTAAACTGGCCAAAACTGGCTGGTGGTCAAACGTCGTCTGCTTCAGCATTTTCAACTGATTTCAACAGCAATGAAAAACAATTTGACTGAGAATTGAAGATGAGACCTGTCAAGACAACTTGACCCAGGTCAACAGCTTTCCTCGGCATGGGTTGGGCACTAAGTGTCCAACCTCTGCCAAGGAAAGCTGTTGACTCATTCTTAATTCAAGGGGGAAAGGGTTAATTCAGCATTAGTTTGAATGTGCCTGGAGCAAGTCCAGTCAGTATGGAATGATTTGTTAAGTAATAAATCACAGCTTTGCCAACTTATCCATTTCATTGCTGCACTTCTGTCGTCATGTCATTATATAACTGCATGTATATACAGTAATTGGCAGAAACTGTTTTTCGTTGCCCACACGTACTGCACCCAGGGGCCATATGTACATGTACATGTACAGCACCATGGAATGTTAATGCATGTGTGGCAGGCTTGACCAGCTGACTGTAGTGTAGTGATACCTGCATGTATATCACATGTACAGTAGGCATATGAGTGAGATGGTGGGGGTCAGAGGAGGTCCCAATATGTTGGTATAGGTAATAAAAATGCCCCACTGCAAGGTATGGAAAATAATGAAGAAAACTTAGAAATAATGGCAGGTAGGATCTAGGATCTACAGAAAACAAATTAGGGGGCTTCCAGTCCACAAGTACAATAAATAAAAATGCCCACCATGCCAGTATTGGAAAATCCCTTCACCTGTCTCTTGAGCAAGTAATTGTACCTCTTTTCTCAAGCCACTTTTAAATCAATTCAGGCCAAAAGTAAAACCACTGTGGCTTCAATTTAGTATTCGCATGGGCATGGCTTAATGTGCATCCACGTTAATTTTTCAGGCCATACATCCCTCTAACTTTAAATTACCTAATGACCAGACTTCATTTTTCTAAAACAATTTTTAATCTTAAAAATTGCAGTAAATCTGCCATGAGAATGCCATCTGAATTTGTCAGCGCATGTTGAGGATTTACACACACAATCATGTACATGTAAAATCTCATAAACGCTGGTTCCCTGGCATATTAAGGTCAGTTAAAGGGTCTTTTGAGCTGGCTGCAATTGATGTGTACAGGGATGGTTATGAAGATGAAGGCATCAGATAATTGACAGGCCAGGGGATCGAGTAGAGTAATATATGCAGAATCAGTTGGTTCAGTGGTGATGTACTAACAACCTTGCATTCCAAGAAATATGCGCAGAAAGGACAATTCATGCTATGTCTGAGATCAAGGAAGTGTTTGGAACATCCGATCCGTGAAGTCTGCTGTTTCTATGGTTAGCCCAATTAATCTAAGGTGATACTTTTGCCAGGGAAACAGATCTGTGTCCATATTTTTCTCCAGTTTACTTGTGTGGTAAAGGTGATGTGGCACTTGGTCTACCTGAGAGGCAACATAATACTGTGGGTGGTATTAAATATATTAGTATGCTTGTATTGGGCCATGTGACTGCATAGGTGAAACATTTCATGGCAGGTTTTTACTATTACTATATTGCTACAAGAGCCCTGTTTTTAAATAAATGGTCATATAGTCAGCACATTTAAAAGCTTGGTAATGAAAAATTGCTATTTGCATATTAAATATTTTTGTGTGCGAAGCAGCCATTAGTATCTGCAGTGCCAACACAGTGTCCCTATAGCTATGAACATGAAGACAAATGCCTAGAGTAGCCTAGAATGTTCTCTCATGACCATATAGCATACTTGCCTACCTTCTACATCCTATTTCAAAGTTAGGTGGTTTATTGTATAGCTTGTTTAAAAGGATTAGTTTTTCTTTAATTGCTGTCTGATTTATCAAGGTAAATTTCCAGTGAGTCTTTTTAATTATAAAGTATTTAAGTTATAATGGTACCGGTATGATGAATATCAAGACAGCATACCCTAACATTTTGTGTGTATGAAACTACTTGTTCATTTGGCATTCAACCCTATCACATTATAGAAATTTGTGTGATCAGAGACTGAATTAATAATTTCTTATGAAGGTTGCATTAATATATCTAGTTTTCATGTATCTTAACAGGAAAGATATATTTACAAATGCTTTGAACTGTACGGAATTCCAAGTTAAAGAGGTAATAAACAGGCATGTACATCTTAACCCTTTCAGTGCCAAATTTTGGATTGAGTCAACAGCTTTTCTCAGCGCACATTGGGCGCCATGTGCCCAATGCGCTGAGAAAAGCTGATGACCTGGGGTTTTCTGTCTGGAACTATGGGCATACTGGTACTTGAATGAAAGGTCTTTTTATGCGGAATACGAATGGGAGATCCTTATGATAATTCAGACTGGTTTCACTTTAGTAGATCCACTGTAGATGTGTGTGGCACTGAAAGAGTTCATTGTCTTGTCAATTTAGAGGAATTTCCTTTGGCTATGTGTCAAAGTAATAAGCCTCATCTCATGTTTTACCTTCCTGCCTGTCAGAAGAAAGGGAAAAAAAACGAGAAAAAACACCAGATACTGCTGTTATCTTTAATTAAGAATAATGCCACATATGGTTATACAGATGTTATATTTCTGGGAATTCAACTCGGAAAACATATTTTTTTGGAAAAATGTGCATATTTTAAATTCACAATATTGGCAGCATTTTGCAGAGTTTGAGAATTAGATGAAACTTTAGCATTAAGAAGATTCCTGGAAGTGCATTTATCAAGTTCTAAGCAGCGGGGTGTGAGGAAATGTGACACCAATATTACAGCTCACCAGTTAATTCAGGGATTTCTGTGCACAGCAAGAAGACTTATCCAGCTGGCATTTTGTTTTCCACTCTAAACTATGTCACTTTAACCCTTTCCCCCTCAAACCGGCCAAAACCGGCTGGTGGTCAAATGTCATCTGCTTCAGTGTTTCAAACTAATTTCAACAGTTATGAAAAACAATTTTACTGAGAAATGTACATGAGACTTATCAAGATCACATGCCCCAGGTCAACAGCTTTCCTTGGCATGGGTTGGGCACTTAGTGCCCAACCCATGCCAAGGAAAACTGTTGACTCAGTCTTAATTCAAGGGGGAAAGGGTTAACTCACTTTGTACTGATTTGTTGCATAGGACTCAGAAACTTTACTTGCTCTGACCCATAATTTCCTTGTCCCGGACAATTGGGCTTGCCTCGTTGCATGACAAGGCAAGCAGGCACATACATGTATATCAGGACTAAAATATGCATCATTTTTGTTAAACAAGGTCACCAGGTCAACGTGGCTTTTACATGGTAACAAAAGAACCTTTTAAATTAGGATTTTGAAATTTGGCACAATGATTGGCCAGTATAGTAACTATATGTTGTCCTCATCACATGTATACTAAAGGTAGGAACTATCAGTTCCGGTATACAGAGTCAGCTGAGCACAGGACTGTCACAGTCCTTGCTTTTCAAGTTTTTTTTTCCACCCTCATTGTCTGCTAAGTCATGCCGCAGCTGCTATATGAGTTGCCAGACAGTGCAGGAATCTCTCACCATAGCCTTTAGCAGTGTTTATAGCATGGATGAGTTAACTGGAGATACTGATTTTGGTATATTGCATGCTTTTGCTCGGTGAAATATGGTTTGTCTGGAACTTTTAATTTGGTAGTTTGGCAGAGGTGCAAGTCATAAGACCCTGGTACAGTGTCATGTAAAACAGTCAAGTACATTGTAATATATGTGCACATGAAGTAGGATAGACCACAAAATTTTCACTGAAAATTAAAAGGGCTCTAGCTCAGTGATCAGAAATATGGTAGTATGAGCAACAATTTTAGAATACTTTTAACCCTGGTGTTCCTGGTGTGGATATTGTTTGCCTTATACACTAGAATTGGACTGTGAAGACCAGCCATAGGCCTGGCAAAATTAGATCTAAACAACATCCCAAGTATGAAATCTGGGTGTAATATAGCATGTAGCTGGGGTAAGACCTCAAATACTTTTTGAGATACATGCCACACAAATGTGACAAGTCTAACATCGAATCAACATTTTCCCTAAGTTAATTAATGATTAATTTACACAAACTAATTAATCCAAGGGAGAAACAAAACCCAGGTGCACACTTTCATATATCGATAGATGTGTCCACAAAGTTTTATAGTTGAACCTCAAATGCTTTTTGAGATACATGCGACACAAATATGACAAGTCTAATGTTCAATCAACATTTTCCATTTTAATGATTAATTAGCACAAGATAATTAATTAACCCAAGAGAGAAACAAAGCCCCAGGTGCACACCTTCATATATTGATAGATATTTCCACAAAGTTGCATGGTTGAAGTTCAAATACCTTATGAGATACATGCGACACAAATGTGACAAGTCTAACATCAAATCAACATTTTCCCTGCGTTAATGAATGATTAATTAAGACTGTATAATCAACCCAAGAGACAAACAAAACCCCAGGTGCATGCCTTCATATATTGGTAGATGTTTTCACAAAGTTTCATGGTTGTACCGCAAATGCTTTTGGAGATATGCGCGACACGAATGTGACAATTTTAATGTCGAACAGACGACCAGACGGATGGACAAGGGCAACTCTATATGGCCCTCCTGGTGGGGGCATAACAAACATGGGACTAGTGTTGTGCGTAATCTCGTGAAACACTGTTTCTCGTGAATTCCTCGCTCAGTCTTGCGATATTCACACTCCGCACGCAGTCTGGGGAAATGCGGTGTCTCGAGAAAGTTGGTGCATCAACAGAATACGATCGTGCGGCCAACTCTTGTACAGTGAAACCTGTCTATTGTGGACACCTCTGGGACTGGTAAAAAATGTCCACAGTTGGCAGGTGTCCACAATAAACAGGTGTTTTTAACAAGAAAATTGACCTTTCCGTCCTGGACATTTCTGTCCACATTAATGCAGGTGTCCGCATTATAGAGGTGTCCACAAGGACAGGTTTTACTGTATTTTGAAGCGTACATTGGTATTACCGAAAACCAAACTAGAAAACCATGACAGAATGCGTGATGACATCATGTTCCACCTGATTTGTTGAACATTGTACTGAAATATGTTTCCAAATGCAACTTTAAATGAGATTGAAGTTTCCCTATTACGATTAACGCGCAATCTGTTTTCCTGGCACTGTCAACAGTGGTGGGACTGTAACAATGGTACACAATCGACCTGATATGTACAAACATTCTATGATCACTTTTGCATAGGTGTCAACCCTTGGAGAAATCTCACCTTGGAGATTGACAAGGGGAGGGTGCGGGAAGGGGTTTTTGAAAGCCGACACATTTCTGTGATCAGATACCATCCTAATACTTATATTCCACAGACTGCACGCTTAGTCTGGGGAACTGTACATCCCGGGTCCTTTTCTTCACTTCAAAGAATAATAAAAGCGTAGAAAGAGCTTCACATTTGACAGATGCAATCTTTTTTCATTATATATGTGTTTTTATTAATCAAAGATACATCAGGGTGCGAAAATTCCTATGATCCGACGTTCCGGGGCAAAGTAAAGCTCTTCTCGGACAAGTGACTTTCAAATTCAACTTGTCCTGCGGACAAGCTAATTTTTTCCTTTTTAATTGGACTGAAATTACGTCTGTTTGCATGTACGGCAACATGATGATGAGCAGTCAGAGCCTTAGCGACTCTCCATATGTTGGCGATTACTGTGGTCCGTGTGAACAGAACTTACACACCAATGCAGGCATGTGCTTGGGGACGCCAATGCGCAATAGGTGATAATCCCCTGGCCTAAAGTAAACAATCCAGGTTTAAACAATTACATGGTCAGCAGGTGTATTCAACAGGACTTGACTACCTGCTTGATTTCTGTCAAAACAAGCAGGTATTTTGACTGTTGCGTACATACGACGACGAGATCAAAGGTACCAGCGGTCATGCATTGGGGCGTATTGGCTTTCGCCCGTGTCGGGGCAAGGTCACAGCACCTCACCGTCAGTCTAATCTGCCCGAACGATGACAAAGGAACATCAAAAAATTTTAAAACTTGCATGGCGAATTCTTGAGCAAATTAGCATCAAAGACAATTTATCGGTGGGCTCTAAAAGTGTTGGAGAGATCATGTAAAGGTGCCGCAAGTTGACTTCCCGGCCAAACAAAATACACATCTGCCAGTCACACGCAAGTGACCGCGTGGAGTAATCTGCGGTGAACGGAGCATCATGCTGACTGATCTGTCAAACATTCGGCATTTTTCTCTGTCCCCCTACCTTTGCGTATTTGCCTGTGACTCCAAATAATTGTGGCTATAAACACTGGAATCTTTATTTTCGCATGCTGCAATTAAAAAAAAAAGCTTCCCATTTGTGTGTTCCCTCCATAAATTTCGGAAGGTTCACCCACGTTTACAGGGTGGAAGCCATGATGAACACACTGTAACACGAGCCGTGATTGGCTCATTTTTGCATGTGACTCAATTGACCAATCAGGTGATGTGTTGTTTGTCAGACCACATGGCCAATGCAGCTGTTTGTACACAGTGGTTGGAAGGATGGTGACCGCACACTCGATGTGCATTACAGGGAGATGGATTTCTGATTTTAAATTCTTCGTTTGAATTTGAATTTAGAACACCATTTATTACTAGTAACTTGCCGATACTGTATACACAAATTGACAGCGATGTACGGATAGCATTCATGGTAGTACGCAAACGATGGCGTCGATGTGCATCCCATCCGCGGCACTAAGAAAGACGATGTTAAAACCAATACAACTATTAATCTGTATGTATTATTACTATTGAATTTATCTGGAACAGTGACTTCCAAAAATTACACAGTATTTTCCATCGTGAGTCACCCTATGCAAGTAGTTTACTTTTCAATGTGTATTTTTAATCTATTTACTTATTTATTTTTTTTAATTTTTTTTTTTTTTTTTGCCATTTTTACTGTTTGCAGTCATAGCTAGAATTGTGGTAAAAATTGACAGATTTTTTCTGATTTACAAGCAACAATAAGTGCCAAATCAGGGTAAATGGTTTGTCCAGGCCTTTATGTTTGGATTGATGAAAAAGAATATTACTATGTTTGTCGCACCGTCGGACAAGTGGATTTTAAAATTCACTTGTCCTGCCGACGAGTGCTTTTTAAAAAAATTTTCGTGCCCTGTACATACATGTATACAGGTACATAAACATAATTCCTATCTCAATATTTCTGTTTCCCCAGACAATTCAATTGGTCTGAAGAACTGTACAACACAGTTCCTTGTCTTTAATTCAAATAATATATAATTGGAATCATATGTAGAAGAATTTAGAATCCAAAATATTTCTGTGATCAGAAACCATGATAATACTTATATTCCACAGACAGCACGCTTAGTCTGGCGAACTGTATATCGCAGGTCCTTTTCTTCACTTCAAAGAATAATAAAAGTTTAGAAAGAGCTTGACAATTGACAGATGCAATCTGTTTTCATTGTATATGTGTTTTTAAACCAAAGATATATATATATATATATATATATATATATATATATATGTATGTATATATATACACATGTATACAGATACATAAACATAATTCCTATCTCATCATATTTGATTCCCCAGAGTACACAAGTAGTCTGGGAGCTGTACATCACATTTCCTTTTCTTCTGTTTAAATAATATATAATTGGAATTATATGTGGAAGAGCATGTCACTAAACTGGGTATAAAATTTAGAATCCAACACATTTCTCTGATCAGATACCATCATAGTACTTATATTCCACAGACTGCACGCTTAGTCTGGGGAACTGTACATCCCAGGTCCTTTTTTTCACTTCAGAGAATAATAAAAGTTTAGAAAGAGCTTTAAATTGACAGATGCAATCTTTTTTCATTATACAGTAGTCCCTGTCACGAGAGACCCCTGTCGTGAGAGACCACCCTCTCATGAGAGACCACTTTTCAGATTCCCAAGTCCTATACTTCCCATGTTAATTTATCTGTCATGAAAGACCACCTGTCTCATAAGACCACTTTTTTGTTGCTATAGGGGGGTCTCTGGTGACAGGGACCACTGTATATGTGCTTTTTTAAATCAAATATATATATACATGTACAGTGAAAACTCATTATAATGACACCATTTGTTCCCTTGGAAATATGTCGGATGACTGAATATGTCAGATAAATGAATCAAATAACAAAGAAAATGAACTTTTGCCATTCAAAACTTGTGTCCTTATAATGAATATGTCGGATATCTGAGCGTCGTTATAATGAGGTTTCACTGTATACAGATACATAAACATAATTCCTATGTCATAATATTTCTGATTCCCCAGACTATACAATTGGCGTGTAGAACTGTACATCACAGTTGCTTGTCTTCAATTCAAATAATATATATATATATATATATATATGGAAGAATTTGTGGAAGAATTTAGAATCCAAGACATTTCTGTGATCAGATACCATCATAATACTAATATTCCACTGACTGAACGCTTAGTCTGGCGAAATGTATATCGCAGGTCCTTTTCCCCACTTCAAAGAATAATAAAAGTGTAGAAACAGCTTGACATGTGCAGATACAATCTTTTCATTATATGTGTTATCTTAATCCAAGGTATGTACATGTATACAGGTGCATGAAACTAATTCCTATCTCATAATATTTCTGATTCCCCAGACTACACAAGTAGTCTGAGGAACTGTACATTACAGTTCCTTTTCTTCAATTAAAATAATATATAATGGGAATAATATGTGGAAAAGCATGTCACTGAATTGTGTATAAAATTTAGAATCTTACACGTTTCTGTGATCAGATACCATCATAATGCTTATATTCCTCAGACTGCACGCTTAGTCTGGGGAACTGTACATCCCGGGTCCTTTTTTCACTTCAAAGAATAATAAAACTGTAGAAACAACTTGACAATAGACAGATACAATCTTTTTTTCATTATATATGTGTCTTTATTAATCAAAGATATATATACATAAATATAATTCCTATCTCATAATATTTCTGATTCCCCAGACAATTCAATTGGTCTGAGGAACTGTACAACACAGTTCCTTGTCTTCAATTCTAATAATATATAATTTGAATAATATGTGGAAGAATTTAGAATCCAACACATTTCTGTGATCAGAAACCATTATAATACTTATATTCCACAGACTGCACGCTTAGCCTGGGGAACTGTACAACCCTGGTCCTTTTCTTCATTTCAAAAAATAATAAAAGTGTAGAAAAAGCTTGACAATTGACAGATGCAATCTTTTTTCATTATAATGTGTTTTTATTAATCAAAGATATATATACATGTATACAGATACATAAACATTATTTCTTTCTCATAATAATTCTGATTACCCCAGACTACACAATTGGTCTGGGGAACTGTATATCACAGTTCCTTGTGTTCAATTCAAATAATATATAATTGGAATAATATGTGGAAGAATCTAGAATCCAAGACATTTCTGTGATCAGATAACATCATAATACTTACATTCCACAGACTGCACGCTTAGTGTTGCGAACTGTATATCGCAGGTCCTTTTCTTCACTTCAAACAATAATGAAAGTGTGGAAAGTCCTAGAGGCTATGTTCCTTAATTATGAATAAAATTTCTATTCCAACATACAATGTTTCTGTCACCATATATCATTATAGTATTTTAATTCCCCAGAATGCATGATCAGTCTAGGGAACTGTTTATTTCAAAGGTTAGGGGATAGCAGCGTACACTTAAATTTGGAACCCGTTCCCCTCTCTGCTGACGGTCACCACCAGCAAGTCCAATGTCTACCTTGAGATGTCAGGTTCCTGGAATGCCAAAAGAGACATAGGATCACAAGCATATAGAAAATGAAAGGACTGGAGAGTAAACCAGCCTGGAAGGTACAAAATCTTTATTGCTGTACTGTTGACAGCGTGGATGAATAGTTCATAGAATTGAATTATTATACAAACTGCACAATCAGGCTGCAGAATTACAAAATTCAGTTGTTAAGAACCTATCAACATTAATTCTAGGTACAAACTTTTTTCAGCACACAGATTTTTTGTTACGTACGATATTATCAAACACACTTACATGAAACTGATTTATATCTCACTATATTGATGATTCCCCAGACTGCACAGTTTTAATCCATTTTTGTTCAAGAAACTTTAAACTATATGCTCTTTCCAATATTACTTCAGATACACACTACTTTCATTCTATGTTTTTTATTGTTTTAATTTAAGATACAAGATACATACATAATAGATGTACAGTAAAACTTCCCTATACAGAACAGCCTTGGGACCGGAAAAAAGTGTTCAATATAGTGAGGTGTTCGGTATAAGGAGGTTTCATAGCATTGAAAGAATATATTTGGGACCGAGAAATGGTGTTCAGTATAGAGAAGTGTTCGGTAAACGGAGGTGTTCGGTTAGAGAGGTTTTACTGTATATATACATATATATATATATATATATATATATATATATATATATATATATATATATATATATATATATATATATATATATACACATATATATACATATACACATATATATATGTATATATATGTATATATATGTATGTATGTATATATATATATATATATATATATATATATATATATATATATATATATATATATATATATATATATATATATATAAAACACAAACATACATTTCATTGTATGAGGTAACAAAGAACCATATTTTTCCATTTCCTCACTAAGCAACATGTTCATCCATGCATGCATGATTTATGATTTCATGATTGGTGCCTATCTGGAAAGACATGCAACTTTTAACACATATACATCATTGAATTATTTTTTTTAAGAAAATACTTTCATACACACTTCGGTCTTCCTCTTGACCTAGAGCAGACTGCAAACGATGTTGCCTATTCGTCTGAACTGTTATATGTACATCAACCTGTACACGTCAACAGACAAACTAAAAGTCTGAAATTTTGTAATAATTAAAGTAGGAATTGTTCAGAACAAATGTTTGTATTGAAATGAAACAGCTAGTATAAATGCACTATCTAGTGGTTTCATTTTCAGCTATTTTCATTTACTTTTTTAAAATCTATTTTTTTTTAAAATAATTTATTTTATTGCATTTCAGTCATTTCATTGCAGTTATAGTTTCACTAGTTTAAGCAAGTCTCGGTCATGAGACACCACTTTAAGGGGCCACCACCCCAATTGCAAGGGCATGCCCAAATGTGGTTCCTCAAAACAGTTGGGACTTTCCTCATTTTGGAGACTGCATGGGTAATTAGTTCATGAAACTGGGTTCGTTGCAAGACTTCGATCAGTTTGAGGATTTCTAAACATTAAAGTTGTTAAGCTCTTTCGAACATCATTCCAGATACAAATTTCCTCTCGCCCAATATCAACTTGGCATTTTTATTCCCCAGACCATATGATTAGTCCCGGGCACTTTATCTTTAAAGTTTAAGGAATAGGTTTTACCAGAATACTTACACCCAAAACTTCTTGAGACAGATGTTCCTGTCTGCCAGGCTCATTCTCGTTTGGGATGTCAGGTTCTTGGAATGCCAATTGAGATATAGGATAAGAAGCACATACAAAATGAGAAGACTGAAGAACTGTAGAGCAAACCAGTAAACCAGTGAACCAGCTCCAGTTTAATTTACTGTCAAGAAAAATCAATATCATGAGTACAATCTAATAGCTAATTTTGGAGACTGCATGGGTGAGTAGAACATGGAAGTAGGTTATAAATTCTCAAGACTGTACAATAGGTCTGCAAATTTGTAACCTGTTAGGTGTTAAGCTCTTTCTGACATCATTTGAGATACAAACTTTTTTTCATTATATGGTTGATTTAAACAAAATCAAAGACATTGTAGATACAATCTTTTTTATCATTATATGGGTTTCTTAATCCAAGAAATGCACATGTATACAGATACACAAAACTAGTCATATCTCATAATATTTCTGATTCCCCCGACTACACAAATAGTTTGAGGAACTGTAAATCACAGTTCCTTTTCAATTAAAATAATATATAATTGGAATAATATGTGGATGTCTCTGAATTGTGTTTAAAATTTAAAATCCAACACATTCCTCTGATCAGATACCATCATTGTATTTCTATTCCACAGACTGCACGCTTAGCCTGGTGAATTGAATATCCCACGGTCCTTTTCTACACATCTAACAATAAACAAACGGTAAAAAAATCCTAGAGGACGTGTTCCTTAATTCTGAATAAAATTTTTATTGCCCCATACAATGTTTCTCTCCCCAGACATCATTGTATTTGAATTCCCCAGAATGCATGATTAGTCTGGGGAACTGTTTTTTCAAAGGTTAGGGGATAACAATGTACACTTACATTCAGAACTCGCTCCCCTCCCTCCTGACGTACACCACCAGCAAGCCCAATGTCACTTGAGATGTCAGGTTCCTGGAATGCCAAAAGAGACCTAGGATCAGGAGCACATAGAAAATGAAAGGACTGGTGCACTGTAGAGTAAATCAGCAAGAAAATTACAATATCATGAAAACAACCTAATTTCTACTGATTGAAACTCCAGTAAGTGATTAGTTCATGCACCTGAGTTATTGTGAAGACTGTACAGTCAGCCTGCTGTATATTGCCAAGCTATTTCTGACATCACCTCACTTATAAAAACTTCATTCTATGTGTTTTACTTTGGGATACAGTATATATACATGTATATATATATATATATATATATATATATATATATATATATATATATATATATATATATATATATATATATATATATATATATATATGTATATATATATATGTATATATATAATTATATATAATATGTGTTATATAATATATATATATGTGTGTGTGTGTGTGTGTGTGTGCTACCTGCAGCTCAGCTAAATCTTTCATTAGCAACAAAACCACTTATCTGAGATGACTTCTTGACTTACGGCTCAAATATCCCATAACCGGGAAGGGGGGGGGGGGCATAGCTTGTATCACTGCCCCAAATTACAAGAGAAATTGAAGAAATGGGAAATAAATGCATTTGTTTCTCTTCTTTTCTCTCTCTCTCTCTCTCTCTCTCTCTCTCTCTCTCTCCTCTCTCTCTCTCTCTCTCTCTCTCTCTCTCTCTCTCTCTCTCTCTCTCTCTCTCTCTCTCTCTCTCTCTCTCTCTCTCTCTCTCTCTCTCTCTCTCTCTCTCAATCAGATGTATGTATGTCTACCTGACGTTTTCGTTTGGCTCATTTCTTGTGTTTATGTTGTGTACCTCGAGTGCTTTAATAAAGATATATGTATGAAGGATAACCTACCCTGTTCTTCCACTTGGAGAGCGCGATCTTGTCTATGTTCAACATCTGCAGCGCAGCATCCTCGCAGTTTTCACCTTGTTATGTCTGTGTGTGAAAACAGACATATTGTTTTACCCAATATTCTTTATTTATCTTTCTTTCTTTCTATCTTTCTTCCTTCCTTCCTTCCTTCCTTCCTTCCTTCCTTCCTTTCTTTCTTTCTTTCTTTCTTTCTTTCTTTCTTTCTGTCTTTCCTATCTTTCCGCCAGATTTTTGTGTCGTCTTAAACTCAGACACCGTGCAAGCTAGAAACTTCAAACTTTGTATGGTTATAGCACCTGCAGTGAAGTTTTGCATATTGTTCTGAATAGTCAAGATTTTGAAAACTATGCAAATTAGGGCAATTAAAAAAATTCAATTGCTTCTGGCTTCCAAAGTATTTATCCGATTTTGATGATGTTGGACCCAAATTGCAGATATTGTAACACTGCACATTTTTGTAATTTACATGTGACCTCTAAAGGTCAAAGGTCAAGGTCATTTGTACGTTTGAAATATTCATCCAGCCATAAATCAGTCAATTTCCATCCAGTTTTGATCATGTTGGACACAAATTGTAGCTACTGTAACACTGGACATTTTTTTCAATTTACATGTGACCTCTAGAGGTCAAAGGTCAAGGTCATTTAGCCATGTGAAATATTCATGTAGCTATAACTTAGTCAGTTATCATCCAATTTTGATCATGTTGGACACAAATTGTAGCTACTGTAACACTGCACATTTTTATAATTTACATGTGACCTCTAGAGGTCAAAGATTAAGGTCATTTGGACCTTTGAAATATTCATCTAGCCATAACTCGGTCACTTTTAATCCAATTTTCATCATGTTGGGCTCAAATTATAGATATTGTAGAAGTGTTGGAACACTGCATATTTTTGTAATTGTGCAAATTTTTCACACACCCAGACAGATTTTGCTTTCAAGCAAATCTTTCTTTTCTAATTTAATTTATACCATGCCTCCTTTGTTTTCTCAAGGGATATCACCTGCTGACACATATATCCTTGCTTTAATTTCCATGGCTAAATTTCAACACAGAACTGATTTGCTTTGGTGAATACATTTTAAAATGAATTTATATTCATGAAAACAAAGAAGGCATGGTATAAAAAGGATACATCCCTTGTTCTCGTGATTTATCTGGAATCCTGCATTTTTAAATCCGTACGCTTCGCTCCGGGATATAAAAAAAGCAGGATTCCAGATAAAACCCTTGAACTGTGGATGTATCCTCTTCATATTGCCTTATTGGATAATGACGTCCAGTTTAGCCCTGGGCAATGTTTTTGACTTTGCACTGTCAGAGAATTGGGATAATGCCCGCTCATTGTAATTGTCCCGGTCCACTGCGTCCATTGTCATGCACTGAAAGCCCGACAAGAAGTGCAGCGGCAAAGTAACCGCAGAAACAAATTTTAATGGCGTCATCCCAAGAGTAACCATGTGATCTGGGGAACACGAGAAATTCTTGAGACTGCGCACTTCCCTAAACTACGCTTAACATTAAGGTGGTTGTAAGTGAGGGAGCTGGCTCGAGATCATTACGCCAAGAATTTAGTAGAATGATGGCAATTAACACAGTATTGACACTGCCAATGATGGAGATGGTTATTCACTTTGTTTCTCCAGAAGGATAAGCAATGCTGCTTGTAGCCCGGAGATACATGCTTCTTGTAGCATATAGCAAGTGCCAGATTTAAATTGTCTTTAAATCATTATTTGAAATTCCAGAGCTATATTATAATCAGTACATGTTATTTTTGCAGACCTATAGATGATCCATCTCAATCACTGGTGTTTACTGTCAAAGAAAAGGAAGATTCCTTAGGCAGAGTCACACTGTTGATTTCTGATCTGCCTTCAGCACAACAGAAACGGCAGCACCGGGCACCCCTTCAGCCACATAAGAAATGTCCCCACCCCCATGGAGAACTGATTTATGAGTGCTGGGTATCAAAATACAGGGACAGAGGTGTGCCAACTATTAATGTAACTGGATCAGAAGAGTCACACAAAGCTAGCCGGTTTACAAAATTTAAAGAACATTTAGCTCATTCTCCAATATTAAATAGAAAGACTTTTACATTAGGGAAGTCACCAAGTTCTCATGCTGCTTTGGGTAGGCGGAATTCTCGATCAATCCAAGACTTGAGACTGCTTACTGCAGATGCTAAGGATGATTATGGATCACCTGGGATATATCGAACGAGCAGTAACCAGAATTTGTCTTCTGATGGGCCAGAGCTGCATCTATCTCCATTAAATTCCTCTGTGAACAAGCGTTCAAGCAGTTCAAACGATGTGTCTCCACACAGCCCCAGTCCAGAGGTGACCAGTGTTCACCCTCGGGAAGGTTCCTCTGGGGGTGGCACACGCCTTACCATAAAAGGTATTAATCTTGGCAAGAATAAAGATGATATTGGTGGACTCACTGTCTGTGGTTTAGACTGCTTAGAGTCCTTAGAGTACGAGTCCCCAACCAAAATTTACTGCACAACCAAAGCACACTGTGCTGGCAATGGTGACATTATTGTGCAAACGAAATCGGGGGGCCGTGGGAGTTCCATGGTCCACTATGCATTTCTTGATAGACCAGAAGACAGTGCAAAAAGACGCAGCAGTGCCACCTTCACATGGGAAGAGAACAACAATGTGTCTCAAGCTGAGACCAGGCAAAGGAACAGTAAGGAGTTTGAACTATCTCCGAAAACTTCAAAATCAAATAGCAAAGAAGACCACGACGCTAAAAGAAGCAGCAAAGAAATAGAGGCTTCAAAAAGGAATAGCAAAGAAGTTGACACCTCATCAAAAAGAAACAGTAAAGAAATCCTGGAGTCTTCGAAAAAGAACAGTAAAGATGATACGCCAACCAAAAGGAACAGTAAAGAGGACTCCTCTTCCAAAAAGAATGGCAAAGAGGAAAAGAGGAACAGCAAAGAGGAATCTTCTTCCAAGAGGACCAGTAAGGAGGACTCATTTTTCAAACGCAACAGCAAGGAGGAGTGCTCGTCTAACAGTGGTACACCTGAACACAAAAAGGTGAGCAAAGTGAAAAATTGCAGATGCATCTCCATGATTAACATACAGAGTGTAGTTTAATGGTAGAATTTTAGACCTCAGATTACAGCACTGGGTGGTGTTCATTTGCGTAAATTTGGCTGTTTGGTTAACAAAAGCTTCAAAAGTATTTGCTGTCATGCAAATAAGTAAAATTATGCTAATGTTCATGCTCAAGTGCTGCCATCTAGGGTCCTAAAAGGGTCTGTTGGATTTGCAAAGCAGTTTGGTCATCAAAATACAGAAAAAAAAAAGAAAAAAAAAAGCCAATAAATTTTTGGTGCATAACATGGTACTAATCATAATGCCGCTGATTAAAATTATGCCTAGTGTTGCTCATTCTGGATTTTTTCTGTACCCGCTCTAATCAGAGCCTTTCTGGCCATCTGGAAACAGTCTAGCTGATTTTCACAAGTTATAATCATTACTAAGAATATGTGAATCCAAGTTGACCTGTTTGGAAAGCAGTAGCACATGGACAGAAAATTAAGTGTTGAAAGTGCTCCAGTCGGTTATTGGGAAAAATTTCTCCCTTGGACTTCCTGTCCTTCCATCCACAACTTACACACCTGACCCGTGGCTTCTTTTCAAACTTGTGTGGGATGAGGATGTACCTTGGGTCCAGTTGTAGCAAAATTTGTTCAAACTGTCATGCTCCTGTGATACCACTTTGTTTTTATTTTTTATCATTTTTTATTTTATCTTATTTATTTATTTTCTTTTTACAAATCTTGGAAGGTTTTCTTTGAAGTCAGTTCTTAAAAACTGCATAGGAATACTTGACAGGTGAGAATACAAATAGAGATACTGGTCATGCATGTACAGGTAATTCTCACCAGAACCATTGACTGGAGCTTCTTCCAGCTTGCTGGGAATTTTTGTTGGATGGGTGTCTACTATGTTTGATCAATGGGTTATTCCCTTTGTGTGTTTTTTTTTTTCTGCTGGCCAAATTGCCCTGATGCCACACAGTGACACTTTGGGGACACATGAACCTTGCCTTTTTCAATATATGGCACAGGGATTTGCAATTTGTTTTCTTTCTTTTTTCTTGACCAAAGTCGTTTGACTGAAGAAAGTGCTGCCATGTTTTGATTTTGATTGAAATTTTAATTTGCATCACATTTGATGAGTGTAATATACAATAACATTGATTTTTTACATTTACATGTAGACATTAATGTTCTTAAATATGATGATGCAGTGCAGACTACTAATAACTTATTTTAACCATGACTTTGTGTCCTGAAACTTCATGAACATGTGTATCAGAACTCATTGGTCTGTCGTGTAACTGTTTTGGGGGCAGCTGAGAAGCATGGTCGTGGCCAACATGGCAAACTGACTTCACTTCTAAGCCAAATATGGAGAAAAATTGTCTGTAACCAAAGTGTAACATGGTTCATTGATTACCATGGTGACATTGAAAGTATTTTGTGTATTTCTTCAGATGGTATTGGGACCATAAGTACCAAATTTGGACCTACGTGATAGCAACCTATATGTCTATCGAAATGTCCTACAATCTTAAAATGAACAAGATTATCCAAAATGGGTTTGACATTGCCTTAAAAGGGAGAAGGTCTTTGAAAGGAGTGACTGCAATAAGATTTATTTGGATTTCTTTTACTTTGTCCTGCAATGATACAGGTGTTTTAATTATCTTTTTTTTTTTTCCACAAGGGACATGGCTTTCTGGCTCGCTTGTCTGGGTGTGATAAACGTGAAAAGTCTGAGAGTGAACCATCTACTCCAGAGTTAAGGAAAAAGAAAGATAAATGTGGTAAGATTTTCTTATTTGTACCTCAACTGATTTGTCAGTCAATAGAACATTTCAGGGTCCTTTTATGTCCAGCTGTATGTCCAATCGTATGAGTACCATTTAGCCAATTGCTGACTGAGATTTGTAATGATAATTGCTGCAGTCCTGTAGCATATCTGTATCATATCTGATACAAGTGCCTGGATAAAAAACCCTCTGACCCTATCCCTGCCTCTAAGGCTCAGGCATTTCCCATGTCCTGTGCACACAGTCATTATCAGGGCTACCACCTTTGCCTTTCCTTACCAAAAGCTTGTTATTATGCCCGCTCCTACCAGAGGAGGGGCATATAGTAATCACTTTTTATGTGTGTCTGTGCATCGCTCTGTCCGCTTTTTCATGTCCAGGCTTTTATTTCACTTGTCCTTCAAGTTAGAATAATGAATTTTACACACATGTGCATCTGGACATAAGGGTGTGACATGTGCCAAAAGTAGGTCACTAGGTCAGGTAGCTGGGTCACAGTGACATATTCTTGTAAAATCGTGTCTGGTAATTCCTTTACTATGTAAGTTAGATCAATGAAACTTTACACACAGATGCATCTACACATAAGGGTGTGTCATGTACCAAAACTATATCACTAGGTCAAGTATCTGGGTCACAGTGACATATCCTTATAAAATCTTGTCCAGGCTATAGAGCATCTATCCATCATATGCCTTTCTCACATCTAAAAAACCCATAAAAACATTTCTGTGCTTTTGCCTTGCCAATTCCGAAACCTGAGTCAATGTACATGTAAATACATGATTGCCTTCCAGTCTCCCTTTTCTGTTGAAAAGCATCTGTAAACCGTCTTCAATTTCCTCTGGCCCTTTCTTTATCAACTCACTCAAAATATGATCTGTTTTTGGGACTATGCCTAATCTCATCTGCTGTATGCCTTATAATAATTCACTTCAATGCTACTGCTTCTGTGGCGCAACCCAGGATCCCATCGATCCTATCTCCGGATTGACATGCTGGTACTGTACCCTGGCCCCATTTTGAGTCATTAATCTCATCCCAGTGCTCCCTTTATGCTTTTTGTATGTCCTACCCTCTATCTGTTTCTTTTCCCCCATGTATGATTTCTTGAGTTTTATTCTTTCTATTCTGGTTAACCTGTTTCCAAAAGATAATCGACCCTTCTCCTCCACCCTACACTATTTTCTTTGTCATCTTTTCATTTTTACCAGCTCTCCTTTCTGCTTTCATAATATCTGTCTCTACTAGCACTATAATATCCATCTTTTCACTTTCAGCTACATCTTCTCTTTCAGATATCTTCCCTTTGAATCTTCCACCACTGACATGTCCTATTTTCATGTTATTGTTCTTTTTCTCCCTCCTGTTAGAGTACTGACCTGGTACTGGGGTTTCTAGTTTCCCTGATCTGTGGGTGTCACAAGTTTCAATGGTGGTAGTTGAAAGTTCTGTAAGATGGATCACTACAACAAACAACAAGATGGAAAAAAAGGAAAATAGAAGATATGTACATCCACATTTGCATCTCTGGGTAACGAAACCTGAGGGCATGATTGTTTTTACCCCTCGGCCTTTGGGTCGGAGGGTATTGTCGTCACCTACGCATTTGTCCATGCCTTGTTAATGCCATATCTCCACAAATACTTACTTTACATAGACCAAATCTTTATCACAGAGGGCCGTTGAGGTGCTTCAGGTGTCTATCGAAAAGTAGGTCACTAGATCACATATTTGGGTCACAGTACTACATTAAAGAAAAAACTGTGTTCACACAATATCTAAAAAAAATATTGAATGTAGCCTCATCAATTATTTGTGACAGTTGGTCCTAAGGATGTCTCAGATACCTATTGAAAACTAGGTCACTGGGTCACATATTTAGGTCACAGTGCTGCATTGAAGAAAAATGGTGGTACCATGATATCTTCAAATATTAAATAACTATTTTAGCTGCACCAATTATTTATGGCAGTTGGTCCTAAGGATGCCTTAGACACCTAGTGAAAACTAAGTCACTGGGTCCCAAATTTAGGTCACAGTGCTGCATTGAAGAAAAATGGTGGTACCATGATACCTTCAAATATTAAATAACTTTTTTAGCTGCACCAATTATTTATGGCAGTTGGTCCTAAGGATGCCTTAGACACCTAGTGAAAACTAAGTCACTGGGTCCCATATTTAGGTCCCAGTGCTGCATTGAAGAAAAATGGCCTTGCCATGATATCTCTGCTCATTGCATTTGCACCAAAGCTTTGTCATTAGGTCAAACAGAAATAACCTTGACCTACCAGAGGGGTATTGTCATTACCTATGCATCTGTCCTTCCTGGCCAAGGGGTTTTCGGTCACTGATCGGCTTCTAGTTACACTTAGAATGTATGGTACCTTGGGTGGGTCTCTTCCAGATTTCTTCACAATGTCATGCTTTTGTGAGCTTTGAATTTTTGATGATGTTTAGTTCTGTTTTGGTTTGAAAAATAAAAAGGACTTCATCTTTGAAGCTTTTTGGCCAGTTGCAGGTGTGCTGCTTTTGTTTAACAATTTTTTGCTGCAACCATTGAAATTGAAATGGGAATTTACATGTGAAATATAGAGCTTTTATTTAAAAGAAAATCATGTTTATGAAAAATAATTCTCTATGAGATTCATTATAATTAAGTGTGTGTAGGGAAGAATTGTGCACATACCATAATCATGATAGTAATAAGGCTGTTTTAATGGTTTTTACAATGCTGATGATTCATGATGTACATGTAACTGCTCTTGCAGAAGCTGGAGAATGACATGTTACACGCCCTGTGGGGGAAAAACTGACTTGAACCTGGGGTTGTTAGTAATACAATGCATGTGTACTAATTAACAACCCTTGGGTAAAGTCAGTTTTCTAAAATTCAAATTCCTCATGGGAGCAGCTTTGATTTTAATACCAATGTAGTACTGAAATGAAAGCTGTTTTCATGAGGGATTTTAATATGCAATCAAGGTTCCTGCCAGAATTATTTTTGGGGTACACAAATATTCCAATATAATGCATAGTGTGCTGAAGAAAGTACAATAATGGGACATCTAGGTGTATTTTAGAGTACCGGTAGAATAGGTTAGAAGATCACCTGCTTTTTAAAATTTTAATTAATTTATTAATTTATTTATTTATTTTACTTTTTATGCTATTTTGTTTTATTTATTTTATAATGGAAAGTAAAAGTACCCACAATGTATTGAAGGAGGGGGTCTTTTGCCATTTTTAATTCTGGTGGAAACCCTGATAATCTCTAGAGCAATTGCAGCAAATATGATGCAGGAAAAACATTGTTCAGTGAAGATGGAATGACATGCTGGCTTGTTATAAATCTTGCAGGTTGCCATAGGGAAGAATTGCTGGCAGAGATTACCCAGCTGAAGGAGGAAAATAAAAGTTGGTATCATTGTCACACATGCTCATGACTTTCGTCACGTAACGTTGAATACCAGTTCAGTTGACATGAATAACATTTTGTGTTTACTTGTCAATATCAGATATGATGATTTTCATGTAGATGAATGATACATTAGTAGCTGGAATGCAGCTCTTTCACCACTGGCTTGCACTGTACATGTAGCTTCAAACCAGCATGGAGAGGTTGAGCTTGCACATTATACAAAGCTAAGCAGGCCAAGTGTGCTTGGTATGGATGGCAATTTTCATTTTGTCTTTCTGGTTAGCGTCAGACGCTCAAACAAATAATTGCTCTGTCACATTGTAATATGCAATCACATTTCAACTCTCTTAACCCTTGTCTGCTAAGGATGGAACTGAGTCATCGTTTGTTTGTTTGAGGTTTTTTTCTCTTTTTTTTGTTTGTTTTTTGGGGGGGGGGGGTAATTGCCCAGCCTTTGCTTAGGAAAGCTGCTGACCTGAGATGCACGGTTCTGATGTGGGTCTTATCCACAAATCTCCTTCAAAATGTTTTCAATTAATGCAAAATTTCAGCACAAACATTGAAGAAGAGGACATAGTACATACAGGCAATAGTTTCAGGTGATTTGAACTAAAAAAATTACTATGCGAGTATCATAAGAACGTTGCTCTATGTTTACTTAGGCCACCACTGCTCCTCCAACTTGCACACACAAAAAACTGTTGACTCAATCCTATTCCAAGCAGACGAGGGTTAAGAGAGTTGAGATTTCATCAGCAGATTTTAGAAGAAATTCACCATATTATCATATTTTGCAATTTTGTTCCATCACGTTGCTGGTTGAATGTGCAAATATGCTTATAAAATTTTTACATGGAAAGTGCAGGGTTTCCAATTTAATGGAAACATGGTGCTGACTATCACGTAATATGTTATTGAATGATAGTCGTCAATATTAATGTCATGTACACTCGAAAAAATCTTTTTATTACTTCAGCTTTGAAGGAGGAAAACAGCACTATGAAGCTGTACATTGATCACTTGGTGGCACGAGTCATGGAGGAGTGTCCTGAGGCTCTGTCCAGCCAACCTGGTCATACTTAACACCAGTGGTGCCATCTGGTGGGAACATCATATGTACTGGATACAAATTTCAAGCCCAGGTCAATCCAGGAGAAGTTGTCACCCACAACACAAATTCCAGGAATATGAGCAAATGAAATTGGAAAATATCAGTCCATGCATGGACACCAGGGAGAGCCACAGGTAGATGCATGGCAGTTGCACAGGCAAGCACCATGAAGACCACCTGCTGGATGACTGGTGCATTGGCCAGGAGAACATATATGTATAGACATTCCAGTTTTAAAGATCTTAATGGATCCAAATGATATATAAATATATATGTATATGTATCCGATATGTGACTAACCAACCCTTTGCACACCCCGCTTGCTGTTGCTTCATGCTTGGCCCTATGTTCACATACATGTATGACCAACAGGATATCCTGAAAAAATTCAAATATAAACGTTTAATAATTGTCATATTTTTTATGAAACAAGACACTGACTGACACACCTTTAAGTATACATATATCACCAATGTCCATTGATCGTCAGGTGAGGACTCTTTCACTGCAGATACATTCTACTTTTTTTTTCAAAAAAAGGGACAGTGTTAAAATAAAATGACTAACTTAAAATGATAGTGAATTCTCAAACAAACTCTTTTTCATTACACTTGAAATTAGACGAAAACACTGAAACAGACAACATTTGATCACCAACTAGTTTTGGTAAGCTTCAATTTGTCAGCAGCAGTGATCTTAGATGTATTGTTTATTTTTCAGACAAAAAAAGGACTGAACTGTGCTTCCAAGGATTAAAGTGTATGTATGCTTTCCAGTTAATACATACAATCAAATCAACACAGAAGTATTAAGTGTACCCAGGTCAACAAGTGAAAAAACTATCGTATGGTGCTACATGTACATAAAGCAGGCTCAATAATTTGCTCAGTTTCAGGTGCTGGACAAATTTTCCAAAAGAAGGTTCATCAGTCATAGATCTAACAAGACCATAGGCTTGTGAAACTTTTTTTCAGTTGTTTAATTTTTTTTAGTATTTTGACGTATCAGAGTATTTGTTTTGGAAATCAAAGTCCACAACACAGTTCCAGTGAATATTGAAATGCACAGGCTGACATTTGAAGGTTCACACGCAGTCTTTTTTTGTGAATATTTTGTTGATTTTTCCACCACTTATCTCTTCATTGTATAGCCACATATTTTTGTACTCCTCAGGAAAAGAAAATCTAAGAATATATATTTTTCTGTATTCACCCTTGTACATGTAGTTAATATTGCCTCCCTCCTACTCGAGGAGGGGCATATGACAATGACAATGACTTTATTTTTCCAGCAACCCCTTTCGGAGTAAGGGAAAATGTAATACATATAGTAATACAATCAAGATGGCTCTGCCCTCAATTAGATTCTTTCATAATAATGTTACAGAATTTTGCCAAATGGCACACATCAGCATACTGTAGAATCATCAATTTTCGCAAGGGATAAATATTCTTGAATTTTCCCGAGTACACCCTACTTGGGAATATTAAACTGGCAAAAAATTTGGAAGATAAAATCTAATAAACTCACAACTAATAAACAACAAAAATATCTTTTACATAGTACTTTAATAAAAAATATAAAAAAACTATGGGGGTGTCATGCAATTAATACCTCTTTGTGGTAGCGATTCGTGAAAATAAAACTCGTGAAATTCTCTTTTGAGGCTAATTCATGAAATTTGATGCATGGGAATATAAATGATTATACGGTATCTTGCATTAAAGGCCTTGTACGTATTTGAAACAGTAGGTCTGTCCCTTATACTTCTGTAAATAAAGAATACTGTTGCTTTAGAAAAGTGTGGACAATTGAGAATATAATGAGATTCATCAGCAGGACAACCTTGGTTACACTAGTTACAGAATCAGTAATTGCTCTTTTTGTCTGTCCATCTGTCTGCTATTCGTGTCCGGGCTGTAATTCGCTTGTTTTTCAATATAGATTAATGAAACTTTACACACAGGTGCATATGGACATAAGGGTGAGTCATGTACCAAAAGTAGGTCACTAGGTCAAGTACCTGGGTCACAGTGACCTATCCTTATAAAATCATGTCCAGGCTGTAATTCCTTTATTATTTAACTTACTTTCATGAAACTTCACACACACATATATCTTGACCCAAAGGTGTGTCATGAAACAAAAATAGGTCACTAGATCAAGTATCTGGGTCATGGTGATACAATCATGTAAAACCACAGTACACATCATGCCTGGGCTGTAATTCTGTTGTCCTTTGACTTACAATCATGAAACTTTACACACCTGTGTATCTGGACATAAGAGTGTGTCGTGCATAAAAAAGTAGGACACTAGATCAAGTATCTGGGTCACAAGTTACTGAATTAATAATCGCTCTTTCTGTCAGCTCTTTTTGTCCTGTGACATATTCTTGTAAAATCATGTCCAGGCTGTATTTGCTTTAATCTTTAACTTAGTGTCATGAAACTTCAGACATGCATATATCTTGACTTAAATGTGTGTTATGAAGTATAACTAGGTCTCTAGGTCAAATATCTGGGTCACTGGTATATCCAGGTAATATCAGGTCTAGACCACAATTCCTGTACTCATTAAGTTAGTTTCATGAAACTTGATATACACACACATATCTGGACCCAAAAGAGTGTCATGTAAGAAAAGTAGGTCACTAGGTCAAGTACATGGGTCATGGTTAGGCCTTATATAAAAATGCAGTACAGTCATTTGTGTCTGGGGTATCACTCAAATTAATGAAACTTTACACACAGATGTACTTAGACATAAAGGTGTGTCATGCAAATAAAGTAAGTCACTAGTCAAATATCTGGGTCATAGTATATCTTGGTCAAATCGTCTGGACTGTAATTCCTTTGCGCATTAAGTTTTACCCAAAAGTTTGTCCTGTAACAAAAAAAAAATCCTTGTGTCTGTCCTTCTGCTATTCGTGTCTGGGCTGTAATTTGCTTGTCCTTCATTTTAGATCAATGAAACTTTAGACACAAGTGCATCTTGGCATAAGGGTGTGTCATATAACAAAAGTGTGTCACTAGGTCAAGTATCTGGGTCACAGTGACATATCCTTATAAAATTGTGTCTGGGCTAAAATTCCTTTAATACTTATCCTGGTGTAATGAAACTTCACACACACACATATTTTGACCTAAATGTGTGTCATGAAACAAAACTGTGTCACTAGGTCAAGTATTCGGGTCATGGTGATAGCCTATTTTTGTTGACCAAAGTCATTCCAAAATGAGACCTGTCATAAGCAAGGTTTTAAACGAAGTGGGGAGGCATGGATCCAGCAATCTCTGACTGCATTTTAATTTAAATATTGAAATTTTGCATACGTAGTCTGAATAGGTTTGCCCTGCACAACTGTTACCCATAGCAAACGAAGAAAACAATAAAATGGAGTCAAAATGAGGAATTGCAGTAATTCTGAGTTTTTGGTCCACATAAATAGATGTGCAGAACTGTGAGCAAATTTTACATCTTGGCACCTAGAACTCGACAGACCACTGTGACAGTCTGAATAAGATATGATATATCCATGCAGAGCACTGTGACAGTCTGAATAAGATATGATATATCCATGCAGACCACTGTGACAGTCTGAATAAAATATGATATATCCATGCAGACCACTATGACAGTCTGAATAAGATATGATATATCCATGCGGACTGCTTTTGCAGTCAGGAGGGATATATCTGATCTACAGATGTATATGTCTGTGATTGTGGATAATAATTAAAGGTTAATGTGAATTAATGTCTTTGCAGTTTGACACATTTGAGGTTCAATGTGTTAATATGTCTGCAGCAAAGACCTTAACCATTCTACTACCAGTGGTGAGTGGGACATGTAGAATAATTTACACATGGGATATCTGTAAAAAAAAAAACATTAATAACCAAATGGCTGAGGCAAGATTTCTTACTTTCCTCCTCCCACCCACACAAAGTATTAGACTCTAACCATTCAAACTGGATACAGATTACAGTTTTTTTGTTATCTCTGCTGACCATAGGTTGTAGAGCTCGTGCAATGTGTCTGTTCATCCGTGAGGTTTTGTTTGTTGGTGAATGTGATACAGTCCAGTTTTAAAGCAGTCTGGGCCCATGTCACTCAGAATTTATCAAGTGTATGAATATTTAGGTCAAGGTTGATATTGGAAGCATACAGGTGTACATTGTACCTACATTATTATGTAATATATGGGTCAAAATCTGAAAATCTTGTGAACACTCTAGCACTTAAAATTTCTGGTATATCTTCAAAATTCAATACAATTGTGGGCAAAGTCAAAATGTCATTTGCTTATGATACTGGTCCGGTCTCATAATCCAAAGGGGTCACATGAGCAGTTTCAACCCTATGTACAGCGTTCTTCAGTTCATCTATTTACATGTACATGACAGCAGAGTAGTAGGCCCACGGGCCTCTTGTTGCAATTTTTCACTTCCCCAAAACTACTTACTGGATTCTGTCCAAAATTGAAAGGAATGCATATACCTTGACGTGGTCACTAGGTGCTGCTGCTGTTATTTACTAAAGGAATTTTTAGATTTTGTAATGATCAAGGAGAGTACAATGTTTATGCAAATGCATATTCCTGTGGTCTTCAAAACTGTTGATTGCATCCTGTTCACATTTGATGGGGATGAGCAGCTGAGCACAGAATTGTCAGTCTTCTTGAGAATTTTTTTTCTTTAGGGCTTCTGCATTAAAGTGCACTTTGTAGATGTTTTTGTGATATGTCTTCACAATTGTCATTTGAATGACCCAACAAAAAGAAAGGTGACTGATTCTACTGGGTCATATACTGTATAATTATTTATATTCCCCGGGCATAAAATTTCCCGAATACACTCCAAATCATAATTTCACGAGTTATGTTTTCCCCATTTTATGCAGGGTTTCTATCCACATGCCATCTGGCACAATTTTTCCAAGTTTAATATTGCCGAAATCGGTTTCCTCAGGAAAATTTGGGAATATTTATCCCTCGTGAAAATTTATGATTATACAGTACCTAAACCACCTAAATCTGTTCATAAGATATGGGATTGAGGATTTATCTTTTTGTCATAAAAAGTCGTTTGTGTCAATAAAAGTAAATTACAATATAACATCAGTGTCACTTTCTCAGTGTGTTGCTATTGTGAACAAGTTTGAATGAAACGTTCAAGTTGTGGCTATAAATGTTCATTCAACTTCCATGTGCCAAGAACTTGAAACTGCTCCAAGTATTACAATTAAAGGCTCATGTTATTACCAGAAGCATTGTATCATATTCTATGAAAATAATTGAATTGTTGGAGTGCTTATAAATAGTAAGTACATGTAGAATTTGTGTAATTTAAGAAAGCTGCAGCACTGTGTTAAAAAAACAACAACAAAAAAAAACCCCAACGCAATTTGTTAAGCTCAATTAAGGCATACATTCTTCCCATACACACATAGTATAGAGCCTGCATATACAGTAGTCCCTCCTTTGAGAGACCGCCCCTAGTGCCACCCAAAAGGTGGTCACATAAAGCAGGTGGTCCCTCAAAGGAGGTATAAATAACATGAAAAGTACTACAGAGAGACCTGACAATTGTGGTCTCTCAAAGGAGGTGGTCTCCCAAAGGAGTGGTCTTTCAAAGGAGGGACTACTGTATGTGCTGTATGAACAGAGTGTCAAATTGAAAGTGCATGTATGGATGACTGACTCCCTCGTTAAATATGTTCATACATGTGCATTGTCAATGTGCTTGCACCACTTTGGACATAAACGTAAGAAATTCTGGTGTTCTCTCATTGTATATAAGGCTTAAATTTTGAAGAGTACTAAATTGATCTCTCGTGCAAGCCAAAGAGAACTTTCAGATTTCAAGTTGTCAGGAAACAAAAGGGTGAGGTGGAGAATAGGTAGGCAACCAGGTCTGACTCGATACGTTTACCAATTAGCCATTAACGAATGTCAGGGCCAGAATTTCGGCGAAAATCCGAGAATCCATTCTCGTAAAGATTCTCCTAAACTTGTCCTTCTTTAAAAAGAAAACTAATTGACAAAAATCCAAATAGATTCTCACAAAATTTTGCGAAATTCTGGCCCTGAATGTGTTAGATTTGGCTAAAGTTATTTACATTTGGTAGCCAAATTGTCAAGAAAATTTTACAATTCTGTATCTGTAACTTAAGATTCATACCTCAAAACTGAACTACATGTATTCATTGGAAAAGAAAAACCTAAAATGATTTACGCTGTGTTGACAAATGAAACCTAACTTTAGCTAAAACATTTTGATCATTTTAGCCCACTTGGCTACAACTGTGTACCTCTGAGGCGATCCCAAACAGAACACCATAATTCATTTGTTTCACATTTTGAAAATTGCATGTGCAAAAAAATAACCTGGGCATATGGTTCAAGAAATGAATTGCAGCATTTGGATTACTTGCATTAACTGTAAGGGAAGGGATTCCCGCTGCTATCACAAAGTTTGCCCAAAGTGGTCCCCAACTAGGTCTGAACTGTTCTGATGTCAGATTCTTGTGGCTGCTAGTTAAAGTATAATTTATGTCCATTTATGAAAATGTTTTGACTCCTTGCATCATCCAATGGGCTTTTAATGAAAGAAGTTTGATCAAATTGTCCACAACAGATCAAAAGTTTTATTGGTTGTAGGATTCGCCATCCACACACATGTATTAAAACTGATGTGCTGAAATAGAGAATGTGCCGCTTTCCTGCAGCTTTTTGGCACACTGTTCTGAAGAGCCAATCCTGAACATGAGAATGTACAAGGACATTTGATCATAACATTGTATTATTTTACATAAATGTACAGAACATATTTTCTTTCAAATGTAAAAAGTATGTGAACACCCAGATGTATATACTGATTTTAGTTTAACCTTGTGAAATAATTACTTTGTAAAAGTGATGTTAAACAGCTTTAAAATCACATTTGAAGATATTTTTTAAGTGCAGTATGGGTATTTCACTTGCATCCAGCAACTGAACGTAAACTGCCACTGGAATATGTTTGTGTACAGAGGTTGTGAGTGATCGACCTTCCTATACTTGTTTCTTATGTATGGGGTGCTGCTTCTGCATGTTCAGGCAGTAATATGGTACAGATCAGAATGCACAGTAAGAGTTGTGGTGGAACTGTAGAGAATAAAGGAAACATTTAGATCTCAGAGAAGATTACCTCTCTTTCTCTTAATCCACATGTGCTTTCACGCATGGAAATTTGTACACTCAAACCATTCCAACTGGACAAAGATCACCTTTTTATAATGGAATTGATAAGGGCTTGTCCAGTAAAATTTACACTGGTAAGGTGGGGTGGGGGGGGGCAGGGGAGCAAAATGCCGGACAAAGTTTAAGGTACCACCTATTGAAAAAAAATAGATAGAATAATGGAGATATGGCCAGGTACATGTGTTTCACCAAAGACCAACATATTGAAAAATACATGCGAGTTCTGACCCCTCCCCCTCCCCATATAATTTCAACTGGAAGAGCCCTAAACACCAAATGCAGAAATACATGCGACAGCTATATTCATCAATTCTTAATTTGACTATCAATTCTCCATGGAAATAACTCTAGCACCTTGAATCAAGTACATGTTTTATTGTCAAAGCACAGAACTCCTCCATCTTGTCGGGCTTTTGTCTTTGTGAGATACATGTGGAGGTTAAAAATGCATTTTTTTCAATTCCATGTAAAGTATATCCATGATTGATTGATTAATTAAAATCATGTGGAAGCAACCTGATGAGATCCTTTGCCTCCAACACAGCCTCCAGTTGCTATGCGTTTCTGGTATTGGGGCCCCTTGGAAGGGCCAAGCATGTAACAAAGCTTGTCATGGCTGCTGCTGAAGACAACAAGATCCTGTGTGAGACCACAATGAGACCAAACAAATTGGGCAAGATCCTATGTGAGATCTCATGAGTCAACATAATTTACACCATTCCAGGGTCTCAAATACACTGTCTTTAAGTGTCTCTGAGGTACTTCTACTGCTGGGAGAACCTGGTCTTGCATGTACATGTACAAGAAAGGTTGTCTGCAAGGAAATAATTTTTATGCTCTTGGCTACAAATTCTTTGGGGGAAACTGCCAGTTTGCATGAAACTTTGGCAATTTATTAACACAGTGATTTTTTTGACACCCAGGGCATGCAGGATGTTTGAAACAGGAAAGAGGTAAATTGTAGAAGAGACACAAGACGGTAAACAAGGGTTCACTGGAAAAAAGGAGTGAAAAGCAAGAGCCCTATTAATTTAAAATAAGCACTGTTTAGAAAGTTGAAAATGCATGCACATGTCGCAAACTTAACTCCCTAGAAATCTGTATGACAAAAAGATGGTGATCTCCTGCTTGATTAGGTGTACATGCTCAAGGAGCCAGTATCAGCTATTACACTGTTTGTTCTTCCATTACCATTGCCACTACACTGGCACAGGCCTTGGTCAGCAGTGTTGGTAAATGCGGCATGTTCTGGATGAAGCCACTGTTCATAGTACGCTGGTTGCTGATACTTGCAGGTAGAAACACCTGGGGGTTAAACAACCTGGGCTTTCCTTATTGGCCAGTTGTTATACAAACTGGAAATGGTGTACCATATTCATCTTAATAAATGCACAGTACGCTATACAAAAAATTCCATCCACAAATTTAGCTGAAAAAATGTAGGTGCTAAGTGTAATGATAAATTCTACCGCATGTTTGAAAACTAGGGGATATTTTGGGGGGTTCTTTCTTTGAAAAAAATGGGGGTATGCGCTTATCAAAATGAATATAGTATCATAAAAATATGTCCTTTGAACCAGTGCTGCCAGTTACGAGAACCTTCCTCATCGACACAGGCACAGCCAGAGTAGGACTTGCCTAACAAACCACCGGCTTTTACACTAGGCATATTGGTACTTTGATGCCTGCTGAACAAACCAATCCCGGTGTTTTTTACACTTCACTTGGTTTTCCCGTTTAACTACATGGTCACTGTTTTAACTTCTAGCACTGAAAAAGTGACTCAATTTCTAATTGGTGGCGTACTTTAGTTACCAAGGTAACAGACTACAGTGCAACAGGGCACACTTACTGCATGGGTGACAATGATAAACTTCCTGATTTGTTTATCAGTTTATGATAAGGATGACAGTGCACCTTTATTACCCTTGCCTGTGAAGCAGACTCTGTTTTTTATGTTCTGATGGGAGGTAGAAGGCCTGCTCAGACAATTGTTACCCTGACTATAGGAAAAAATTGTAGTGCTGGGGCAGACCAAGTAAAGGTAATACTAGGTCTGCCTAGCAGGCAAGTTCATGTGTGAACTTTGGCTTGTTTCAGGAGGAATTTGAATTTATTGTACATTGTAAATGGCTTTCCTTTCGTGTGTATGCATTTTGGGTAGTTTATGGGGCCTTCAAGTGGCTATTTTACATGAAAAAAAAGAGAATTCCTAAACTTGTTTGTAAAGTGCAGGAGCTGAAGTACATCTCACATGTAGATTGAAATGCGTGGAATATTTAGGAAATATTCATTGTTTTGAGAAGTAACTGGATAAAAAGAAACTTAAAATCGCAGAATTTGGTGTTACAATGTATTTTCAAATTCATGGAATTAATTTCAGTGGGAAAGACATACACACAAAAATGAAACACTCAACAAAAGTGTGTGTGTGCAGGCACACTGGTTGCTACAAAATTTTTGCACTTGCTGTTACGGCCAGCAAACTGTCTGTTAAGATATTGTCTTGTCTGTATACATGAATGTAAAAAAAAAAAAGTGCAACTATAATTGAGGCTCTACTGTTACATGCAATGAAAACATTCTGGCCAGTATTCTTCCTGGCCCTGGTTTTCTACATTGTCATATTCTGTAAATAATGTGATATTTTATTCATGCATCAACATGCCTGCTCGAAAGTCTCAGTGTTTTTTTCTTTCTCTCTCTCTCTCTTTGAATTGGTAAGCAGCATGCTAGGGAAGACCACGGTCATAGTAACAAAGCCTTTATGACCACAGTGTAGTATGAGGTACAATGTAAATTGTTAGTTTGATATACTGCAGATAGTGCAGGTCTTGTATGATCATACACTACAAGTAATTTGGTGCTATTATGTGGTATTGGCATGAAATACTGTGCTTTTAGAAGTATTGTGGATGGCAATACAGTTGTGCTCTGCAACATCAGCAGAGGAAAATGTTTAAAGTTATTTTTTTTTCTTTTTTTGGCATATGTTGCCTACTCTTCACCCTTTTGCTGTGAGAGGCCTGCTTTATCTGTATGAACCCTGCCCACTTTGAATAAAAACTCATTCAATAGCTTTCCTTACTGAGGCTGTGTGCTGGTTAGTGCCCAACCACACCAAGACAAGCTGCTTACCTTGCATGGGCGTGGTATCGTGATAGGTCTCATCTACAATCCTTTATTCAGTTTGTTTGCATTACAGTTGACATCAGTCAAAAAACATCGAAGCAGACTCCATTTGACCACCAGCCGCTTTTGACCAGTTTAAGGGGGCAAGGGTTAAATGGTATGAACCAGGCAGCTATCTCTCACAGAGCAGCTGCACAGATTGGATGGTGTGTGTAAACTCATTCCATACCAGTCCTGATTTTTACATGTAATAATCTAGATTTAAAACGAAGATTTATATCTAAAATCTTCATTTCAAAAGGCTGGTTTTGAGTATGAATGTGCTTAATTTCAAGCCAGTGATTTTAACATTGCCTGGCATTTTGTGTCACAAAGGCATACATGAACATGTATTCCAGAAACAGAGGCATATAATTTTGGCTGACCAACATTCATCACATATGATACAAAATTATGATGTACATGTGCTGTGGTCCCAGTCTTCAGAGGCAGTCTGTACACAATGGTATGGGGCATGCCAGCCACACTATTCTGCATGGTGGCAGAACCTGTTTCCTGTGTCACATGACATTCTCAACCAATCAATATGAAGCAGGTTTTGTTTAACACCAAGATGTTGCACTTGCAACAATTAGATACCAGAGTGAGTTATTTTTGTAGCTACCCGCAAGTGACTTCATGTTTTATGATTTATTGTAACCATCTGCTGGCTAAGATAAAGCTGTGTCAACTGCTTCCCCTCGAGCGAGTGGGTGCCAAGGGTCGAGTGTACACCAAGGAAAGCTGGTGACCAAGGGAATGCTGGCATGCAAGGGCCGATTTACAAGTCACATTAGTACTGTTTAGTGTGAAGGAGAAATTTCAGTGAAAACATTGATGGAAATCAACAGATGACATTTTTATAGGCTGCAGGATTGTTGGAGCAGGAAATGGTTTAATAAAGTGGTAGCTTCTATTTAAGACCACCCATACTGCCAGCAAAAAGTGATCTTACATTGCAGGTGGGCTTAAAAGACAGGTTTAGTTCATAAAAAAGTCAAACCAAATTTCTTGATGCAGCAGTCATAAAAAGATGTCTCCACTTGAGATAGTCTTTGTAGCGTGTACCACAATTATAACAGTCTCTGACTTGTAAGACCAAAGTAGTGAGTGATCACTGATATTCTAAGACAAGTGTCCGGCAGTAGACCACAAGTCTTTTCACCGAATCTTAATTTCGTAGAATGTATAATTGGTTGAATTTAAATTTTGTCAAAATTGGCCAAATGTATAATTGATCAAATTTCCAGCTGACGGAAAGTATATTGAAATTATGCCAAACTTTCATCAAAAATGCTGTTTCTTTATGGTAGCAATATCCGAGATATGCAAGCTTAGTTTGCCCTGGAAACTCTTACAGGTCTCCCTACACATTTGTAGGTTCCTTCTATTATCTCTATGTTTATACAACCATTATGCACAGAGTGTACTAGAATGGCTGAGATGAACTCTGTTTACTATGTCATGTGATGTGTGTATCACTTTGTCATTAGTTAGGAATGTTAATATCATTTTTGGATGTTTTTGAAAGCCATTCTTTTTCAAAGAGTGGTCTTTCCTGCCACCTTAGATTTGTCTTTAGGAAAAACTTGTTTTCTGGGATGGCATTGCTTTTAAGACTTGCATTGGCAAGAAATTTAATCATATTTCCTGACATTTATTGGATATAGTCCAAATAACTTGCCAAAATGTAAACATGAGTGCGTAAAAATGTCAACTGTTGCTCATCATGAAGAAAAGGGATAGATGGTCCCCAGAGAGTGGGGAAAAATTTACATTTTGGTATGACTGTCCCAGGTAAACAGATAATGGTCAGCCTCCTTATAAATTATTAATGTGTTTCTGTTCCTGACAGTCTTCAAAACAGCTCTTACATTGGCCGGTTTGGCATGGACATGTGGATGGTATTAATCCTTTGTTGTGCACAAATTTATTTGGCAGACCATAACCAGTACATGATCTGTTTAGGTAATGGAAGTCTTGTAACATATTACAATGTCACAGAACAGTAGATGACGAAACACTAACTGTGGAAAAAATGCAGCACTTTGCAATCTTTTACATTGATTAAAAAGTTGTGCACAGAATCAAAGGCGTGGAATGCATCCTTTCTTAAAAAGTGATGTGTATATCCTTGAGATGTTGATGGGAATATATTATTTCATTTAAAGGTGCAATGGGATGTGTCCCAATAAAAGTGATGTGAAAGTGACTTCTGTTCAAAGTCCTATACATGTATCTCTGCAATGACCTTCATAAACATTAACCTATATATCACTGTGATCAGAAGAACAGTGAGAATCTGTTGAAGTTGTTCCACAAATATGACAACATTTGGAGAAATGTTTATATTCAACAATGTTTGCAAGTGTAAATTGTGCAGGTGTCATAAAAAGTGTTATACATGTATCTTATTCTGTGCATAAGCAGTGTTTAAAAATGTCCCAGAGTTTTTTTTTTTTTTAACTTCTATTGATTTTCCTGCCATACAGGCCAAAGTGCCAGAGTTGAAAAAAGTCATGTTCATAAATTTCCAAAAATGACCATCTTTCCATGCCTTCAGCCCAGTATCTTTTGTATGAATGAATTATTTACAAATCAGACATGTTTCTAACCTTAAATGATTAACCCTTGGAGATCCAATACAGATGTGTTGGCATGCAATTTTTTCCATATTGACCCTTTCCTTGTCAGAATAAAATTTAAGTCAACAGCTTTCCTAAGCATGGGTTGGGTGCATTGTACCCAGCCAAGGAAAGCTGTTGACCTGGGGTGGGCATTTATGATAGGTCTTATTTACAATTCTTAGCAAAAATGTTAACTTTTAACATGAAAGTTAATTAAAACCAGCAAAGCAGACAGCAATTTATATGTACATCTGTGTAATGCCGCACTTCCCTATCAGGCCATGTGCTGGGTGCAAATAAATGGTGGCGATCTGCTGTGAACTGGGGTTCTTGCCGCAGTACGCCGCCATATGCTGCAGTTCGCCGCACAAATGTGGCATCCGCCACAGAACAGTGTTACTAGTGTCAATTACATCAGCTTGATGTATTGTGTTTTCAAGAAGAGCACAGCTATTCTAGAATGTGACTTCCAATCTTGTGTGTGCTCTGGGACGATTTGATGAAGCATTTGCAAAATACCAATTTTTCCATCATGAGGAGGAATAAAATTGCTTGTACATGTGGATGAAACCGATGGATTTTATTTGTATATTTCCCATCACCTTTTGACAGTGTCGTTGCCTGTGATTGAGAGGGTTGTAATATGCCTGTTTGTCTGTCAAAACGTTCATGAATAAATCTGATCATATATGTTCATGGAATTCTGACTTGTTATTTATTGATCTTTTGTCATATATTAAAAGACTAGATAACTAGGGAATGCCACTGGATGCACCAGCTCCAAACAATTGAGCCATTTGGTCTCAATACCATGGGAAAGATAGCTTTCTTGCTCAGTCGCATACTAAATTTTTTATGGTCTTAGCTCACTTTTGTATGATTAGCATGCATAGATTCACACATCCATGTGAATCTTCATAAAAAAAAAAAAACTGCACACAGATATGAACATTCTACAGGAACACTGCATCTACAATTTCCTGGGCCATGACGCAGGGCGAGGGCCACTTAACCCTCCAGTGTCCCATCAGGTCAACCCAACGTAAATATTTTGCACCAAACCACGTCAAAATCAGAGGGAGATCCCCTGCCAGGTAATTCCCATTCTGGACCTGTTGCAGCCAATGGGAACCAGATTCAGATTATGACAAACATACTATTGTATTACGCAATAGTGCTGCTGAAAGGCAAACACAAACCCACGTGTAATGTAACTACAAAAGCACGTTACTTAGGTATCAACGGTTTTTTAATGGTTCCTGATGAGACACCCACAGTATCTAATCTGGTCAATTCTGCGTTTGCCATTCAACAAGTTCTTACCAAGTCTTGCTCATGTTTTGTCACATTCAGTCCGGGTCATAAAATCCCACACGTAACGTAACTACAAAAGCACGTTACTTGGGTATCAACAGTTTTTTAACAGTTCCTGATGAGATACATGCAGTATCTAATCCGGTCAAACCTGTGTTTGCCATTCAACAACTTCTTGCCAAGTCTTGCTCATGTTTTGTCATATTCAGTCCGAGTCGTAAAATTCCTGTGGAAGCTTTCTCGTCCCTATCTGAAGTACATGTATGCAAGCTGCACAATAACTAACACTGCCACTGACTATTTCTGTGTTGGTTCCAGGTTTTATTTTTGTCCCCCTCCACCAGAGGTGGCATAGGATTACATAGTAGGGGCAGTCAATCCATTCATCAATGAAGTTAATATGTCCATTAGTTACGCAATGTTAGCTCTCGACCACCGTTGCTAAGACCTTTGTGTCTGGCCAAATTGCCTGCCACAATTGAGTTGGGTTACTCATTTGATTGTTTCCAAAAACCTGACCATCCTGGTGGCGCCATCTCTTGGTTCCTCATGGACCTGGTGGTGACTACTAGTGTGCATGCTCCCTTGTACTTCCTTCCTCAGGCGCCTATCGGCATGGTCAAAAAAGAGTTGGGAGCTCTGTGAACTTTTGTTCACATATACTGTTCTAGTGCTATACACACGTTCCCTTCTGTGGAAAATCCTTTCTAAGCAGTCCTAGACTCTTCAGAGGTAAGGATATATTATATTTGATCTGCAGATACTTCTGGAAAAGTGGAAGTAGGGCTGGTCGTTTGGCTTGAAACTGAAGTTTCCAAGATGGCGTCTCAACAATCCAATCACCGAGAGAGGGAGGACAGTGCCCACCATATAATCATTACTTGGCAGCGTGCTGTTAGTGTTGATCCAGTGATCACTTCTCCTTCACCCCTTTTGGGTAAAGGTCAGAAGATGGATTCACGGTACCACTTTATGGCTGCCTGGGAGTACCATGAGCACTGCTTTGGTTGTCGCCAGCGACTTGGTCGTGTTTGTTCTTGCAAGAAAACATGCCAGTTCTGTGCTGGTGAGGGAGAGGACTAGTGGCTGCTTTATGAGCAGGCCTGGGAAAAGAGTGACAAGGCTAGACATAGGCGGCAAGTTCTTGCAGCCCCAAAAAAGGGCTTTTGACTCTGACTCCATTGAGTCTTCTCCCACGACTCCACCAAAGGAGCATAGAGGAACCATGAAGCTCGCCCACAAGCTCTGGTGGCTGCCGTCTCTACACCTGAAACCCCCTAGGGGGGTAAGCAAAGGAGACGACATAGTCACAAGCAGGGAAGCAAGTCCCCCACAAGTCCTATCACTCGTTCCACCTGGGAAGAGCAGATGCAGGCCACAACGGAGGCGGTGATGACTTCCGCGGAAGTTGTTATTACCATCACGAGGCATGATGATGGAAAACTTGCTTCTCTTACAAGTGGCTGCCTCATCATCTTTGGACGCACTTGTGTCTGATGAGGCTTTGGGCACCCGTGCCCCTCTTGGGCCTTTTCCCTTATCGTGTCTTATTCTGATGTCTCCTTGGCAGCCTTGAGGTCTCTCTTGGAGAACCTCCAGTGCTCTACCCAGCTAGGTCACAGAGACAGTTTGGAACTGGCTTGACCAGGTGTCATTGCTTGCGACTTTGTTGTTGGGAGCAACTGACCACATAGGAAGCAAAGCATCAGCGTTCAGGACTGGAGGCTGTGGAGAAACTTTGGAGCAGGAAAGCTATTGAATAGGTGGGCTGGAGGATCTCAGTTCACCAAGGTTCTGCAACTTACTCTTCCTTGTCCCCAAGCAGGATGGAGGCTGGTGTCTGGTCATAGACCTGTTGACACTGAGCACATACTTAGAGGTCCTGTCCTTCAGGATGGAGACCCTGAAGTCAGTAGCTTTGGCCCTGTGGCCCCAGGAATGAGCAATGTCCTTGAATCTCAAGGACGCTTTCTTCCATGTGCCAATTGCTAAGACTTCACGGAATTATCTGTGGTTCATTTTCTGGCCAAGTCTACAAGTTCAGGGTCCTGCCTTGCCACTCCACCTTCGGTGTTCACCTGGTTTTCGCACAGGCAGTTACCATGCACCTTCACCAGAATGCCCTACACATTTATGTATACCTGGATGACTGGCTGATCCAGGCACTATGGCACCTGGATTCGCAGCATCGCACACAGAACCTAGTGGAGCACAAACACATCCTCATAATGTAGGACAACAGGACTGTGAATGCCTACCTCAACTGGTATGGTGGATAGTACTCCATGAAGCTGACAGAACTGGCCGGATGTATCATATGATGATGGTGCTCCTAACACGAAGTTCGCACACAGGCTTGTGTCAGGACGACATTAGGTCTTGGCCTACCAACTTTTGAGAAGAGGTTATTCAGTAGGGATAGAGTGGTCACTCCACACACGAGTTGTTCAGAGCATGTGGGCCAGGTAGGGTACACCACATGTGGATCTGTTCGCGACAAGCACAAATGCAAAACCTCTGGTTTAGGTGTTGCCTGTCCCAGATCCTCAGGCCCAAGTGGTGTGTGCTCTAGCCATGGACTGACGCAACCTTTGGGTGAATGCTTTTTTGCCTCCACAGGTCCCCTCCCCCCCGGGTTGTGCAGAAGGTTCAGTCCCATGACTGCTATTTGATCCTCGTCCCCATGTGGTGACTGAGGACAATTGGTCTCTGGACCTCCTGGAATAAGGCTTTGAGACCCTACTACTTTACTGGCATGGCTGAAAAATCCGGGTGCAACTCTAGATGAGCATATTCCACAGGAACCTTCAAGTGCTCAACCTCCAAGCTTGACGATTATCGTACAGCACATCCACAACAGAGGTTTCTCTGAATCAGTCACAGATAGAATTGCCGGGGGGGGGCCTCTATTTTTTTCTCTAACGGTTTACTGGGCTTGTTGGAAAGTGTTTTCGATTGGTGCACCACTTGGAGATTACATCCATGGTGTCAGCACATCGCAGACTTCCTGCTGTACCTGTGGGAAGTCTTTGGTAAGAGCTTGAGAATCATGGAGGGGTTCCGACCAGCCATCTTCTCAACCTTGGCAAACATCTTCGACCTTTGCAATGAGAGCAATCCTTATCTGTCAGCCCCCATTGCATCCTTCTATATGAAGAGATAGGCTGGTCCTACCATGGTGGGACCTCCTGTTGATCTTAGTCATGTTGAAGAACTGGCCCTTTGGGTGTCTAAAGGACCTCCGACGGGTGGACCTCAAATACTGGACATGGAAAACTTATTATCTGTTAACACTAGCTTGAGGGTCTAGAAAAAGACATATCCGCACTCTAGCACACAACTGAATGCAATGGTCACTTGACCACTCCCAGGTGACCCTGAGGCCTCACTTGGGCTTCCTTGCGAAGAACCAAGTGGCTTGAGATCCTTTTATGGCCTATGCCTGCTATGGACATGACTCTTCCCACAGAGGAAGAATCCCTGTGCCTGGTGAGAGCACCATGCTGGTATCTCTCTCACATGGATGGTGCCAGGGGTCAGAGGTCTGCCCTCTTTTTGCCCCTCAGTAACCCTCGGAAGGAGCAAATTTGCCAAAACATGATCTCGTCCTGGATTAAGCAGACGATCCTAAGGCTTACAAGAATGCTTTGAATAGGCCTGTGGCCTAAGAGCAAGTCTCAGCTAGAGTTCACTAGGTGTGAGCCCTTAATGCCTCCTGGAATGTTGCAGTTGTAGATATTCTCCCGGTCTGGCACTGGCGATCATCCAGGACTTTCCCCGGGCACTCCTTGCACGACATGATAATGCTGGAGGAGGGCATGTATGTATGTTTTTGCTGGCATAACAAGCTCCTTTGCATAGGCTCCTAATACTTTTCTTTGGGCTTCCCTTGCCCACTCAGGGCATCACTGTGTTCCAGCTTATGTTGCCTTCGGTTTTGACCAGGTAGAAGCCTTTTGGTCGTTAGGTCAGTATACCAAGAGAAGGCCTGGACCTTATTGAGGACTGGTATCGGGCAGTCATCTCTGGTGGTGTCCCAGGCCCAGAGCTGTTGGACTCAGGGTAATTTCCTGGGGGGGGGGGCAGAGTGGTCCCATGCTGGTAGGTAAGGAGGGTTTCCTGGCCTAGGCTAGGATTCTGTTGTTGGTGGCCTCAAGTCCACGTACCTCTTAGGTTTTCCCTTAAGACGTCACCTCCTCACCTGGACTGATGGTCCCCCCTTCAGGCTGTCAGTGTTGGCAGTACTTGGTCGGTATGTCAGTAACATTATGCCCTCTTTCAATGCGCTTGTATATTGGCAATGGCAGTTCAGAGGTAATGGTACGTAACTAATACGTGAATTTTTAGTAATTTTGGTCTTAGTAAGTACACATGCCTCTCGACCACCGGAGAAGTCCACCCGACCATCCCACTTCCTTCACGTAGGTCATGTCAACTGACCAATCATCGAGGAGGAAGGAAGTACAAGGGAGCATGCACACCAAGAATCACCACAAGGTCCAGTAGGAATCGAGAGATGGCACCACCAGGACTGTCAGGTTTTGGGGAACAATCAAGTGTGTAGCCTGACTCAATTGTGTTGGGCGATTTGGCCAGACACGGAGGTCTTGGCAATGGTGGTAGAGAGGTAAGTATACTTACTAATACTGAAATTGCTAAAAAATTCACGTATTTATCTGTCCGGTACATCCATTCAGTCCAATATGTTATGAATTGTTTAAGATAGGATGAGGAAATTTTCACCACAGTTGTATCTTATACATGACAACTGAAGTGTAGCATCATGTTGACCTTGACCTTTTAGAGATCACATGGCCACTAAATGTGACAGGTCCATGCAACCCGATATCTAATGAATTGTGTATCCTATGATGGGCATGGGAAGTGTTGTTTCATGTTGACCTTGACGTCTTTTAAAGGTCGTAGAGCCGCTAAACCTGACTTTGAAGCATAAAATCTGTACCTTATCATATATGGGGCCCAATACCAGTACGATGCACATATGCACAGATTGCATATTCTTCAAAGTCGCATTTAGTGGCGGTATGACAGTCTGGTACTAGTGACCTGAAGCGTCATTGCAAATCATTCAGCAATATCATTAAATATTTACTAATATCACTAAATTTAGTGATGAATGATCAGTTTTTCTTGGCTGAAGGGGTGGCCAAATACAGCACATATCACGGCGTATAGATACAGTAGTCTCTCCTTTGAAAGACCACCGCTAAGAAAACCTTGAAAGTGGTTATGTACATGTACGGCAGGTGGTCCCTAAATGTAGGGTCATAAAATGAAAAATATAGCCCTATGGACCTCGTAATCATGTGACACGTAGCCCGTGATTACATTATTTTTCCCCTTTGAGGAAGGACTGCTTCCTGTATGTACATCAAGTTTTATTTCTGATAAATATGAAGATACAAATTACTTTCATGTGCTAATCCTGCTGACTGGCATCAAAGTATAACATAGGCACTACCGAAAGGTTATAATTATGTAATATGAATGGCTGACCGGTATAGTGTTTTTACTATCAGCTACCATTCTGATCAAGCCATAGGTGGACAGAGACACAAGTTCTTCCCAAGTAAATGTGCTGCGAATTCACAACAAAGAAATGCCATATACCGTAATTTTAAATTCGAGAAGACAAGAGCGCGTTTTGCTACACTTTTCAACTTTTTGTATTGTTTCTACCATCAGGTATCAACCATAATTTTATCAGCAAGACTCGAAAAAGGATTCTGTTCAGTTCAGAAAAGCAGATCTGATGTGGCCCCAAAATAAAACATTGCAATGGGCGGTTTGCTGCGGGACTGGTTAATTTTAACAGAAGATATTCAACTTTCAAATTATCCAGCCTCCCTAATTAGCATAGATTTAAATTCTATAACTTTTGTTTGTGGTTCGTTTGATGCACCTACAGCACAAACATACAAATAGAAGTTGGAATGCCCCCGTATGTCTGTTAAAGTCGTGAAGATATTCAGCTTTAAAATTTCCAAATGTCCGTAATTAGCATAGATTTTAATTTCAAACATTTTTTTCTGGTCATTGGATGGGCCTACAGCATACAACTGAGCATACGGATTGAAGTGGCACCTTTATCTACAACAGTATAAAATATTGAACTGCAAACTTACCATGTGTCTCTAGTTAACAAAAAAATAAATTTGTCAACTTTTGTTTGTGGTTCATTGGATATGACTACAACACAAACATGTGAACTAGTTAGCATGGCACCTCTAACCATGATAGTTTTGAAGATATTCAACTTTAAAGTTTTCATGTGTCTCCTATTAGAATAAATTTTCACAAATTTAGTTCGTGGTTCATTGGATGCACCCCCCCCCCCCAAATCAATGTCTTTGACGCTGGAATGATGCCTTTATCTATAATAGACTGAAGATATTCTAATTTTAAAATTTCTCCATGTCACAAATTAAAATAAATTTAAATTTTCAACTTTTGTTTGTGTGTTTTATTAGTTGCGTATACAGCAGTAACCAATGAATTAAAGTTGGAATAGCCCCTGTATGTATAATAGACTGAAGATGTTCAACTTAAAAAAATTGAAGTGCGTATAGAAGTAGCAAAAGTTGAAATACAACAACTGTATGGTAATGTGTCCAATGGAAGCGCATCCCCATGAAACACACCTCGCAGAATCAACATTGTGGTGTCTCTGTGTTAAATACTTTGGAACCCAGAAGGGACTGAAATGTTCGAATGGCCTAAATCGCGTAATTTTCGACCTGTGTTGACGATTTAGACCGAAATGCAAAACTTCACCATAGGTGCAAAACGCATGCCACATTTGAAGTTTCTTGCTTGCGCTGTGTCTGACCTTAAGCCAACACAAAAATAGAGTGGAAACAGAAAGAAAGAAAGAAAGAATATTGGGAAACAACACGTGTGTGTTCTCCTCACACGGACATTAGTACAGCGATCCGTCCCTAACAGACCCTTATCATAAACGCTGTACCTGTTGACAAAGCCACTGTACTAATAGCCTTTCAAGAAAAGCCATCGCGCTTATTTTGCCGTTTTTCTTGTGCTGGAGAGGGAGTGGGTGTGGGTGTGGGGGGCGGAGGGGGTAGGCAAAGGGTGAGCACTGCATCGTGACATTTTACATCAGTCTGGAGATAGACATGTTCAGTATGGTCTCAAAGAATACTTTTAGTACACGCCGGAGTGACTCACATGACAGTGGCATATTTGAGCCACAGGAGAGGAAACCTGAGACATGTTGACAAACTTTTATCTCTATCACTGATCTCCATCGAGGAAGCTGCTGCATCATAAAAAGTGTGGATTATAAAGGTACTTTAGACTACACGTCCTCTCGAACAATGGACATGATGGAAAGCAGGAAGTTCACTCTTTTCAACCAAAACAATGCATGAATTATATATAACCGTGATGATGAAAATGAAACTGGAAAAGTACCTTTCTATTGAAGGAAATCACATGAAATTAGATGACGGCAGTTCTTGATAGGTTTAAGTTACAGATCACATATTAACTCTTTCAGAGAAAGATATTCAATTTTAAAATTTTCATGTGTACCCCGTTGGCTTTCAGGACTAATCACAACTGATAGCAGTTCTTGATGCATGTAGGTTTAAGATATAGTTTCCTTATTAACTCGTTCATGGATAATCACAACTGATGACAGTTCTTGATAGATTGAAGATATAGATCGCCTATTACCTCATTCGGGGCTAATCATTGCAAAAGTCAAGCTTATCCGAGGTACTACGCAAATACAAGTGATATTTTTTTACTCACAGAAAGGTTATATTTGACCTACTTGTCAGTACGTAAAGGTAAAAACGCATGTATAGAAGCTCCTCGTTGACATTTAGCACTGAAGCGGAGCGCAGGTGTTAAATGTCACGAGGTGCTTCTACATGCGTTCTTACCTATTTAGAATGCAAATAATTGACCAATGAAATAAAAGTTCTCTGTCAATCTTATGAAATGAATCACATGACAAAATTATGTAACAGCTACAGGCACACGCCTGCCACACTCTATGCAGATTGGGTCCCGAATAATTATTAGGCTGTAATGCAAAAATGGATTTGAGTGCCATGGATCCATTTCTGGAACCTGTATCAGAAATTCCCGATGACTTGGTGGATTTGGCTACACAGGAGCTGTTTTTCAACGAAAAGACTTCAAAACAAGATGTAGGAAATAATGACCGATTCATTATTGCATTCTAACGGACCATAATTATGATGCTATGCAGAGGGAATTTTAAAAACTTTTCCCCGCAGACATGTAATGGTTTTATTTTCTAAATATAAAAGAAAATTTGCCTACTCGTTTTCGCCAACTAAGTTTTGTTGTTCTTTTCCCCCCTAGGATTCGTGTGGTTGCTGGAAAATGAAATACACTGAACACGTTATTGGTGAACATGCAGATGCCCATTAAAAAACTGCTCTTCTGTTTCCTGCTTGCCAGGTGAGTTCGCTTCTATGACATAATTGTGCGATTTCATCACAAGTTGTACTGTTGGCCGTGTTCTTTAGTTTGTGGAGCACGCGCTGTGTAGTGAATGAACTTTGTGCAATCGTGTCATGAGGAAAACTCTTCGCAGGCTAAGTGGAACGAAAAGCAAGACTCTGATTGGTTCATTTATGATATAGGTCCATTATTGCATTCTAAATGCACGGAATATTCATATAGTTAAAAAGTTCCATAAATCTGAAGTAGAGCTACATGAAATAGCCGCAGTCATGTTTCTGCAACTCGCTAAAATATACCTCGTAATGATTTAGCGCGGCTGTCAAAGGAATAGCATCAACCTCGAGAACAACACAAATACTACCGGTATAGAACATACTTAGTATTAAAGAGCATCTAATTTCCAGCAAGGACGCGGAGTAAATCGTCACACCCTATTAACTATTTCCCGTGCATGGGATTTGATTTCATTCTCAGTCACTGGACACCGTTATGGTGTAACAGAGTTATGATGTAATGTCGGCGAATCTGTCAGCTTTGTTGCACATGCATGTAAACTAAACTATGATTGTACAAAAGATGGCAGAGTAGACCCCGCACCTACATCACATTCGATCAGCGATTTTGGTCTTGTATGCCGTACAAGTTTCATGATTAGATAATGTGAGTTGGTCATGCAATAATGAATATGCTGTATATATGTCATCCTTAGTACATTTGACAGATAAGATTCCATGCAAAATCCATTCTTGAACATCTTATAGGTCTGTATTTTTTTATCATTCTCAAGCATGCAGGCTGACTGTGTTGCATAACGTCAACCCAAAGGGTTTCTTTATACACTCTCGTGAACGTGTGTACATCCTGCACACTTTGACTTTGCCAGTGAGAATTTAACTCTTTCAGTGCCAATCACATCTAAAGTTGATCTACTAAAGTGAAACTAGTCTCAATTATCATTAGGATCTCAGATTCGTATTCCTCGTAAAAAGACCTTTCATTCAAGTACCGGCATGCCTCTAGTTCCAGAGAGAATATCCCAGGTCAACAGCTTTTCTCGACGCGCATTGGGCGCATTGCACCTAATGGGCCGAGAAAAGCTGTTGACTCAGTCCAAACTTTGGTACTTAAAGAATTAAATTGCATGAAAACTCTGTATTGGCCACATTTGAACACCAGTTTCTTTGTCACGCATCCTATATTTCGAGGAAAGTATTATACGTGCATTTTAATGATTCCATGTATACAAGATCATTCATTCCAGTGCCAGCATGTCTATAAGGTCAGTTTTGGGGGGTTGGGGGGTGGGTGGGTGGGTGGGTGTTTTTTTCCGTTTTTTTTGTTTGTTTTTGTTTTTGTTTTAGTTTTTTCTTAGTTTTTTTTTGTTTTGTTTTGTGTTTTGTTTTTGTTTTTGTTTTTTGTTTTTTTGTTTTTTTTGTTTTTTTGTTTTTTTTTTTGTTTTGTTTTTTTGTTTTTTGTTTTGTTTTTTGTTTTTTGTTTTTTTGTTTTGTTTTTTGTTTGAGAAGTGAAATTGGGTGAAATTGTTGACGACAGATGTATGGCCATCGTACAAACTTAACTGACTGACAAGTTATACAAGACTTTTTAGAACTATACTTTAGAAACCAGACGATTTCTTCCAACTTATGGGTTCAGAAAGCTTTCTATGAACTTGGAGGGTTATAACCCAGAAACTGGTACTCCCAGCTCAGTTACAGTTTAATGTAACAGGAGTTGCATAATTCTGAGTAATGATAGAGCTATACTTGTTTAACCAGCTGAAAAATTAATATTTCCATATTCTATAGGTCTTGCAGATTCTATAGATACAACATGTTGGGGTAATTTATGGTTGGGTCTGGAGTGCAACATGTTAGCAAGGAACTTAATTGGCTCAGCGAGTGAACACGTAGCACTGTAGCAGCTTAATATCACAGGGGAAAATATGAGCAATTGGCGGTGGTTCAGTTATATATCGCAGAGATATTCTACTACCCACTTACAAAAAGTGAAAAGTACGGGAAGGTAATTTTATGGAAATATACGGGGGTCCTATCCAGAAAAATGTTACTCTAAGAAACATCCGTGAATGCGTCTCGTGACTGACATTCTTTCTAAATGTGTATCTCACATCGAGTGTTTATGGCATCTTTGAGGGCCAAGAGCTCCTTGATAATCTGTGCACACAAGATTATCTTCCTACAAATCAACTGAAAGAACAGAGGATTGTTGTCCTGGTTGCCCGTTGTCTGAGATGGCCCTCCATATCAGGTGTTCTTTTGATTTTTAGCAATTCAAATGCTGGTCTCGACGCCATTTATGGAGCAATCTGGATTCACATATTTTTTTCACCACCTTCCTTCTGTTGACCTGTGCTGATACCTGACCGCAAGTGCCATTTTTCTTTTCCTTTTTCTTTTCCTTTTTCCTTTTCTTTCTTTTTTTTTTTTTTTTTTTTTTTTTGGAAATGTTGTGGCATGATTCAAGTAATGGGGTAAGTCACAGCACCACTGATCCGCTCATAGAGGATGACAACTGATGGTCATCCACGGGGCCCTGAAGGCCAAGGCCGAACAAGTAAGCCTGTTCTAGGATAGAAATTTATTTTATGTTCAGCTCTCGCAGTTCTATGTAATGGTCTTTCTTGCTTCGCAGTCAAGATCAAGGAAACAAAATTCCCGAAGAAAAAATGAATAAACAGTAACACGTTACTAATGCTCAGTCCAATGTGTAACTCTTTTGTCAAATTTAATAAGATCGAGGTTCTTGTGGATATTTGAGCATATCTGGTTGCTTAAAGTGCCAAATTTTGGACTGAGTCTACAGCTTTTCTCTGGAACTATAAGCACGCTGGTACTTGAATGAAAGCCTTTTTACGAGGAATACCAATCTGAGATTCTAATGATAATTCAGAAGTTTGACTTTAGTAGATCAACTTAAGACGTGATTGGCACTGAAAGAGTTAAGTGCAATATATTGTAAGAAACTTGGCACAGCGAGAAGCCTGGCCCTGTAACAAACTAGTATAACATGAAAAAATATGTGCTATTGGTGGTGGTTTAGTATTTTAGGGATATTTGCCACTGTAAAACTGCTACTCACTTCCTAAAGGTGCAGCGTTGCAAGTCCAATTTATGGAAATAAACGGTGGTCCTCTCTAGAAAAACGTTACTGTCGGTTCTTCTTTTTCTTCTTCTTCTTCTTCTTCTTCTTCTTCTTCTTCTTCTTCTTCTTCTTCTTCTTCTTCTTCTTCTTCTTCTTCTCCTCCTCCTCCTCCTCCTCCTCCTCCTCCTCCTCCTTCTTCTTCTTCTTCTTCTTCTTCTTCTTCTTCTTCTTCTCCCCCTCCTCCTTCTTATTCTAAGTATCATTTCAAAGACAAGTGATGAAGACCATCAGGGACTCAAAATAATCAACAAAGAATATAGCAGCAAATACTCAATTTTGATGAGGGACACAAACCGTAAATTGGTGAAATTTTCAGCTAATTGTAGGGATTGTCCCTCATCGTGAGGGACAGTTGGCATCTCTGCCTAAGATAATGCTGCTCACTCGTGTATGACAGCATCGTGGCATAGACAATATTCTTCGAACGCTTTCAGGCACGTGAGAAAATTATTTCAGTTCTGAACTTTTTACAAAAATATCCGATCTCTCCCCACTTCATCTGTTTAGATGACATTGAACTTTTTAAATTCTCCACTAAGTACGTACAGTTTCGACCCAAACATCCCCATTTCTGTCTGTAGTTAAAAAAAATCAAATTTCAAAATTCCAAATCTGTGACTTATTAGTGAGGGTCCCAAACACCAATTCTAATGATAATTACCCTTAAAATTCATTGAGTATTATGAGCCAACACATGCTTTTCTTAAATCAATTGCAGACAAGGGAAAGCGACTCCTACTGAGAGTGAGGAGTACTATCAGAGAAAACCCTTAAAAGGTATAAAACCTTAAGCAACGATATTACCGTAGTTTAGCTAAAAACGTCACTATAATTAATGTTTTCACAAATAGAAAACAACGTTAAAACACAAATTCAGCCATAATAGAAATACTGAATTGAACAAGGACTTTTAGGTCAAATTTCAAGGCGAATTCGTTGAGGATAAGCAAACACAAAGCAAACAATTGTAATCAATCCTTCGCAAATACAAGTCTCAAACATGCATCGAAAATCATATCATGTAGTTATAAAACTTGCAAAGTTTATCTGACCTCAAATTGTGAATACATTGTTGAGTTTAAACATACTACAGAGGACACTGTCGCTAAAATTCTTGACTCCCCAAAACGAAAATTGTATTTGTGAATTTGATGGCTTATGAAAGCCCACTTGGTTTAAGTAAGTGAGCCCGGAGCCTTGTAAGCCTTTAACTTTTATTTTAAAATAATCCATTACTATTGGATTATTCCCTGATTATTTGACAATCGCTAAGCTAATGCCACTTTTTAAGGGGAAGGTGAGACACCATTTTACAATTACAGATCTATCTCTATGTTAGCAGCACCAAGAAAAGTCCTTGAAAGAGTTATCTTCAGTCAATTACATGAATATTTTAACGTTGAAAATATATTACGACAGCCAGTATGGCTTCAAATCACAAATTTTCACCAAATCGCTTCCTTAGAATTCGAGCTGATTAATAGAGGAATTTGGGATCTAGGTCGAGAAACGCCTATTATTATGTACGAGACTTATTCAATAGCTATTGAATGTTATCTGTTATCTCACGAATTACACATTACGGACTTAGAGGGTCCACACTAAAACGTGTGAAAGCTACTTTACTAACCATAAACAGCATGCTAAATTTGAAAACACTTAACTCTTTTTATCAGCATCTCCACTGGAGTCCTCCTGAGTTCTATATTAGGGCCACTTCTATTAATTATATATATATATACGATATGAACTCAAATTCTATTATTTATGCCAACGATACCACCTTATTTGTCACTTTAAGTATTCTGAAAAGCTCAAACTGAAATGACTTTGCTGATAAAATTACCTGTAAACTTTTTCAAACAATAAAAATTAGGAACAGACTAAAAAGTTCCTCATGACCCAAAGCGACTGTATGCAATGTCAAAATAATCGGCCAAGCACTTGAAATTTTTTACTTTTCCCCCGAAAATATCGTTTTCATAAACTTTCATCACCTGTGAAGAAGTTGTGTCACCTGGTGGCCAATAAATATGCACTCCTTGAATCCAGGCGACCCTGCATGCAATATTTTTTACTTTCCCCCAAAAAATATCGTTTTCACAAACTTTCATCACCTGTAGAGAAGAAGTGTCATCTGGTGGCCAATAAATATGAACTACCTGAACCCAGGCGACCCTGCATGCAATATCAAAGCAATTGGCCAAGTAGTTCTGCAGAAGAAAATTTCATTTAGTGATGATGATGATGATGATGATGATGATGATGATAACAATAACAATAACAATAATAATAATAATAATAATAATAATAATAATAATAATAATAATAATAATAATAATAATAATAATAATAAAGATTGCTACAAAATTTCAAAAAAAATATTGCATCATCATCACCTTCACAAACTCGGCAGAAAATCAACTAGGGAACACCCATTTGCAAAAACAAAATTTTCCATGCAACGGTTTTTTGAGAAGTCAAAAAATGTAAACAGTCTAAAGGACAGATAAACGATGCACGCAAACGGATTTCATATTAAAGCTCTGCTGACTGACAAGTCTGTAGAGATAACAAAATTTAAATTCATAAAAAATCGAAAATGTATTGCAACATCACCTCCTGCATCAAGCTTGCAGAGGCCCGACTGGGTAACATCTGCAGAATCAAAGCATTCCATGCAACGTTAAGACAATCTTGCAATATAGGCCCTGTATTCCTATATGCGCATAAAGTAGAAGCACTCACCGACACATGACCCTTAAGTCCTTTATCCCACAGCTTCGTCAAAAATTAACATAACATCATTTTCGGAAAGTTTCATTACATTTAGTAATATTCCAATAAAATTTCATTCAATTCTATTCAGCCTTTCTGAAGAAGTCGAAAAAACCTTATCACATAAAAATTCATTAGGAAACTAGAAAAAGTTTATTTGGTTGTCAGCAAATAAGTCTGTGTGCCTAGAAAACTTTTAAAGATTGCCTATTCAGTATTTATTTAACTCCTGCAACAATTTTTTTTTTCATGCGGCTTTGTCAAAAACCTGTACAGTAAATCGAAGTTGGTATTGGTTTTGAAGCTATTTAAGAGTTAAATTTTATGAATTTGACTAATTTGCATCAATCAAACTGCTATAACTTTGAGTCATGGTTCATTAGATAGAGCTATCCAACAAATATCAATTGAAGTTGGAATGATATACCCAGTCTAAAATAGATTTGAAGTCATTACAATTTTCAATTTTGTGTATTCACTAGACTTGCACAAGTCCCGGGTGCATGTCCCTATTTTCCCATCCCGCGTTCCCACCCAGAGGTGCGATACATTTTCCCCCACCACAAAGTTAACTATATAATATTATACCAACTGCCATTTTGCAGTATACTGTTATAAAGTACTGTCATTTTTTCAACTGATAGACACTACCGCCGTGCCGACATCAATGGTAGCAGCTATTGAGTCCTAGGTCAGTTTTAATCCTATTATCATTGCGATAAGGCTCTGTGGTAAGATGAATTCTTGGTTATTTTAGCCATTGACCACTCAAGCGAGACACAGCTGAACGTCTACTTGCGACTGCTGGCACTGGAAGCCCTCCGTCTCACGCGTTTGCACTCTGAAACTACTTCATCACAGAACAGGGGTGCGCTATGACCGCTCGCCTGTCTGTATGATGATAAGCAGGCAGACCGCCCGGCGCTAATCATCTCCCTCAAGGAGTCAACGTTATCTGGTTACAGATAAGTTCCACGTTTAGGGACCTATCTGTATTATTACAGTATAAAGTAACAACGTGTGTGACGGGTTTCACTCTGAGTATTGTGCAATGAAATTTAATTTTAAATAAAGTACGGGAGACAGTCCAGTAAGACTTGAGCAAGTCTATGTATTCACCTAATTTGCATAAATTAGAATTCTACAAGTTTGGTTCATGTTTCATTGGATTGGGCTATGTCACAAACCTATCAATTGAAGTTGGAAAGCCACCTCTGTCTATAATAGTTTTGAAGTTATTCCAGATTTGAATTGCGCGTATATGCCCAATTTTGGTAAATTAAAGTGCTACAACTTTGGTTCATAGTTCATTGGATACAGCTATGGAACAAACCTTCTATTGGAAGTGGGCATTGCAGCTGTATCTGTAATAGTTTTGAAGTTATTCCAGATTTAAATTTTATGTATTGCCTAATTTGCATACATTTGAATGCTACAACTTTGGTTCATGTTTCATTGGGTGCGGCTATGTCACAAACCTACAAATTGAAGTTGGAATGACACCTCTATCTATAATAGTTTAGAAGTTATTCAAAAGAATTCAATTTTGTGTATTCACCTAATCTGCATAAATCAAAATGCTACAACTTTGGTTCATAGTTCATTGGATGCGGCTATGGAACAGACCCACCAATTGAAGTGAGAATGGCACCTCCATCTGTAAGAGTTTTGACGTTATTCCAGATTTAAATTTTGTGTATTTGCAGAATTTGCATAAATTCGAATGCTACAATTCTGGTTCATGTTTCATTGGATGCTGCTATGTCACAAACCTCAAATTGAAGTTGGAATGACACCTCTATCTATGATAGTTTAAAAGTTATTCGAGCATTCAATTGTGTGTATTCACCAAATTTGCATAAATAAAAATGCTACAACTTTTGTTCATGATTCGTTGGATGCGGCTATGTCACAAATCTACTAATGGAAGTTGGATCAGCACCTCTATTTATCATAGTTTTGGAGATCTTCAACTTTTAAATGTTTCAAGTGCACATAATGAGCATAATTTGTGATGATGATGATGATGATGATGATGATGATGATGATGATGATGATGATGATGATGATGATGATGATGATGATGATGATGAGAGGACTGTGACAGTTCTGTGCACGGCTGACTTTAGAGCACAGATGTGGGTGGTCTTGTGACCCTCGAGATAATAGCAAGGTTATCTTTGCTCAAAACTATCACCACTGTTTGCAATATCAGTCTTCAGTCATGCAGTTCAGGAGTAATAATTTTTCAACCCGCGGTTACCAAGTGTAAGCCAATGTCAGTTTGATCTTTCAAGATTATTGAAACACAAAGTTAACAACACCAAAAGACATCCCCCAGGTATTTTCCCATTAGAGTTTGATAGTAACCATGGGCATAGGATCTACCATTACCGAGATGTAAGCCAACAAGTCAGTTTAACCATAGATTGCCTCGACGATCTATGGTTTAACCTTTCACTATCATTCTGGGCTAAGCTAATCAACACTAAAAGAAACATAACAGATACTTTCCTGCTAGAGAATCATAGAAACCATGGGCCCAGGTTCCACCATTTCCAAGATATATTAAACCAGTATGTCAGATGCTGCTATCCGTATTGTAACTATGTTAACATGCACCTGTAGCCTAGTGAAAAACTTTGCGGAGATCGAAACTATTCTAGATACCCCGAAAACTCTGAAGATATTCTAATACACAGTTTCACCTGGTGAATAAAATCAGGTCAAGGGGTCACCACAAGTGTCCCTATAAAAATTCAAAACCAATTGACTGAGCAGTTTCAGAGATTTTTTTTTTTTTATTTTATTTATTTTATTTTTTTCTATTTTACCAAAAAAAGCAACGAAAAAGAATCTAAAAATAACTGGAGTGGTATTGCTCAAACAAATTAATAGAGATCCAACCGTGATATATTCACCAAGTCTTAACTGAATCGGGCAGAGGGTTATGGAGAAGAAGTGAAAAATGTGAATTGCCACTGCAGTCCCCATGGACTCACACAGAAATCATCAGGACTGTGTGCATTAACCGACAAGCATCTGAATTAACAAATTCTGTAAAAATCAGGGATCCAAAGTATCACCACCTAGTGAACAAGTTTATTTGACACTTCCGCAAGCTCTATTTCCACCAAGTGTCAATACAATCTTCATGATATTATTGTGGAGAAGTAAAGAATTGCAAAGTTATACACAAAAGAAGAAAAAAAATCATAATTTTCTTCTCACAGCGCCATATGGTGAACAAATTTATGTCTAGGATGCCCAGAAGTGTGTACAAGTAAAATAGAGCAGGGGTAGCTTTAGTTAAGGGCTTCCTGGTGTCTTGCTGGGTAAGGAGATGTAGTGCGCTGGGCCCGGCAGGCTGGGGTTTTCCTTGTGACAGAGTCTGGCGAGGGCAACTGAAGGAGAAAGGGGAGGAAGGGGAGGAAGGTGGTCTTTGGCGTTAATTATAAGTTACATGGCTCCCAAGAATCTGGCTGTGACAACACAGGCAGAAGATGTTTCAAGGAAAAAACCCCCAGGGTCCGGTAGAAGGTAGTCTCCATCACAACAACTGTCTCCAAATAATAAACTAAGGACTTAAAGTCACATTCTTCCTCGATTCAACAATTTCAGGGACAGAGAACAAGTGCCGGGATGGGAGTTCCCTCTCTGGGAGCGAGGCTGGAGAATTCCCTTTACACGTGACGTCATATTAACTACAGCGTGAACATGGAGGACAGAGAATTCGATGGATCAGATGTGAGAGGCGCAGAAGCCACTTCAATGCTAATGTACCCATGGAAACAGCACCTGTTCTGAAAATCCAGTACAGCGCCCAAGAATATTCATCGGTATTTGTAACCATTTTCATGTATGTACGAGATATACTAATGTAATAGTGTTAGGACAGGAACTGTAACAACAAGTATGGAGGAAAGAAACTAGATTTATTGCTCCATGAAACAACCTAGTCTGACACTTGGCGATAGTGAAATCAGTCATGAGTAGTAGTTGTACGGCACACGGGTGGGTGGGCGTCTCCATGATTACTTCAGCGCCCGACTGTTATACCTATACAGGAGGGTTTGTGTATGTGACTGGTTGTCGCGCCTGGTACATACGCAATTCAGCGGCGATCTTCAAGTTTAATTAAAATGGATTCGGGGCATTTCCAAGTCAAGGGATCGTGTCATTTGTCAGTTAACGTCGTTGCTCAATAAATGAAAATGATGTTTATCTTCAGTTCAGACAACAGTCCAGAGTAACATACAGTAATACCAAACACATACATAATGTATATATATATATATATATGTATATATATATATATATATATATATATATATATACACACACACACACACACACACACACACACACATACATACATACATACATACATTATATATATATATATATATATATATATATATATATATACCATATATGTATATTATATATATTATGGAACAAAGTCAAACAGGATGGAGGATGTCAGAATGTCTGACTTCCTGTGATGGTCGGTCATTATTCCGTTAAGTGTGACAGCAGACACCATGCAACTTGTTTTAGCTCTGCTGACCAAAGGTTGCAGAGATTTTGTGACCCCTCATGTCTCTCTGTCCATCCATCGTTAAACTTTTGCTGGTAAGCATGATATGGTCCACAGTTTTCAACCTTAGCCCAATAATAATGTCACTATATATGGTCTTATGGTCGGTCAACAGCCTGGGTCACTCATGTTGTACTCTTTCTGTTTTACCGACTTGAAATAAATCTTATAATTTTCAGGACTTATAGATGAATGAAAATCTTGGCCCGTTTTAATATTGGTGGTCGCCCCTGCATTATTATGTAATATAGGGGTCAAAATATGAAAATCTTGTGAACACTCTAGGTCTCTAGCATCTTTGATTTGTGGCGGATCTTCACCAATTTGGTGGGATTGTGGGGGAGGTCAAAGTCTAAGTTGCTAAAGATACTAGTGGTGCCACCTATGATTTGATGGAAATTATGAACCAAAAAGTGTTTTAATATGTAAAATTCAATATTTGGAAGAGTAATTGGATTAGACTTGCCAAATTTATAGGATATATAGACCATGACCAAAGGAAGAATTTGATGTAATATCAGTGACCTTGACCTGTTTCTGTGAGGTCATCATGCCTGTAAAGTTTGAACAGTGATTTTGTAGTGGCTGGGTGTAGCGTGGACATCAATGGCAAAGAGAATTGAGCCTCCAGATCAAATTGCACTTGATTACATATTACATAAAACTGCACTTGGTGACCTACTTTTTGGGTCACTGTGACCCAGTAATTATGGAGTTTGATGCTATTCCAAGTTTATTGCTTTTTGGTCTATAACTCAAAAAAAAAATTACCTGATTTTAACAAACAGACTGTATATGGACAGCTTGATGCGGGGCGCATATTTGGAACATAACAATTTTTTAATCTTAGTTGAAGGTCAAGGTCAAATGGCCAGTTTGAAAATAGGGGTCATCTTGTGAATGCTTTGCACCCCACAATTTTTTGAGATAGGTTCATATAATGTTTAGGATTTATAAAGTGTATAAAAATCTCTGTCGGCATCAATGTTGGTAGTTCAAAATGTTGTGAATTTGTGGGCATTTTATGCCTTTTTTGGGGGGGGGGGAGGGGTCCCAGTGTGGGTAAGTACCACTGGGCTCATAAAATGAAGTCCAGGTCTGTGAGCTTTCCTGTTCATGTGGAGTGGGGATACAGTGTACAGATACATTACCTGGACCATGGTTCATATGAAAGGCTCTTTTTAGCTCTGCTGACCATAGTCACAGAGCTTATGCGATCAGTCATGTCTGTCCATCCATCCATCCATCTATCCATCCATCCATCCATCCATCCATCCATCCATCCATCCATCCATCCATCCATCCATCCACCCATCTGTAAACTTTTCCTTGTGGATGAGATGTACAGTCTATAATTTTCATTGTAGCCCCATATATCTCTCAGGACTTTCCAAGTGTATGAAAATCTAGGATTAGTTTGATATTGGTCACTTCAACTGCAGTATTATGTAATATTTGGGCCAAAATAGGAAAATTTTGATTGACAGTGCTGTTTTGCAAAAAGTTTTTCATGAGTCATCTCTAAACTTGGTAAGAAGATCAGTCGAGCAAAAGGATAAAAACACTGAAAGTTGGTGGTGCCACTTACAGTATTATAGAAGACATGGGCCAAAAGGTGTTGAAAACACATTCAATTCATTATGTTGAGAAAGAAAGAGCTAGGCTAATGATACCAAACATATGACAAATGTGTATTGTGTTGTTTTATGTTGTGTGATATAGATGAGCTTGACCTGCTTTTACAAGGTCATGGAGGAATTTCCTTTAGGAAATGATTTTTTTTGTAATGATCACCGCACCTGAACTTGTGGACATGTATCTTTAGGCCATTACAGAGGCATTAATATAAAGACAAAAGCTGTGATGTGAAGAGTCTGTCATCCGATAAAGTCTGGTGGTGCCACTGGTGGTATGAATTGGAACTAGCATTGCAGGTATAAAAAGGTACTGTAAACTTATATTTTGATTGTGAAATAAGGTGCAATTTGTAAATTTACGCCAAATATATGCGTTGGGCTAATGCTGAAATTTTGAATAACTTTGATGTACTTTTCAAGGTGAATAAGGATGTAGTGAAGGATACTATATTGTACATTTTGAGAATTAATGTTAACAATATACCAGTTGTACTATAAATATGTGTCATATATAAAAGTTCAGTACTGCATGATATGGGTGACCTTAACCTACTTTCCAAATGGTTTTGGATATACATCAGGAAATTGTTTTTTTGTTATGGTCATTACACTGTGTGTCTGCACTTGTGCACATGTATGCATATTCCAGTATCGGAGTATTTAGCAGACCAAATTCTATGACGTGTGGAAAAATAGTGACACCACTCTGGCACTAGGCCTTAGCCAAAGAGTAATGATTGTGGAATTTGGCTAAAAGAATTTACAACCTTTTTGCCGAATCGGCTAAATAAATTTTTGCTACTCTGCAGCCTGAAAATTAATGTTACTGTTTTATCCTTGAACTGCCACCTTTCACATGTTAAACGTTTGATGATGTGAGCTGACTTTGGCTAACAAGGTTTAAGTTTGACTAAAAGATTTAAGAGATTTTGGCCAAGCTGGCTAGCAAAATATCCCTAGTGCAAGCCTAGCCACTGGTGGTATTAAGTAGAATTAGTATCATTGGTATTAAAACTACATTGAATTCATTATTTTGATTTAAATTGAGATGGAACTTGTAAATGTAGACCAAATATGCATGAGGCCAATTATAAAATTTTGTAATTTTGGGGTGACCTTGACTTATTTTTCAAGGTCACTAAGGACATAGTAAAGGATACTAAATTGTGCATGTTGAGAAGTAAGAAGGCTAACAGTACCAAATGTACTACAAATGTGTATCATGTATAGAAGTTTGATATTGCATTAAAGTAGTGAACTTGACTTACTTTCTCAAGGTCATGGAGGGAAATCATATCAGGTAATGATTTTATTGTGATGCCCATAACATAATAGAGATGGAACTGCAAAACTTACACCAAATATGCATTAGGCCAATGGTCAAATGTTGTAATATGTTGTGTGACCTTGGCCTATTTTTCAAGAAAAGGACACAAGACCCATTAGGTTGATAAAGAATAAAGCGAAGGATACCAAATGTAGCAGAAATCATGTGTTCATATGGAAGTTTGATGTTGCATCATATCAGATATGGATGACCTTGACCAATTTCTCAGAGTCATAGAGGGGCTGCATTTTAGACAATGAATTTTTTGGTGATGGTCATAAGATTATTTTAGCAGAGCATTAAGGCCCTGAGTCTCTTGTTTATATTTACAAGTTACAGTCAATGTATTGACTGGAAAAAAATCATATTAAGAATTTGAATGTGGACAGGCAAAAAAATCCCAAGGAAGCCTGGAATGTCTTTGAACAGTTGAAATTTATTTGCCTATGATTGGGTCTTAATTTAAATTGAATTAGTATGTACAAGTCTATGCTGTTGTTTCAGCCTTTTAATTTTCAGCAAACATTTCATATGTCAAATTGGGCCTTTTGCATTGTGTAAAGGGACCTATATTGAACACTTTAAGACCTTCATGGAAACATGTCCTATTAGACATGAAATGGTTTTCATAAACGTCTGCTCGGTTTTATTACTATGTACAAAAACAAGCAAAATTTATCCAAAAGTAACTCTAAGTTTGCTGCCTGCTCACTGACTCTAGTCATCAATCAGGAGTAGCTGAAAGGCATACGTACGTCTTTCTGGGAACTCCAGATTGCCTCCCAATAATCTCTGCGATTTGCTTGCATTGCAATCGTGCAGACTGAACTGCTATTCTGATACAGCTTTTTTTGCCACGCAGCTGTGGTGTAACCAATCAGGTATTCTTCTTTCACATTATACACCCTTTACCTACATGTGTCCTATATGAAGAGGCCAGAAATACATTTTATCTATATGGGCATCCCAGCTGGTCACACTTTTTAAAATGAAGTGTTGCAGTGATTGTACTGACTGAGCCCACATTCAGTAGAATGCCCAAATGATGCAGTGATATGGCATTAGATTTGTGAAGCATGGTACAACTTTTTTTTCAAATTGGAGTCTGAGGTCCTGTGTTGACATGAGCATGATCTTGTGTTTTACCTATCAATGGTAAAGTATCTGTTGGCTTTCTAATGGGCACTGCGTCATTTTCTGTCTTGTCCCCAAAGTATTCCATTTGGTGACAAAACTGGATGGACATTATTGTTAAATGTTGTGGCTCTCGCATGGTCTTGTAGCTTTTTTTCCTTCTTTTTATTTTATTTTTTAAAATTTAGCTACGCAGAGCTTATTATGCATTTTATCAACTATATTTAGCCAACATAAAACCCTGATTAGCGGGCATCTCTCTGCAGTGGGCACCTCCTTACAGTGGGCACTTTTCTTTGGTCCTGTTTGATTTTCCCTATTACCTACATGTTAATGGAACCTCTCTGCAGTGGGCACCTCCCTACCATGGGCACCTTACATATATACCAAAATCTGCTACAGTGTGCATCTGTTTTTTTTTTGTTTTTTTGTTTTTTTTTTATAAAGGGCAATCAGTACATGTATTTGGATTTTTTTTTTTCCCTAAAACTATCATTTTTGCACCAGTGCTCATCCCCTTAGACAGGTTCTTCACCCCACACAGCATAATTTCCGTACCTCAAACAGTGCAGTGTAGGCCAGCCGGGGGGGGGGGGGGGGGGGGGGGGAATTTCTTAGGGAATTTTTTAACTGAAATAGCAGAAAATATGGTCCCAAATTGGCAAGAAAAGTGCACCAGGAGGAAAATTTGACCTCTGTTAGGGAAATTTTCCTGAATTTTGGGCCATGAGGGGGAAAAAAATTAACCCTTTTTAGGGAATTTTTGGCAAATTACTGGACCTTTGTGAGGGAAATTTGGCTGAAAAGAGGGGCCTTCAGAGCAGCACATACCCAGTATTGTCACTAATGGGAGTAACCCCCCCTCCCCCCCCCCGCCAGCTAGTATGTATATTCAAAGCGTGAACAGTTTTCTAATCTAACATTGATTCACTTGACACCTTTATGGACTAACGCCAGGATTAAGTTATCAAAGAGGAGAGACTTAACAGTTGACTTGTCTGAAACAATAAGTGTGTGGTTCAGTGCCTCCTGAGTGGGGTGGGGGGTGGTACTGAAAAGTCAGTATTTTTCAATATTTAAAAAAATAACTGCTTTTGATGAAAAAAGAGGATTCATTGTTGTTATTTTGCGTGTATGGGATTCTATAATAAGTGTAATTGCTTGTGGTATTATAAATACGTTGTAAAGACTTATCATTTTCACAAAACTGCAAAAACCATGTCTGGTCCAGGAAATCTTTGCATTAGCACAGAGTGCTACTATTGGAATGAATACGGCAAATTCTAATGTGGAGCACTGGGGAATATTGGCTGTATAAAGTAGATGTGTTACCATGTGGTGGTGACAAATTTGGAGAAGGTAGATTAGTTGAGAATGGAGATCCAAAGCTTTCCCTCAGAAAATGTCAGATATTTTAGATATTTATTGACAGATTTAGGTGCATTTTTAGTCTTCTCCAATTATACATAGCTGCTACCATATGAAGATAGGTTGAATTTTGTAACCACCCTGCCCATAGGTGTTAAAACTTCCTGCCCTTGTTACCCCGAAATATCTTTTGGATTTCTGGCTTGAGGGAAAAAATTATCTTCTGGCAAAGATGCTGTAAAACAGTAGATGAGAGTGTACAATGCGGTTTGTTAATTTTGTATGTGTGTGTGTGTTTGTGCATGTGGCTGAAGAAATATACTGAGGTTGAACCTGACTGCAGGGCCACGCCCACGTAATACTGAGGAAGATGAAAACCCTGGCAGCAAATCAAAGGCATGGGCTTCAATGTAGTTAATTACAGACCGTGCTGTAGTACTGCCTTACAGTAATCAATACTTGTTGGTACATGCCGACATTGACATGTACTCAGCAAGGCCATGTACTGACAGAAGCCATCATAGCCACCATGGCTGTAAGCCTATTATGTATGCATTACCAGGCAGAACTAAGACTAAGAGGGATTTTGGTATGTGTATATCATGTATATGATGGAGTCTGGATAGACTCTTTGTGTATATCAAGCAGTAGATGAAATCACTGTGTCATCATGGATGATGCAGTTTCAGGCCGCGGGCCAGTAAGAGTGCATCAGGAAGAGCACACTGGACTCTACGTTCACGTGACATACAAGCACATCAATTGCCATACTTTGAATGCATTACCTGAAACAGACATGTACATGTATGCATAATCACTTTCATTGTTGCCGTGAATTTGAAAGAAATGTACCTGCAAGGACTGAGTGTGCTTAAAGGTGTGGCCATAGGTATGTGGAGATTACAAGTGATTAATAGGGAATAATTTGGGCACTACATACAATGTGTTGTAATGGGAAGGAGTTCAGAAATATAAATGCGAGTGGCGTTCCTTTCAAAGCAACGACAAGAAAATTGCAACATATATTCCTTATATGTTTCCCTATGGGACCCCCATATTAATGCTGCACAGGTAAACTAATGATGCACACAAATACTTATGGTATAATCTGCTTTGTTTGAAGTGGACACCCTTGTCATCATGCACATTTTAACAAGAATCCATGCATGATATTAACTCTTTCAATGCCAATCACATCTTAAGTCCATTTACTTAAGTCAGACAAGTCTTAATTATCATAAGGATCCCAGATTTGTATTCCCCATAAAAAGACCTTCCATTCAAGTGCCAGCATGCCTATAGCTCCAGAGAGAATACCCCAGGTCAACAACTTTTCTCGGTGCACATTGGGCGCAATAATGTGCACCGAGAAAGCTCTTGACTCAGTCCAAAATTTGGCACTGAATGTAATACAATGTAATATATGGATACATTGATGGAGGCCTGAAGTATACATCTATGTTGGTGAAAGCAGAAACCTACATATGTTTCATTTCATGACAAGTAATTACAGGTGATACTGTGCATCATACAAGTTGTATCCTATTTACACTAGTACATGAGGGTAGTTCTGCAGGTCTGGACCTCTTGAAAAATAGTTTAAAAAGTGAAACATCTTCCAACTGCAACACTTATGGATTGTACTTTCAAAGTTTGAAGAATGAAACATCAACACTTGGGGATTGTAATACTTACAGAATGCAACAGCAACATTTAGGGATTGTTATTTTAATGCTTGAAGAAATGCAACGGCAACACTTAAGCATTGCACCTTTAGTGTTTGGAGAATGGATCATCTTCTTGTATTATTTAAAATATGTCTTAATTTATGTATTTCAGGTTGTTCTTTCTGTTCCTGTAACCATGGCAACCCCAGAACATACAAAGCATCGAGATGAGGTATGAAGACTTCAGCATATTTGTACCACTACGGATGTTTCCTTCGGTGGTGACCAAAACTGTTCTCAGTGTCAAACTTGCAAAAGGGACATTTACATGTAGTTTGGCAAAAAGATAGAAAAGTAAAGCTGACAAAATCATTCCAATGAGTAAGTCAGACAAAAAACAGAAAGTTCATGAAGGACAGTCATGGAGGCAAGATACTGATGCAGACAGGGAGGCCACCACAACAGATGGCAGCACGGATCTGCCAAACGCTAAAAGTGATGAAAATGTGAATTGTTGTGCTAGAACAGAGGGTGAGGGTGATTCTCTCACAGTACCCTCTTTATTGAGCCCCTCAGACTCCATACCTTTCATAGACGCAGAGAAGGCCACCCCAATACACAGACACCGAAAATTGTTCAAACCAAAGAGTGCGAGTGAGGCGTCTCTTGGCACGGTGGACACAGACTTGGCTGTTTCAGAATCAGAGTCAGGGGTGCAGGCAAATCAGAGTAATGGCCCAGGGCCTGGCAGGTCAGGTGATGACCTTGGAGCAGCGGAGAAGGAAACACCTGCCGCAGGTGAGGGTTGTGTAGAAAAAAAGAAGGAGAATCCCCAGGGAGATGGGGTCTTCCGGAGAGAGGACAGTGGCGATGACATTGATGATGTGGACAGCATTTCAGATATCACCTTGACAGATGCACGTAAGTGTTTTGTATGTGTTAATAATCAAATGAAGTGAGGAAATATTGAAATTAATCTGCTTAGGGAAACAGGTAGCATTGTATTTAGACCCAGTATAAAGAGGAACACAAAGATTATATTTATATGACGGTCATATGTCCTGCAGTGTCTCTTTCATTAATACCAAATAATCCATTGTTTAAACGTTTCAGGAATCCAAAGCTGATTTCTCCACATGTAAAATGTATACACACCATGTCCATTAGTCCAGATAGAGGCAAACTGATAAAGACATTTGAGGCTGATTTGTCTATCACAGATAATGTTGACGTAACAAGTTGTACAATTTTTGTGGTTGGATTAGGCTTGTTGAGGCCAACTGCAAAAATCAAATGGTAAGCCCAATGTTATCCCATATCGACAGCCCATTCTGAATTCTCTTTCTCCAAGGATCGAAACTATACTGATTTATAATATGTTTAAATCAACCAAAAGGATATGCATCCCTCTACCTTGACACAGCTTTTACTACATGTACCTGTGAAATGTGCATAAGTAAAATTTCTGTGCACAGAGGTACGTGTAAGTGAATGTATGCATCTTCTCCACACATGAAGTACTTCAGCTTGGATGTCAACATGGGACAGCAATTCAAATTTTAATGGTCCTAATGTGGGGTCTCATTGACATGATGTCATTAATAACATATGAAACCAATCATAATGAGTATGTCACTACATATAGCAAGTGCGTCATCACAGGGCAGTTACGATAACTTGGTAAGCATAAGCTCTGGGTATGGGGGAAAAAATATGGGTTTTTTGTTAAATTTAATTACTACCAAGCCACCTCCAACAAATAAATTTTGAAGACAAACTATGTCAGCTTATTTGCTTGCAATGGATCTTCAGTGGAGAGTCCCGGGAACATATTTGATATGAGTGAAAGTGTATTGTAACTGTAAGGCTGGCTGTAAACCTACTATCACAGCATCAAGACATCAGTTCTCCAACCACATCATAGTCATCATGTCAAAAGTTACAGACCAAAATAAGCATAAGGTGTCTTACAAATGATTACTTTGTAGCAGCTGTGCCTGTGCCAGGCATGTTCCCTCCTATGATGTACAACTACTGCCCACCTGGCCTGGAGGGACTCCTGGAGGCAGACCAACTGATCATCCACAAGGGTAATCTGAGATATAACCAAGGTAAGACAAGGGGCATACCCTAGCTATAGGCACTTGTGTATACTGAAATAACAACAACAACAACAACAACAACAACAACAACAACAACAACAACAACAACAATAATAATCAAGGTAAGACAAGGGGCATACCCTAGCTAGGCACTTGCATATACTATAGTAATAATAATAATAATAATGACAATGACAACGACAACGACAACGACAACAACAACAACAACAACAACAGCAACAATAACAATAACAATAATAATAATAATGTATAATAGCCACAGGCAACAGCACTTGACATATAGAAATGAACCAATATTTAATATCAGTAGTAACTGGTCTGTTTGACAACACTGTTTAATACCTGTAGGCACCACTGTTTCGAAGTTGGTAGCCGGGTATTCTGCAACCAAAAAAAGGCCTTTGAATTGAACTCAATGGCAATGATTCTTGTGACTCTGTATTTCAGAGTTTAGTCCAAATGCGCGGAACCGAATGGAAGTGATAGATATAACCAAACGACCATTGCTGTATGTGGAGGAAGGTAGGTCAATGCTATCCAACTAAACATTGTAGAATTTTATGGTAAAATCTGTCGCAATTGGAGGACGTGAACCATATGCCAGTGATGTCAACTGTTCCTCATCATCAGGGACAGTCCCTGGAATTGGGTGAAATTTTGATCAATTTACGGTGTTTGCCCCGAATTTGAACTCAGTATTTTCTTATATTTTTTCTGTTAAATATGCTCTGTCCCTGATGTTCTCACTTAAATGTCCTTGAAATGGCATTTTGAATATTGGCATCTCTGATACACACTACACTGTGACAAATCATCAAAGCATAATACAGTGTCCCACCATCAACAAAGTACATCAATGGCTTCAATAAGCTTTTTTTTCAGTTACAAACTGATAAATATTATGGTATCTTTGAAATTGATCATTTAAGACCACTTGTCACAGGTATTTCAAAAAAGGGGTTAGTCTTAACCTAGGATATATATGGAGCAATTTTTGTTGAGCCACTCGTCTTAACCTAGGATATATGGAGCAACTTTTGATAAATCATTGATCTTAACCTAGGATATATGGAGCAAAGTTTGTTGAACCATTGGTCTTAACCTAGGATATATGGAGCAACTTTTGTTGAACCATTGGTTTTAAGCTAGGATATATGAAGCAACTTTTGATGAACCATTGATCTTAACCTAGGATATATGGAGCAACTTTTGTTCAACCATTGGAGCTGTGCCACAAAAGTTGCGGGTGGTCAGATACGGGTGTATTCTATCTGACCACAAAAGTTCTATCATTTTCAACCAGTTGATGGCAGCTAAACCTTTTATCTGAACATGCTGAAGATCAATCTTGTTTAACAAGTGAAACCAAATATCTCAATAAGATTTGGTCCTGATATTGTGCGAGTTGTCATGGCAATTGCCTCCAGAGCATTATAAGGCAGAAAATACATGTACACTGTACATGTACATCCAACACAGAGTGGACTAAACCTGTGATGAAATGGCTTATTGAGCTTTGGCAAGAAAAGTACGATCTTTGGGACACCCAAAACCAGACTACTACAAGAGAAACAAAAGAGAGCATACTCTGGATCACACAGAGGCAAAATTACAGTATGTGCATGTTAGCAGTAGATTAGCATTGAAGTCCTTGCCTAGCGTTTTTTGTCCTGAAATTTATGCAAATAATTGAATGTGATCATGTACATGTAGTATGGATCATTGAATGCACTGTCTGCACAGAGTTTCTAAGGCAAACAGACAGTTGGCTGGGAAGGAAGGCCTTGGTTCTGGTTGTGAAGAACAGGCAGCGCCATCTGATGTGGAAGAAAATATGGCTTTCCCAATACACATGTACATGTACATGAAGTACAAATTCTGAGCTTTACCCTCATTGTGATGTCGCTCATGGTTGCTTTCCTCGAAGCAGTGGGTCTGAGTTATGCTGCACCATAGGATTCTCATACTTCCAGTTTTTCAGTGACTGCAGAGTCATCAGGCAGTTATATAAAGGACTTCCCTTTGCAGGTGGATCTAAAATATAGGTTAACTGAACAAAAAGTGACATGAGTCAAGTGGCTGACAAAGACATGGTCTCTCACAAGAGCTGATTGATATCATGGGTACCAGAGTGGAAGGCTAATGTATGCAGGTCAAGTGGACCGTAAAAGCAACAGTAATTCACCGTACCAGGCACAGCTTTGCTGAGCTTTAGACCACCTGCTTTTAGAAACACTTGTATTTCTAATACCTGAAAAAAAAATTACATTGTAACTTTTCTTTCAGGGAAAACCACTTCTTGTATTTCAAGATTAAAGACAGTATTAGCATGGCAGAGTGGGAGGTCTTTTATTGCCTGGATGTCAGTGTATTTTCATACAATTTTTTCCCCCTAGAAAGTTACTAGAAATGGTCCAGTGTTGCAGATATTTTTCAGATTCTCTCTCTTTCTCTTTCCTTCTATCTCTTTCCCTCTCTGTCTGTCTCTGAAAAACGATTTAGCTGATTGGTCTACAGCTTTGTTCTGTGCATCTTAAACTTAGAAAGAGGGTTCAAAATAAAATTGAATTATGCCATGAAAACATGTTTACTATGTAACAACATTTCTGTCAGTGAAGTACATGTACATGTAAATGACTGGAGTCACAATTACTACAAGGTATGTCCCTTGAAATGCAGATGCTGAACCACCACTGGGTACAGACTCATTTCGTTTTAGAATCTACAACAAGCAGAAACAAGTAAGTGTTGCCAGGCCCTGTTCACAGAGCAGTTGCCTGTCTGAAAGGGTGTTGGGTGAGCACATTACAGTGGTACCTGTCATGTAAGACCACCCCTACTGCCAGCAGAGTGATCTTATACTAAAGGTTGTCTTAAGATAAAAGATATTTCCTGCAAAGAAATGCAGTAAAGGGTCTTCAAAGAGTGGTCCTAAAAGACGCATGGTCTTATATTGGAGGTGGTCTGTAGAGCAGGTGCCACTGTACAAGTGTCTGGGGCAAGAGATTGATGGTGTCCTAGAAAGGTCCTTCAGTGTCTTTGCCCTCAACCCTTAAAGCGCTGATTTAAGACTGAGTCAACGGCTTTCCTCGGGACACTTTACACGCATTGCCTGCAAAGTGTCCCGAGGAAAGCTGTTGACCAAGACTACTTTTTGCTGCTGGTATTTGAATGAAAGGTATCTTCATGAAGAATTTGAATCTTTTAACCATTATATGTTTAACGGTAATGAGACAACGACTGTAGCCATGGTAGCCGTGATCAGCACTTTAAGGGTTAAAATGCCACACATCTACAGCAAAGTGTGGCCATCATTGACCACATCCTTTGTCACTGGTGTCAATGATGTTAAATTTAGAATAAACAAGACTACTGGTATTGAGTACATCATTACATTGTGGGGTATCATGTGTTTTGTTCTTCTATATAGCTATACACCAAGTATTTAATTGAAAAATGTGCATGGAACCAAATTCACTTGGTTGGGATGTACCTTGGGTGGGTTTCTGCCAAGTTGTTCAACTGATAATGCTCCAGTGATTTTAATTTATTTTGTGTATTTCTTGACAAAATATTGAAAATCTTCTGTTGGGAATCTGCTTGCCCAGTTACCATGGTTACTGCAGTGGAAATATTCCCGAGTGGAAAATTTCCTGGATTGGGTCCAAATGAACATTTCGCGGTTTTTATTTTTCCGAATTGCAATGGGCTACAAAAACAAAACAAAATCACCAAAGCCCTCCACCGCCCATGGAGGCCAATGCTGCTCCAGGAGCTGTGGCTTATCATGTGACACAGAAGTCACGTGCTTTCCCAGAAAATTACGCAGTGGCACGTTGCTTTGGCAGATGTAAGGAACTAACCTACCTGGACACAAGTGCTAGTTAATACGGAGGCAGCAAAGATGTTGAAATTGCTTCAACAAAATGAGTCGGAACATCTTATGCCAGAAGGAAAAGCTGCAATGGCAGCAGTTAAATTGGCAAGTGGCTCAAGGGGCAAAACAAGGCGTCCAGAAAGTTACAACAAAGTTGCCCCAGAAGAGCGGGCAGAACTTGCTAATTATGCTCGTATTTATGGAAATATGGACACTGCAAAGCATTTTAGTCAGAGGTGGAATATGGATATTGACGAGAGCACTGCTCGTAGCATGGAGGCAGCCATGGTAAAGAAACTGAAATTTGACAATACAGATAACGTGCCCACATTACCAAAATCACCACAGGGATGGCCTCTGATATGATGTTGGGGAAATACATTGACAAGGAAGTAAAGAAATTTTTGTCAAGTGTCTAAAAACAGTTTTAATTAAAAAAGCATGGGAAACTACAGGCATTAAGGGTTACGTAGATGGAGTTCAGTTGGATACTACAAGTACTTCAAGATGCAAATGGGACATTGATTAAGATACATTAAGACTGGTTAACCCTAGCGGTACCTGCTCGATTCCATTCAGAACACAGACTAAAGTCTAAACTCAAGTGATTTTGTGATATTTAACTTGAAAGGACTCATCTTTGCCCGGGAGTTATACACCTGGAATTTTAACATGTTTTTCAAAATTTCCTTTGTTAAATAAAGAAACTGAACATCATACCTTCTAGTTTGTCTTTATTATACTGGTACACTATTTAGACCATGTGGTCACAGTTTGTTGCTTGATTGTTTACGCATGCAGCGTCATGGGTGTCCCAACTCACAGTCTGCAGCCAAGTACGAATGCCAATAATTTCCCAGAATTAATTTTCCCGAGGGGTTCCATTCGAGAAAATTCAGGAAATTAAATACCTCGGGAATATTTCCACTTATACAGTACTTCAAAACTGCAGAGATACTTCTGGGTGCCCCAAGACCACAACTTGTATACCGGCTGGTGCTGCAAATTTTCCTCTTTACAATTTTTTTGATGTTTTAGATACTTTTCATATCTCCAAAGCTGATGCTCAGGTTTATGCTGAAATTTGATGGAAATGTACCTTATAGGATCAAATAAACTTGGTAAATTTTCAACAGTTCAAAATCAGTCATGGCAGTGATGAAACCGATTGCACATTTTACCGTAGTCAATGTAACCCTTACAGGATCCTTGCCATATAATTCAGTATGATTTTATTTTCATCCCACAGGAGGTGCTTCATGTTTACAGTCCATCCAGTAACACGTGTGTGGGCTGTGGCATCAGCTGGCACTGCAGTCGCAGGTGTCGCTTCCAGGCCTTGGTCATGATGCCCACGGGACAGGTGCTTGGCTTTGTCACCAGAGGGTAATAGTTCTCTAAAACACAATATGTGTTAATTTGTTGAACCTGCATTAGCTAGTGTCATTTTGGGCAACTATTTTGGTCTTTACAAATTTATCAAGTTGCCATGGTATTAAGCCAGTTGGGAATAGTCTCATTACGTATGTGTGCTACACGACATTCTACTCTCTCTCTCTCTCTCTCTCTCTCTCTCTCTCCCTCCCTCCCTCGAGCTCCCTCCCTTCCTCCCTCCCTCAATTCCTTCCTTCCTTCCTTCCTTCCTTCCTTCCTTCCTTCCTTCCTTCCTTCCTTCCTTCCTTCCTTCCTTCCTTCCTTCCTTCCTTCCCACCCAAAATCTTGTCAAACTTTTTCTTGGACACCTTGACACCTAGAAGTACCACATCCAGCTTGTGACTCTATGCAAATGAGCAAAAATCCAGACATCAGATTGGTCCAAAAGGATCACGTGATCCTATACATGTATGGTGCACCTAAAATTCTGCTTTTCTCGTTGGCCGACAGCAGTTACAAATTCAGGTTGAAGGTCAATCATGTGGGAAATGTGAACCATTGTAAATTAACAGCTGTTTGAAATTTGTCAAGTTAGAAATCATGATGGGAAAGCATATTAAGTGCCTTTATAAGATAGAAGTCATAAGTTTTGCTATCCAACCATCTTTTACTTTAGAAAGGCAAAAATTGTGAGTCTGTCATCAGTATACAACTTAAATGTTCAAAATTATGCAAATTACGAGGAATTAATTTTTTAAAAACTTCTTATCGCCAAAGCTGTTACCACTAGATGTACGTGTGTCATTTTGATTCATAGGTCTATGCTGTAGACAAACCAAATAACCCCCCCTCCCCCCCCCCAAAAAAAAATTGACAATGTGCTAATTAGGTGCATTTGAAAAGTTTAAATATTGAATACATTCAAAGCTATTCTATTAGTAGATTGAACAACATGCCAAGTGTAAATTTAGTGGGCTTAGCATTACCTGATAAGCCATGCTCTAGTTACATGAGAGGCAGCTGTAGCATGACTTACCAGGCAGTGCAAACACTACAGATCTACACGTAGACTCTTACACTATAACTGCAGCATGTAAGGACTCCAGCATGTGTGGGAAACCAGGAGACAAAAGTATCAACAGACTAAATGTGATAAAAGTGTTTGTGTTCTGGTTTCTTGGTACAAAATTGTTCTCCTGACAGCTCTGTATGTATACTTTGTATGGACCCTTCTGTGAAAATCTGTGAAGCATAAACTATGATTGAATTTTCTCTTAGACACGTCCAAATGGGTTGGTTAATGTCAAACTGTTTTGGGCAATTTGTTGTGCATGTAAGTAACATTCAATCCAGAAAGAACCGGTTAATGCTCAAACTGACACCGTTGATGGAAATACATGTACGTAGATAATCAGGAACCATACATGTTTCATCTCCAAGTCTCATATATGATTTAGCATGTGTGTGTGTTTGTTTGTTTGTCTTCTGTATAATAATGTGTGATGGTATATATTTTGTTTACTACAGTAATACCTGGCTGGTTCAGGAGTACAGCATCCAGGATGAGCATGAGGATGTAATGTTAATACTGAGGGGAGCTCCAGCAGATCTAGAGGTTGGTAGTTGTGATTTTACATTGAGGTTAATCCATTGTCAAGGACAGGTGTAGACCTAAAAAAAGTCACTGGCCATTATTTTAACCAAGAGACTATTTACTTGCAAATTTTAAAATCGCGAGCCACACTTTTAACTGAATGAAACTGAAAAAAACAAACCCAAAACCCAAAGTAAGCTGAAAAAATTAATAAAAGAAATGAGAGAGAGGGAGGGAGGGAGGGAGGGAGGGAGGGAGGGGGGGGGAGAGAGAGAGAGAGAGAGAGAGAGAGAGAGAGAGAGAGAGAGAGAGAGAGAGAGAGAGAGAGAGAGAGAGAGAGAGAGAGAGAGAGAGAGAGAGAGAGAGAGAGAGAGAGAGAGAGAGAGAGAGAGAGAGAGAGAGAGAGAGAGAGAGAGAGAGAGAGAGAGAGAGAGAGAGAGAGAGAACTAAATGACATTTTAAAAACAATTTTACCTGGAGGTTGCACTCTATAAATCTTCAAGCATTGAAAACTTCAGACATAGCCTGAATAGGTACATGATACTACCTTCATTTAACCGTTTTATTGACATTATAAAAAAGAATGATTTTTGTGCTGCAAATGAGCCATATTGAGCTGCCCTCCTGGAATTTAAAGCATCAGGCAAGGGAAAGGTTAGCCATCATCCCCAAATAACCTCAGCAGATCCGAAGAAAATTTATGATCAAATGGACGCTTCAACACTTAAACTTAGGACTAGCAGAAAAGGTGTAGTTTGATATGAGATTTTATTTTTTATTTTTTTTTAAGGGGGTCTGAGACCATACATGAGATACCTCGTGAGACATTTTAAATTTTTACTAATTCTGAGGCTGGGCTAAAGTATGTGTGTCAAACAAAGAAAAAACTCAATAAAAACCACACAGGAACCGGCAATGAGTCCTATTCAACATTTATGCCAGCATGCCCCAGACTGGCAGCTCTATAGCCTGTCTCAACTGTAAATGCCAATATCTTTGGCAGCGTTTAAAAGAAACAGTCGAAAAAGATGCACCCATATGGTTCTACAACAGAGCAATAGTCTATATCTGGGTTAGTTCCAAAATTGCCTAAAGGTGGTGCTGCCCGTCCTGTTTATGGTTGACCACCCGCATCTTGAGGTCACTTTCCATGACTATCACTTTTTCTCCATAGATTAACATGGGGAATTAGCAGATATAAATTTAACCGCTCTATATGTTGCCAAATAAGCATTAAACTTTCATTTTATCACACCTGGGTGTATTAGAAAGATAATAATATGTACTTCAGGTAGATTAGAAGATAATAATTCCAAAAATCGTCCTCATATGCAGGGTGAAACTTTTAGTTTCACTGTAATGTAATGGGCTTTGCTGACCCCCCGACCTCAAATGGCATGGGTTGCTAGGTGTTACAAACAGGCATCATGGGAACAAAAGGCTGTGTGTCAAGAAATTAAACCAACCCAGATCACAACTATTAGCATTGATACATTGCAATCATTCATGAAGCAGCTTAATATCAAATGTGGCCTGAACTGTGTTTACGCTTATCATTCAGGCAGAGTGGTGGGGGCAACAATTCCCAGTCAGAGTCAATACGGTTATAAGTACAAGTAGATCATGTCAGTCACAGTACACAAGTAGGTATTGTCCCTTGCTATTTACCAAACGCTTTCTGATGGTGAACAACTCACTATGGGTAGGTCTCTGACTTCAGCTCTGAGCAGACCCTTAGGCTTAGATGTAGGCCTACCTGGGCCTGCACTAACACAATCGTCTACTTGGTTAGCAGCAGGTCTAACATTATCCTCAGAGTATCACACTCACAGGCCTAGGTCTACATGCCCTGTGCCATCTTCGACAGAATCTAATCGTTCTGACATTGAGCCCGACTTTTTAGAATTGTTGGATGAGGAGCCACTTCCAGCTCAGTGAGTTGTACAAATGTTAGAGAAAGGGTCTCTTGGCCTATCTACACCTAGGACTACTTCCAGACATACACAAGGCATATATGTATCGTATCTCCATTGGCAATCGAAAGCCTACAAGCTAGGCCCAGCGCATCTACATCGGTGATAAGCCAATCACAGTCTCAGCAGTTGTCAGCCGATCCTGTTACTGGTACACAAGTGGTACCCTCATTACCGGGAACCTCTAACCTGAGCCCTATATTGAAGGGTCTAGACCTCAGCCCATATATGTTAGGCCTAGACGTACATGTACAAGATGTTGTCCACAATATGTCCCATTTTTCTGTAAGTCCTTGAAGCCCGGGATTTCCTAGGGCAAACTAAGACCTACATGTAGGTCTTACTCGATCAAGCATAAATTTAAGTAACTGCACAATTCATAATCTAACCTTACACATACATCCTTCTAGTTCCAAATAGGTAGGATTAGCCTGCAATCGACTTAATTATAGGCCTATTGTTGGCACATTCTTACATTGACGTGTACAGTTTTATAGACATCAAATTTGGACTTTATGATTATAAAGTATGCCATTCTTTCAAAATGGAAGCTCGACCGTAGCTGCCTGTAGATATATTTGACTATAATCGTAATTTTCTTGAGAATTTCCATGTTTAATGCTAATTACGATATGCTGTTGACTCTTCCTAACGTGGACATATTTGAGCTTGTTGGTCACAAAATTTGCCTTTATGTTCCTTTGAATGAATAAGTTGATATTTTAAAATGTGTTCATATTTATTGCTTTTAATTGTAAGCTATTATTACTAAAAGTATAATAAAATCATTTCCACATGTTTGCTTCACTTCGCCCTCATGTGGTATGGCTGACCAAGGCTAGGTGAAAATCTGTACTATGTTCAGCAAACATGTGGTAACTGACAATGCCATAATATTAAAGTTAACCAGAGCTATCTCAAATGATAGGTTCCATGAAATCCACAATTTCTGTTGTATTAATTGTAAAAACCAAATAATGCCCATATTGCAATACAAACATGTACACGTCTAATTCCCATGCAGTCCCTTGACAAGATTTTTGTTTTTGATGCCATCAAGAAAGAGACTGTATTTTCACTAATTGGAGAAACATATTAAGTTCCAGTAGAAAGATTGTCCAAAATTCTACTGAAAAGTAAAAAGCAAGGCAGGAAAGTGGAAGAGAAGAGTCTTGTCAAAGTGGGGAGAGAATGGACAGGTGTGTATTTCATTTAGCTACATATGAAATATGTTTTGATTCAGGTTTTTATTTTGTGTTGTAGATTTACAGTCCTGATTTGGAGAATGAGCTTGGACGGATGGGGAGGCACTGGGGAGGAATTATATTTGATTTATCCAGGTCCAGGCAGGACTATGGGCTGACTTGTGAGTATCTGCACTTCATTGGTACAAGGGAAAAAGGTCCAAACCAAAGTATTATCTAAGATGGAAGAGTCATTGTATGCAGTTCATGATAAAACTTTTCTGCAAGTCACAAGTCTGAGGCTTTTTACTTGATTCACCAAAAGAGGGCAGCACCTGCCTGCACACATCCTGCATTAATTCATTTTGAAAAAAAAATAATCAAACTTTTATGGGGGAAAAATCACACTTTTGTGATTAAGGCCATTAAAAATGACTGCCACTTTGTCGACTTTTCTTCTACAACAGAGTAGAATTTTCAAAAAACCAGTTTTCATTGAACTTCAGCACCACAGAGATTAAAATCTCTCATGGCCCTTACATCCCAGGAACAGAACTACAGATGATGGTCATGCGTCTGGCATATCAGTCTCTCGTAAAAACAGGAAATATTTTATAAATACAAACTGCTGGATCTGAATTAAAACAAGACCAGTGTATTTTTTCAAAGGAAGTACCCATGATCTTCCATTTTGTTATCAATGTATGTGCAGACAATAAGCAGTTCAGCACAGGGGTGAATAGATTTTTTTTTTGTGTGTGTGTGTACAATGTACAGTGAAACCTAATTATAATGATACCATCTGTTCCCTTGAATATGTGTGAAAAAATGAGTCAAATAGCATTGAAATCAGACTTTTAAGACCTTCATAATTTGTGTCACTAAGTGAACACATTTATGTCAGGTATCTGAGTGCCCTTATAACCAGGTTTCACTGCAGTTCTTTAGTAATTGTTTTCTGACTGGTTGAAATGGGAGTATAAGCTTTGCCCTTAGGCTGAAAGAAAAGCAATGGGTAAAACTTGTTTGCAGAATCTTTATCACCTACAATGGAAAGTTTGATGAATTCATATACATGTATATTTTTTTGGCTTGTTTGAGAAAAAAGTGTTTTTGTTAGAAAACTCCAGTAGCAGGTTCATTCATTTGTAAAATTTGATATGCAAGTTTCACATATGTATGTATAGCTTTATATCATTTATATACTTTGAATTAGCAGGATATCCCTGACATTACTGCGTTTTGGTGCATTTAACACTTTCCCGCTCAAATCACTCAAAATCATCTGCATGCAAATTGTCTGCCTTAACATTTGTGCTTAAATTTCTCATTACCAAGAAACATTTTTGCTAAGATTTGTATGTGACCATTCATGACGGCATACCGTAGGTCAAAAGCTTTTCTTGGCACAGGTGGAACAGATTGTGCCCAACCCATGCCAATGAAAGCTATTGACTCAGTCGCACACTGACCAAGAATGGGTTAACATTGCTTTCACAAGAGTTGTCAATATCCAGGATGTGAGGTGGGTGGGTGGGAGGGTGTCAGTTTTTCTTTTTCTTTGACTATTTCCTTGAAAATCCAGCAGTTTCAAAACTCTTAAATACAGTAGTACCTGTCACCAAAGACCACCCCTAGGGAGGATCAAAATGTGGTCTTATAAGACAGGTGGTCTCTCATGAGAGGTAGAAATTTAAGAAAAGCACTGCAAAAAGTATATTAAAAAGTGGTCTTAAAAGGCAGATGTCTGTCATTAGGGTGGTCTTTCAAGACAGGTACTACTGTACCACACCTTTGTGTCAAGTAGCAAGACTTATGAGCGGGACCAGCACCATGTTAAAGTGGCTGATAGTCAGAACCTCTGTGTATCTTTGTCTACAACATACGCCCCTCACTTCATAAAGAAAGGTAGCCATGAATATGTCACTGGTACAATGTCTGATGTTTTCCTGATATTTTTTTTTTTTCGCAGTTCCACTCGACTTGGATGTTCGTGTAAAGGCAGTGCTCATTGGGTCAGTGTTTGCTATTGTAAGTACCTCATTACATCTTTAAAAGTTTGTATGACGGCAAGCTCAATGACACACACACACACACACATAATTACCACTTAATTCATTCACATTCAGTCATCCACTACAATACAATATGGGAGAACTTACCAAATTAAAGCATTTTAACAATTGTTGACATTTCGGCACAACTAGCTGACAACCTGCCAAATATACAGTTCATATTTTCATGGGAGCAATCGTGAATGATTGTATGCATGTGACATGTAGATTCACTGACTGCCCCCGTTGTTTGACCTCAAATAATCATCAACAGCTTACTGCAGTAACAGCCCAGGCGTGGTACTGGGACAACTGGTCACATTATCAGGGATCTCATGCACCATTTAATTCCTTTGCAGACCAGAGAAGTGAACTTCTACTAATTCAAAATTTTAATTTTGAGTGTGAAATGGGGTCACAGCTCAGGCAAGGCTGATAGTCTGGACTAAAATGAGCCCGTGATCACAAATTACTGCAGCTTCGTGTTTAACTATACAACTGTGCCAATGAACACGGAGGACGTGTTCTTACAATGTGTTGAAACCAGTAAAGTATGACAAAACTTTATTTGTGTGGAAATAAATTCTGTGTATTTTTATCACACTCTTTGGCAATGCTGACAATGCTTATTTGATGTTCACTTAGCATAACTCATGACAATAATGAATGTAAAAATTAACTGTAGACCTGATAGAAGTCACTGTTTATCTTCAGGACTGGATTTACTCGGGCCGTGGGCGGGACAGGTAATGCTGGTGGTAACCATGGCAACTCCATCGACAGACTTGAGATACAACTGGCTGTTGTCATGGTCTTTCAACATAGTAGTGTAGATCATATATTAAGAGTAATTTATAAACCTCCGCCCTTATTTTATTAGGAGATTCAAGTGGTTATCATGTGGGTTTAATTCTTTCAGTGCCTACTGCAATTGAAGTCGAACTACTTAACGTGCACTGCTCTGAATTATGCTAGGGATGTTAGATTCATGTTCCTTGTAAAAATACCTTTCATTCGTGTACCAGCATGCCTTAACTTACATAGAATATAATAGTCCAGTTCATCAGCTTTCCTCTGTGTGCTTTGGGGGCATTGAGTCCAAAGCATGCGGAGGAAAGCTGTTGACTCAGTCCAAAAGTGGCATTGAGAGAATTAAATCGCATCCCACAAAAATGCTTATTTAACTCACTGCATACTGGTAAGGGTTTGCCAAGGGATATTAGCATGAATGACAATGGGAACTGGACATTCAGTTCCTCATGAAGAGCTTTTATTTCCATACCAAGGTGTTTACACTAAAGTGAGTGGTTTTTGCATTGTCTATTGGGTCATGTTCCAACTGCCACAGAGGCCACTGCGGCAGGACTTAACAGGTAATGCAAAAACCACTGACTGAAGCCTGTAGCAGTATTGGATGGAATGAGTTAAATATATGGCTGTGTCAATAGATATTGCAACAGCACCATAAAAAATCTTAGGAATTATCAATAAGCTATTGATTCATTTACATGGAATATTAGTTTTTTTTTTGTTTTTGTTTATGTAATTCTTCATGATGCTATTCTCAGAAATATTTCTTCCAGACTCTCTAGTTGTACACGTACTTTTAAACACAACTTGGGGCCTAGAATGCAAGATCGGAATATTTATTTTAGGTATATTGTGGCATACTGGCATTCCAAATAATGTCAGTGAGCATAGTGAGAAAAATTACCGGACTAACATTACAGTGTACCATAGGAATGATGTCTAGACGTTCATGTCATAGAGTGAACTGGCCATGTAGTCATGGCTGTGCCACATTAGCATGCATCATTTCGGGGTTTTGAACAATAGCAGTTTTAGTTTTTATTCAAATGTGAAGAAAGATGAAGTCCTGTAGACCCCATTCCGGAATATTAAAGTCGCAAAAATTTAGAAAAATTAAATCTGATAAAGCCACAACACAAAAACATTTTTTTATATGGTACTTTGGTTTAAACATATTTTATTTCAAAAGAAAAAAGTGTTTCCATTACTCAAGATACCAATAAATATGATCTATGATCATCAGAAGCGGTAGTTTTGTTTCTTTACATCAAATGTTAGCCACTATCCTATGTGTACATCATGATGATTTATGAACTTCTGTCACGTACATGTATATTGTTATGCCCATAATTTCATGTGAAAACAAAACACTTGATACACGAGATAAGAGAAAAAAGAAATCTGTTGCAATCTCAATCATATATGGTAGGCAAATAGTTTAAGATGACAAGGACATCAGAATGCATTTGTCAGTCTCAGTACCATCTATGCACAAGTAGCCTTCCCCCTCCCCTCCCCAATTCCAAATGTTTGCAATGATTTCAATGCAGCCCCATTGAGCTCCATCATTCTGTGTATACATGTTCATATGATTATCCCAGTATGGATTCCACAGGTAAAATGTTTGGCAGAGAAAGCTCCCAAAATAGACCTGTGTTCATTCTAAAGTTAGCCTTAAAATTTTATGTTTTATATGGATCTCACTTTGGTTTCAATGATTTTCAGACGAAGTGAAAATGAATGTCACAAAACCCATAAAATGGTGGCAATTGTGTAATATGAAGCGTGATGTCAAATTTTGAGACCACAAAATGTGCAATTGAGCAGTCAAGTCAAAGTTGCACAAGTCCCCACCTTTGCCAGTTTATTTGATGACATGTGTTTATCTGTAGTCCTATGGCTTTTGGTATGGAGTCTGACGTAAAGCCCATGTGATATTGTGTCATGGAAACATGGCAAAACTTATGTCAATAGGTTGTGGAAAGCACCATAGACCTCTACATGGTCATGGTAAATGCTGGACCAAAATCCTTCCAACACAAGTAGGCAAAATTGAACCTTCAGATTCAGAGGTAAAGAGAACTTGTGCATGAGGGTTGAGCACTTTTTGCTTTGTGGGCAGGCTCTTTTAAGCGCGAGGTCATTCTACAGTGGTCATGTGATGTCAGCTGTCAGTGTGACTCAGGCCATGGCAACGTACCATTGGCTTTCGTGTTGCCCACTTCTCAGGCTGATAAATTATGCCCACAGGCCTGCCCCATGCATATACGAATAGCTTATCAGCCACCTATGACCATATTCACAAAGAATTTGGACCCGATACCAAATTTATGATCAAAATTAAAATCGACTTGTTTGATCCTGAATTGTTTAATCCTGGGTCTAATAGCATATTCTCAATTCCGATATTAACCGATCTACGTTTTTATGGCTATTGGGCAAAAAAGCATGCTTAATATTTCAGGATTATTGCTTAATCCTGATTTGATCCAGATTTAAAGATAATGCACCAGATCAAACTAAGATCAATTTTATAAAAAAGGAAATGTTAATCAGAAAGTTCATATTACAGCCAAGAACATAGATTGGTTAATCCTGCAAGTTTAATCAAATATTATGCCAAATTTGAAGCGATTCAGGCTAGAATCACATCAATTTGAATTTTAGGATCAAATTCTAGATGAAACCGAATTCTTTGTGAATATAGCCAATGACGGCAATCACAGTTCTATTTGCCTTGAAGTTTGAACCTCAGAACAGTAGTGCATCACATGAAGTTGTTTTACAATACATAGCAGCTTGAAAGCAGACAATGGACTTGCACAACTCCCGGTATACAGCAAGCAAATTTTTTGAAAATAAATACTATGTGGAAAGCAAGACACTTCACATGGGATTACATGCTCAGTGTGTCACTACAGGATTGTGCTTTGCCAAATTTTTATAATGAATGATGTAGAGAGTACATAACTCATGGCTAAACTTGTATATGAAATTACTATATTTTATGGAAATAATCGTTATTAATTGATATAGAAATGTTTATGAGGTGCAAAAAGTGTATTCACCATGTTACTCCTCCTCCAATTGAATAATACATACTGTTATTTTTAGACACATATATTATATGTTTTACACTTGACAAGGTCATTGTGGTAGTATTAATGGTATCAATCATTTCTTGTTTCTTGATTGAGCAAGTGGTATTTTTACCTTTTTTGCATAATGCAAGTTTTTAGTCCAGTCAGCTTGGCTTATAGGACTGTCAGTTCTCCGCCTGTCCACAATCCACATTTTCGACTCCTCCAAAACTGCTGGCTGGAATCACTTGAAACTTGGTGGGATGTACCTTGGGTGGGTCTCTATTACGTTTGTTCAACTGGTCATGCTCCAATTTAAAAAAAAAAAATTTACGCAGTTTTTCAGTGTAAATCTTAAAAAATCTTTTTCTCCAAAAAGTGAAAGCCAATTGCTTTGAAATTGCACAGGGACACTTCGGGGGAGCTCTAGACCTTAATTGTGCAAAAAGTGGTGCTGCAATGGTTTTTTCGCTTTTAAAAAACTTTTGTGTGTTCTCACATTTCTTGGCTATGTTTCCAAAACTCTTAGTTGGAATTTCTTCACACTTATTGGGAATGTAAGTGGACTTGATCTCCTCCATCTTTGTTTAGTACATGGCGGTGCTTTGCCTCTATAGCAGCATGGAAGACTCGCTATAGTTTCTGATGTTGGCATATGTCAGAGAAAACAATAGCCCAGTCACCGCTGCTGTGGAGGCAACGGGGTGCCGTCATTTTGTGATTTTTAACAGATTATCCAAATTTGAGAAAAGTCTGTAAGGGGACATATGTTATTGTTAGCAACAGTGATGATGGACCAGACAAAGATGACCTTAATATCATTTTGAAGTTCACAGGACCACTTCAGTCTGTGCATGTACGGTCAGCCGAGCACAGGACTGTCAAAGTCCTCTCATGGGTTTTTGTACTTTTCGAATTGACAACAGAGGGCAGCATAAACCAGTGTATACAATGTACACATCATTGAGCTGCAAGCTGGCAATAACATTCTCCCAAGATCTTGATAGGAATATCACTTTATCCATTTGCAGACTTACATATTAATTGAATGTGTTAATATTGATTAATTGAGGTTTAGATTTGGACATAGACAGTGTCTTTATCGGGTATGGAGTGTACATAGATTGGGTTGTACTACATTGGATTTTTTTTTGGGGGGGGGGTCTCGTCAGAACTACTTGGAAGATGTGGCATTGTTACTCGTGTTTGTATGATTAAATTTATATCAGATAAATCACTATCCACTAAAGGTCTGCTGTACTACGTAAAGGAACAAATTACACTTTCATTACAGTGTAATCTGTCATGAAAGCTTGACCACCCCTTGGGATGACCAACTTGTGGTCTCAAAACCAGGTGGTCTTACACAGGAGGTACAGTTAAGCCCATCTAAAACTTAACAGCCAAATGTATTTTTTGTGTTGCAAAATGTTGTACTGGGGTTTGTAAGGGTTGTAAAAGGTTGACATAGGGTTTCAAAGGGTTGAAACAGTTGCAAACCATTTCAACATTTTAACCAATAAGGTTGAGAAAGTGTGTGGAATGGTTGTTGAGCATTAAAGAAAGGTTTAAAAGTGTTGAATATGGTTTTCATGCAATAAAAAGAAATGGTTTTGAAATGGTTTGGGAAGTGTTAGAAATGGGTTTCAAAAAGGTTTGACTTTCACTCAAAAGGTTGGAAAAGGGTTGCAACAGGTTGATGCATTTGGTGACTGTTAAGTTTAACACGGGCTTAACTGTATAAATAAGATGAGTACTAAGCAAAATGTCCACAGAAGGTTGTCTGTGAAGACAGGTGATTGCTGAAGACAGAAGAGTTTTCATATTCTACTATGTGCCTGGCTCTACCATAACTTTATAGATAAGAGTAAAGTGGTGACATGCATATACTAAATGTGTATATTTTAGATTTTGTTGTTGTTGTTTTTTTTGTCACTGAAACTGATGTACTTTAAGGTCTGCCATGTAAATGAGGACTGACATAGTCTCTTGACTGATAATCAGGACATTTTAGAAATGTAATGTTTTTGTCTCCAAAGTATGGTCTGTCACAAGTGTCTTGTTACATGAAAGTTTTACTGTATTTTGTGAAAGTTCCTAAACACAGTAAAGGTAGATGCTTGCACTGAGTGTTCTCTGTAACTGTTCCTGGAGACAGTAAAGGTACATGTTAGTACCAAGTGCCCTCTACATAGACATGTATCTGTGCTCCTGGACATAGTGAGGGTTGATGCTAGCACTAAATGCTCCCAATAAGTGTTCCTGGATGCTGTAAAGGTACATGTAGATGCTAGCACTAAGTGCCCTCTGTAAGTGTTCCTGGACACAGTAAAGGTACATGTTAGTACCAAGTGCCCTCTACATAGACATGTATCAGTGCTCCTGGACATCATGAGGGTCGATGCTAGCACTAAATGCTCCCAATAAGTGTTCCTGGATGCTGTAAAGGTACATGTAGATGCTAGCACTAAGTGCCCTCTGTAAGTGTTCCTGGACACAGTAAAGGTAGATGCTAGCATGAAGTGCCATCTGTCAGTGTTCCTGGACACTGTGAAGGTAGATGCTAGCACTCAATGCCCTCTATAAGTGTTCCTGGACACAGTAAAGGTAGATGCTAGCACTAAGTGCCCTGTATAAGTGTTTCTGGACACAGTAAAGGTAGATGCTAGCACTAAGTGCCCTCTATAAGTGTTCCTGGATACAGTAAAGGTAGGTGCTAGCGCTAAGTGCCCTGTATAAGTGTTCCTGGACACTGTGAAGGTAGATGCCAGCACTCAGTGCCCTCTGCAAGTGTTCCTGGATACAGTAAAGGTTGATGCTTGCACTGAGTGCTATAAGTGTCTTACTGCCACACTGTTGTAAAGACTGATTAAAAGCCACAAGTGCATTTTATCTGAACTTCAAGAACTGTAAATTGTAAGTGCTGCAGGTGATGTTTTTCTAGTTCTTCACAGATTGTACCTTTCATTTTCTAGCAAGTTTACAATGTACTACACTGTACATTGTGATAAAGCCTTTTTATTGGCATTAGAAGTGACAAAATTTTATAGTCTCTTACCAATGTCCAATGTCATCCTGCCAACAAATTAGCTCCCGAAAGTGCAGTGAAACTTGTATATACGTAATGACACTCCGATATATGACATATTGACTCACGATACAAGTTTTGAGAGCGCTAAGGACAAATTTCTTTGCCATTTGAGCCCTTTATCTGACATATTCAGATATTGGACACATTTTGCAGGGAAAAGATGGTGTCATTATGAGTTTACACTGTATATTTAAGTGGTGGAAAATGTTTGAACTGCAAAAGAAGTAAATTTTAACCACATTATTATACAAAGTGCCCACCATTACAAATTGTATTTACATATATATATATATATATATATATATATATATATATATATATATATATATATATATATATATATACATGTATTTGTAGGTTATCACATGGTTGTACTAGCTGTATCGCTCCCTGTATCGTCATGAGACCAAAGGTCTTGTGATGATACAGGTGCGAGGGGCTGATACAGCTACAACCATGTGATAACTTTATACATGTATTTCCATTCAGTGTAAATAGTACAAATTTTATGTGCGACACACATATATCATGATATGTTGGATATCTGCCACAGTATTCCTTCTTGTGTCTGCATTCTTCTGCTCCTCGACCAATTTTTTAGCATGTCATTTACGTCTAAAAATGAGCCCCAGTTTTCTTCTTTTTTTGGTGCAGTTGTGTCATAACTTTTCTCGTTAAGATGTTCAAAATTCAAAATACTGTTGCCAATAGAATTCAGCACTCTGTCCCCTTTGCTGGCAGCCATTTTCAGTGCGATATTTATTATAATTGGGGAACCTTCTTACATCTCTGGTTACTGAGGAGAAAAATTACCAGCAACTAATTTGAGAGTGATTTCTTATCTGTGATTGTGTAAACTGGTTTCTGGGGCCTTTAAAATTCTTCTCAACCAAGTGACCAAATTTTTTGGCCTGAAAGGCAGCCCTTTGTCTCCTCTGGTGTTCCAAAACATGTGTTTACATCAGGGGTCAGAAATTGTTTATTTTTGTGCAGCCCTAATAAGGGGAGTCTGTGTCCCCAAAATTGCACAACATTGCACACATGAGAGTTTGCATGCGAATGGCATTGAGATGACTCCGTGTATAACTTTTTTCATTAACAAACATTATTAGATGGACTTGCCTAATAGTGTATCCTCCATGGTTGGCAATGACCTGGTAACAGAAACATGAAGAATGCAAGATGGACAATGTTGGGCCTTCAGTTATTACATATAGTGACTGGTAACATGCTGGCTTCCATTCCCAGGGATATGTATGCACTGGTATCATGTATTCTTGCATCAGGATCTTGGTATATTGAGAATACATGTATGCATTCTCCCATTGGGGGAGGGGCATATTGTTGGGTGATCTGTCCATCCAAGTGTCCCATTGTCCATCCAATTTTTCACAAACATGACACATCAAAGGCCAGAGACGTAAAGGTTACATTTTTAGTTGCTGTGGCTGGATGGAGACTTTGCAGAAGGCATGTCAGCATTATTGATGTTGACAATAGTACACAAAAGTCATTTTGGCCATTGCATTATGAAAATACACATTTAGATCAGACTTTAACAACAAAACATTTTATTATCATAATTGTGTACATATTTTGGAATGGAAACTGCTCAACATTTCCACAATTGCAAATTAAGGTGTTTGCAGGAAATGAAGAGGTATTCTGTGCCTATAAAGTAAGTTTTTTTTTTAAGTTATCTTTTGTTTTAAATCTCTTATCAATCGATTCTGAACACACTTTGAATAAGACTGTTGGATGGAACATGCTAGAACCACATGGTTAAGGTGAACATCTTTTATTGGCGTGGATTGGGCATTTTTAGGCACACATCTTACAATGATTGGATGCAGTGGCCAAGGAGATGCTGGGAATTGGTGACACATCTACCTTTGGTCTATATACAGACTCAAACCCTTTCAAAATTCCGGCTTGGATCTGACCTTCAAATACACTTCTGCCAAGGTCCAGGTATACCTTGTCATATGATTGTCTAAACTTGAATTTGTTGGCATTTTGGGCATGTAAAACTGTATGCCTTTTGTGGATTCCATTTATGTACTTTCTTTCACTTAGGTTCCCTTTGTGGATTGCTTGCTTTCTATGCGAATACTTAAGTGGCACCACCCAGCCAAAAAAATAACTCTAGAAATTGATACACAACACTCCAGGCCTCATAGAATTGTTCAAATTTGCCACAAACTCAACACAGTACCTACTACATGTATATATACATATGTATGTATGTATGTATGTATGTATGTATGTATGTATGTATGTATGTATATATATATATATGTGTATATATATATGTATATATATATGTATGTTGAGTTTGTGGCAAATTTGAATAATTTTATGAGGCCTGGAGTTAAAGTTGAACGAGTTTGTGCTTGTATAATTTTAGAGCAAACTTCAAAGTGATCCTTGTTTGGTTTGCTTTATAGAATATGAACTGTTATGGGTGGTCGAATGTGATATTAAAGCTCCAATAAAGGTTCCCAGGCTGCCTGAATGGTTTAGATTCGTGTAATGCCCAAGGGGTCAATTGCAAGCTGTAAGCAGCATGTGTCAAGAGGCTGTTAACTGAGTCTAATTCTGGTCAAGAAAACCTTAACTCAGGCAGTTCTCCAGTGGTGGCTACATTTGAGACCTACATGTACATTCGAGGTGAAGATCACCGTATGAGTGATTTTGTTAGCATCAATTTTGTTTTGTGTGCACCTGTAGATTTATTATGTATACTGCTCAGCAATATATGTTACAAATGAAGAGAATAAACGATGCTTACTGGAGTCATGAATTACTTGTAGTTATCAAAGATGTATGTGTGTGTGTGCATCTCTCTGTTGTTACGAACGAACTCTCAGTATAATGATAATGATTTCCAGCTGTCATATCCAATACAGCCTAATCTGAACTTGAAACAGTTTAACTCACTGTGTATACCAGTTTCTAACTTGTCCATACATATTTACCTACATTTAAGGTGAAACTTACATATTTGAGCTCACTTTGAAGAGAACTTTCAATCAAGATCCAATATATAGGGTCTAAATTCTGGTTTTCACTGGAGGTTGAATACCCAGCCATGGATGAGATAGCTCTGGGAATCTGAGAAATATGGTCTTAAAAGGGAGGTGTTTTCACTAGAGTGGTCTCTCAAAGGAGGAACTGCAGTACAGCTCACATAGAAGTTCCGCCTATGCTGGCATTTTTAAAAAATGTGCTCGCATGCTGGTCGAGCCAGGCGAGGAAGTGCAAGCCAATGCCACTGGCATTTCACAGATAAAACACATGGCAAATGGCTAGGCGCATTATGTTTATAGCCAAGCACATTACGCTCATTGCCAAAACCACCATGCACTGTGTGCACTTTGTGATCAACCATTGGTCAAACACATTATGCATGTCACCAAAAGCATTGTGCCAATGGCGAGTCGCTAGATGCTTCTGGCATATTTGGTTGTTCAGCATGAGCATTTGGTGATGCAATTTTTTCTCGCATGCACCAGATTTTATGCCAGCATGTTTGAGTATCCTTAAAAATAATGCTAGCACCCGGGGCTGAACCTATGTGTTAGTTGTGCTGTACTGTACAATTTCAGGAAAATGTATGCTGGGTTTGATTCAATAATATCAGGTCATTACAAAATTAAACTGCCTTTCAGTTTACACAAGCAGACTGTAATGACCTGCCAAGTTGATGCTCCTAAATGGTGGAGCTCTTTTATTATTTCTCTACATAAGTAACTGTATACATGTAGTTTAACTGGTGTGGGACTGAGTGGTAAACCACTCTTCCAGGTTCCAATTTCAACACCATACTGCATAAAGATGCTGAAGGAAACCCAAGAAGCAAATGTTTACTGACCGATTGGAGACAGGAACATAACATTTCCCCCAAGCCAGATACGTATATCTACTTTTGTTGGTTTCAACATTTTCATTGTAATGTGCCTCAGATCATCTTGGTGAGAGCTGATCAATATAGTCCTCCAGTAGAGCAAGACAATTACCAAAGCAAAACTTGACATTAGCACACCATTTGCTTAGACCATACCTACACAATAAGTTTAACTTCTCTGATAAACCTGTTACCCTGGCAATAACTTATGACATCTTGAAACTCCATATTCCTGGCCAGATGCATGATGATTAGTTCTGAATTAGAAAAGGATTTGTTTTTGTTTTTTTTTTCGGGGGGGGGGGGGGGCAGCAACAACAGTAATGTCCTTGTATCACTTGGGCAATGCTTGGTTATACTGACGCCTCATAGCCCATCTGTTTGTCTCTTGTCAACTAGTACACACCAGGAATATATGTGTACGTCATGCATTGATGTGCAGTTTTGGCAATTTGTGTCACAGAATTGATACATTAACCCTTTCCCCCTTAAACCGGCCGGGGGTCAAATGCCTTCTGCTTCAGTGTTTCCGACTAGTTTCTTCACAAATGAAAAACAATATGACTGAAAATTGTAGATGAGCCCTTTTAAGATCACATGCCCCAGGTCAACAGCTTTCCTTGGCATGGGTTGGGCACTTAATGCCCAACCCATGCTAAGGAAAGCTGTTGACTCATTCTACATTCAAGGGGGAAAGGGTTTGGAAAACAAAATTATTGAGAAATTAGCACACAATATATAACAAACATCATGGCAGAAAAATAAAAGATTGAAAGCAATTCATGTAGGAAGCAAACGTGTGAAAAAGAAATTTGATCAGTTCTGACATCATGACACATTCCCAGCCAGTCAGAAAACCAAAAATATTGTATTTGCTCAAATGAGCATGCATTTTGCAGATGAGCAAAAGTTTGTAACTTTAACCTGAGTATCTATAGATAAAAGTCATACATCTATTCATTCAAGGCCAATACATGCTCTGACTCCATCCATTTCATCTTTTTTAAAGTGCATGATGACCAACTCCTTATTCTATGACTTGGCCTGTGACCTTGATGTTTCTCTATCTTCGAGAGGCCATCAGGTTCCTGTTCATTTGCTGAATCTCCTTCAGTTCTAGGCGAAGCAGGTCAACATCTGCCATGGTTACTGGCTGTTCCAATCGCTTCTCTTCCTCTTGTCGAAGATGTCTCTGTACGAGCTGACTCATGAGTACCTGAAAAATAAGAAGTTTTACGTCTCTGTGTGTTTATTTTAAGGCTACTTCCTCACTTATACCCACGTCAAGGCACTAAGATACAAACAGGGGGCCCAATTATTCTGGAACCAAAGGGCCCCCTCCCCATTTACAGCCACTTCAAGGCACTTATATACAAATAGGGGCCCCCTCCCTATTTATATTCACTGCAAGGCACTTGGATGCAAACAGGGAGCAAAAGTATTCTGGAACCGGAGGGCCCTTTCCCCATTTAGTATTCACATGAGGGCACTTTGATACAAATAGGGAGCCCAAATATTTTGGAACCAAAGTGCCCCGTCCCCATTTATATCCACCTCAAGGTACTTAGATGCTGTTCTGGTGTTAAGGGGTCAAAGTCGAAAATAGCCTCAACACACAAAAATTCATGAAGAAATTGCAGTGCCACCTGGTGGCCAAAAGTCAGCAACTAAAAATGGTTTGACTGCTTGTATCAAACATTTTTTGGACTGTATGTAACAAAACTACTCAAAAATTCTAAATTTTATAAAATACAAAAGCAGAGACAGTCCATGGTTATGTACATTGTATTAATACAAGTGATAAATTGTTGCAATCAGTTTTCACTTTAAATAGGATTGAGTCACCTGGTCTCAATTCTACATCAATTATAATGCCATTTGCATAATTCAGGACATTTTAAAATATTTTTTGCTGAATCTATTCTCCCAGAGCTGACAAAACACAGTGACCAGCACCTTTTACATTCAGTCTACTGTAACAGACCAGTTTTGCTATTTTGCACTTAATAACATTATCAATGTCATAACTGAAGTTCAGATGTCTCATAAAGTATAACAAAAATCAAATATGAAAGGGGGCCCGAATATTTGGCTGGGGTGTTCAACAAATATTTGGGCCTTGGGCCCATCCATTCTGGGGCCCAAATATTCAGTAACACCAGCACTAATGAAGGCCCCTCCACCCCTTTACAATATCAAAGATAATAAAAAAGTGCATTTTATGATATTTTTCACAGTAGTTTACCCACTGTAATGATCAAAGTAGGGTTCTAAATGGAAGACATGTCACATTGTAATTTTGTGAGCACCCAAGGCTCTTCTAAGGAGAAATATGGCAAGTTACATTATCTGGCTGAAAGCGGCTGTGAAAATTATCCTGGGCTACCCTAAATTTGTATGAAGAAAATAAGATCGATCTCCTATAAATATGGGACTCCGATTCTTTCTGTGCCCATGTGTGTTCAGTCAAACAATATATCCTCTAAATGAAATAAATACAGGTAAATTATGCATTTTATTAGCAGATTCTGACCAGTAAGAGAAAAATGTGGTTCCAAACGATGCAGCTAGAAGAAATTCCAGTGGTTTTTGTAATGAAAACATATGAATTGTTTAAGGTGTTTGCTTGAGATTGCAAGTGAATGCTTCTCTTCTACAATGAAAAAAATGACAAATCCTCAAAAGTAAGGTTCCATGTAGGGACCACTTTTTCCTGATGGGAACATTTTCAAAACAAAGCAAAAGCAAAAAAAATATGCAAAGCTGCTTCAGGCACAGCAGAATTTTTGTGCATGCGAATCGGTCATGTTGTTAAATTCTTGTGTGACAAACTTTGGTCACTTTGGAAATTCAAGCAAAACACTTTTGCTTTTTTTTTTATAAATGGAAAAGTGGAAGTCTCTTCTTGAAAAAGAAATTCCCAAGGAATTTAAACATTAAATGATGATGGTGTGTTTTAGTAGTCTTAACAGACGCCCACTTATCGTCCACTTCTCTGTACTTCAAAACCAATAAATACATTTAGACAGAGCCATGACAACAGCACCTGCACTGTGAAACAAGATGAGGCAAAGCAAACCAACTGAGAATTGGCTAACAAGTTGAAAATTGTGTTCACAGGTAGGCCTAACAGTACAGTGCCACTGAAAAGTTTTGCACCATACCCAATGGTGGGACCATGCACACATCAGTACCACTGCCCAAGTTCTAGTTTAAGTTAAATGCTTGCATCAAACCCAAACGTGAGCTACATGCTGGCAATGACCAGCCCACAGTATAATTTAATATCAAACTTCTTTGGGGGCATACCCTTTAGGAGACCCCCAGGCGGAAATACATGTACGTCTGGGAAACAACTTGTGTGGGCTTGGCCAGGGGACCACTCCAAAATGGGTGCAAGACTTTACGGCACTCTGAAATGTGGCAAGGTCTGTCCCTGTATTTTAAATTGCCTTTAGTTAAATGATTGTGCAAACAAGTTTACAAGTATGGCCCCATTTTGGAACCATAGTATGATGGAATCATATTGTACACTTTCTGGTAATTTAAAAAGGAGAACAGCTGACTTGGGGGGGGGGGGGGGAGGGGGCATATTTTTCTAAAACCTGCACAAAAATAATTAAGTGTCTTTTAATTATTGGGTACAAATTATATATAGTGTAATGGCACCACATTTAAGACAACAAATTGACACATTCCCAATTTTAGTTTTGCTGAAGTAGAAACCAATGCATATTATACACGGAGACAGGAGAACAACAACATTGCTGTTAGCTATCCTAATATACTTTCACACAATATTGTAGCCGCTGTGGTCATAAAGCAATATTTTTTGTTCAATTGTAAAGGAGGCTGTCCTGAAGTGGCTGTACAAGCCTCAAGGATAGTCTCCTCATAAATACCAAAACTAGATGGTGTCAACTTAATGTATTTTCTTCATGTACATGCATTGTACTGTTGGAATAAATGAATCTTGAATTTTGCTGTAAATACCTGATATTGCCCATCATTTGCACGTTCTTCTGTGGAATCTTCATAGTACCAGCACCTCTGTGAAAGAAAATAATCTCTAAGTCAGCCAATTTTTCCTTTAAGTACATTCTTAGAATAGTACCTGCTATTTAAGACCACCCCTACTGCAAGCAAAAAGTGGTCTGACACTGCAGGTGGTCTTGAAATACTGGTGTATTTAATAGAAAATACAAAGGGTCTTCAAAGAGTGGCATACCTGTCAAGTCCTCCCCATAAGGTGGGAGTCAACCATTTTTTCATCCCAATTTTGTTTGGTTTATGTGCAAAATTTAGAAAATTTGGCAGAATCTCTACGAAAATTTGGTATTTTCTATTATATTCTTTGTTAAAATACAAATCTCTCCCACAGATTTTTCAATATATTGGAGATGGTCTTTAGAGCAGGTACCACTGTATCTTGAAAAGGTGGTTTTTCAAGACAGGTAGTCAACATCCCTCAAGACTGGGACCATGTACTGTTAACTTGAATTGGTGTTATCGAAAAAAATATTTCTCTGCAAATTTTGATGGTAAATAGAAATCAGAAATGCATTGATTGCAGTCTTGCCAAATTTGGCGATTTGTGACAATCCTTCTCATTTTAATACAGCATTGACCAGGACGAAGTTAGATGCTATCTTTAAAACATTACATTGACCACAAGGGTTGTAATGCAGATGTATTGTGAAGCAATCTTTCCCCATTAAAAAATAAAGAAATGGCCCCAAATGATAAATATCTGTTTTGTCCCCAAGGATGAGTTAGTAAAGAGCTTATCCTTTAAGGCGTATCGTGTGCAGACTTCAATGTGGAAAGCTGTTGACTCAGCTTCCAGACAGCAAACTTTACACTGATGGTAACACTGGACTTCTCATTTTTTTTTCGTTCTTCTTAAGAGTGTGCCAAGCATTCTTTGTTTCCTTTTTTTTTTTGTTTGTTTGCGTGCTTTTTTTTTCTTGCTTTTTTGAAGCCAATGAAATTTAATTGGAAATCATTAACTCTTTCAGTGCCACATTTTTGACTGAGTCAACAGTTTTCCTTGGCATACTTTGGACACACTGTGCCCAAAGCACGCGGAGGAAAAGTGTTGACCTGGACTGTTATATTCTGCGTCACTACAGGCATGCTGGTACTTGAATGAAATGTCTTTCACAAGGAACATGAATCTATAGCATCCTTTTTATAATTCACAGCAGTTTGTTTTAAGTAGTTCAAATTCAGTTGCAGTTGGCACCAAAAGATGACACAGAAATTACATGTAGGTCATTTGGATATGTGTCTACAGCATGAAGTGACCACATGGTATATTCACTTTGGCATAAGAGTATGCCAGTGGCACATGGTATATTCACTTTGGCATAAGAATATGCCAGTGGCGCATGGTACAGTATAAGACTATGCCAGTGGCACATGGTATATTCACTTTGGCAGACTATGCCAGTGGCACATGGTATATTCACTTTGGCATATGACTATGCCAGTGGCACATGGTATATTCACTTTGGCATAAGAGAATGTCAGTGGCATGTTGAAGATACAAACCCAGATGGTACACTTTGCTGCTGGGTCACCCCGGATGCACCCACACAGCCAGCGACTCAGGATCCAGAATGACTTGGGGCTGGGAATGAGGTTGAATGGAGGAGGCAGGGTGTTGCCATGCTCAAAGTAACTCATCCAAACCTTAGTGCGAGCAAACTTCCACTCCATGTCCACATTTTCCTGTAAAAGGGATATAAAAAGGACAAAGAAGAAAGCTTTAAGAGACCAGAAAACATGAAATCTGGGTCTATATAAGCCCCCAAACTAGGTACAAACATGCACACACTCTTGATGCTTCAAGTGACAAAATAGCTTTACATAAACCCACAAAACAAACCACTGCATCTAAATTTAAAATTATTTTGTTCAAAGATGTCCCTGTGTGACAGCTATAGACATCTACAATGACAGGTCCCCTGCCTGTCTTGACCAGGCCCATGCAGTTCTCAGGTCCCCAGTGCCGTCTTGCCTGTGTTATCTGTGACCTTCATTGACAGACTAGGTGCTTTATAGGACTCCCTGCCCTTGGGGTGCTGTACATTGCAAAGGAGGGACCACTATCCTTATGGACATACATTTATGTGAATAAAAAAAAGACAAAACAACAACTTAAAGACCGTTCCAAAAAAGAAAAAACGTTGTAGAAAGATCTCAAGCAGAAGCCACAGTTACATACAAACACTTTGTTGTAGGACGTAGACATCATGGCAATCAGCAGGTTTAGTAGCACAACAATGGCAGCCACATGGTAGAGCCCAAACAACATGAAACCCACGGCCTCCGTGAACTTGTGTTTGTTGACCACAGTCCTGGTGACATTTCCCTGTGTCAAGGTGTACTCTTGTATGATAACATCGGCTGAGTTGAAAGGCACCAGTGCAAAGATGGCCCAGAATAATGTCTTTACTGTAGCTTGGAATCTACAGGAAAACAAGGTACATGTGAAGAAGTGTGATCTAAAGTCTACAATTGATGACTTATTATTTCACATTGTCAGGTGTACTTGGTATATATGATTCAGTTCATATCTGACATATACAATGTACAGGTATTGCAGGAGATATTCATTTTGTCCACTCTTAACTCTTTCAGTGCCAAGCCCGACTAAAATCGATCTACTTAAGTCAAACTAGTCAGAATTATATAAGGATCCCAAATTTGTATTCCTTATAAAAGGACCTTTCATTGAAGTACCAGCAAGCCTATAGTTCCAGAGTGAATATCCCAGGTCAACAGCTTTTCTTGGCGTGCATTGGGCGCAATGCGGCGAACGCATGCCCTGTTGACTTAGTCCAAAATTTGGCACTGAAAGAGTTATGAAGTGACTAACTTGTTTTGTGTTGGCATTCAAGGCTTAATTCACATTCACACAAGTCTGTCTATTGACCACCATAGGGGGAAGGCATCTTTTTCCCCAACCCCAGCCTGCAATAGAGTACTGTGGTGTAGTACTGCCTTATCCCAGCCTGTAGGTAGTATAGAGTACTGTGGTGTAGTACTGCCTGCACCCTAGCCTGTAGGTAGTATAGAGTATTGTGGTATTGTAGTCTGCCTGATCCTAGCCTGTAGGTAATATAGAGTATTGTGGTATTGTACTGCCTGATCCTAGCCTGTAGGTAGTATAGAGTATTGTGGTATTGTACTGCCTGATCCTAGCCTGTAGGTAGTATAGAGTATTGTGGTATTGTACTGCCTGATCCTAGCCTGTAGGTAGTATAGAGTATTGTGGTATTGTACTGCCTGATCGTAGCCTGTAGGTAGTATAGAGTATTGTGGTATTGTACTGCCTGATCCTAGCCTGTAGGTAGTATAGAGTATTGTGGTATTGTACTGCCTGATCCTAGCCTGTAGGTAGTATAGAGTATTGCGGTATGTGCTGCCTGGCCTGTAGGTCAAGTATTCTGGCATGATGGTACTGCCTGACCTGAATCTGTAGGTGGAGTACATGTATTGTGGTACAGTACTGCCTGACCCCAGCCTGTAGGTTGAGTATTGTGGTACAGTACTGTCTGCCCCAGCCTGTAGGTGGAGTACATGTATTGTGGTACAGTACTGTCTGACCCCAGCCTGTAGGTTGAGTATTGTGGTACAGTGCTGCTGAGTGCATGTGTACAGCACAAAAGCATAAATTCCTTGGTATATATGCTTGACATCTTATTGATGCTCTCTCCACCTACAAAGTGTGCCTTAAAAAATTGATATATCATTTTACTTTTTTTGCTGTAGAGGTTTAAGGAATGTGGCAAACTATCTGTGATGATTTTCCCCATGTAAAAAATAAAAGCAGTTCCATCTCAGTTTATTAGTCAATAATGAATTCAATGTGTTTTTTTAAAACCTATGATGTTAGTTCAGATAATTACCACCATGCAGTTGTGCCACTACGACTCTACGTCACAGACCATTGGCAAACGGCAAACAAACCTTTTCCTGAAATACATTCCTCTGTGACCTTGAGAGTGTAAGTTAATGTCCTTTATATTATGCAATATCAATTGTCTACACATGATGCATACATGTACGTTTGTGGTATATTTGGTATTATTTTGCCATCCTTTGCTTTCTCAACATCCTGAATTTGGTGTCCCTTACTAAGTGCTTAATGACCTTGAAAATAAGTCAAGGTCCCCTAAAATTTCACATAATTTGACCATTGACCTAATGCATATTTGGTGTAAATTTTGCAGTACTGTCCTAATTTATTATCACAATAATGAACTGAATGAGTTTTTAAATACCTATGAAATTAGTTCCAATAATAACCATCAGTGGTGTCACCATGACTCTATGTCATGAACTTTTTGTCTGTGTAATATTCCTCAAAATCCTGTAATAGTATATGTCCACAAATTCAGATTTCATTACCATCACCAAAAAAAAAAATCATTTCTTGAAGTGTATTTCGACAGTGACCTTCACAAAGTATGCCAAGGTCGCCTATATTATGTAATATTCAACTTCCACACGATACACATTTTTTGTACATTTGATAAAATCTGCCTTATAAGTTCTCAATATAGTGAATTTCATGAATTTCACAAAATTAAAATTCTTATTTCCCATTCATATATAGGTGGCAGCACTAGTGTTATTCAGGTTTGACATAATAGCCTGTAGAATATTTGCACCAAATTTCATGATGATCTATTCAAAATCGAACACACCAGAGCATTTTAATTTTTTTGAACTTTTTGGCCCCTGTATTGCACAATCCACTAGGCAGTGCCATCAATAATGAAAGGAACCTACATTTTCATTCACAGAATATGTCCAAACATTTTAAGGGGCTAACTTAAAATGTGTGGGTGTTATCATGCTGACAAGTAATTGCATAAGCTCTGTGACCTATGGTGAGTAGAGCTAAAAAACAAAAACAAGAGGACTGTGACAGTCCTGTGCTCAGCTGACTGAGTCACCCTATGATCTTGGAAACGAGATCAAGGTCACTAACCTATTCTGAATCTAACTTTCATAGAGGGCCATGCCCACGTGCAAGATCAAAGTCACAGTACAAATAGTTCTCAGGTTGTCACATGACCAGTAAAATTCATGTTTGTGGCCCTGTGACCTTGAGAATTAGGTCAAGGTCACAAATGTATGGTCTCAATCTTTCCTAAATAGAAGACCACCAACAAGTTCAACATCAAAGTCCTATCTTTCACAGTTCTCAAGTTACAATGTGAAAAGTAAAATTCATTTAAGCATCTGGGTCCCAGTGACCTTGGGAATGAGGTTAAGGTCACCCATGTACTGTCTAAGTCTGGCCTTTGCTCAGGACAACTACCATGTTCAACATCAAGGTCCAAGTTCAAATAGCTCTCAACTTGCCAGGTAAAAAGTAAAATTGGAGCAAGTGGCCCTATGACCTTGGGAATGAGGTCTACGTCACTATCTACTGTCAAGTCTGGCCCTATTTAAGGACAACTAGCGTATGCAATACAAATGTCCTATCCTTAATAGTTCTCAAGCTACCATATTAACAGTGAATTTCATGCACCTTGCCATTGTAACCTTGGAAATGAGGTCAACGTTACTCATCTACTGTGCATGTATCAACCTCATACCCAGAAGTGTCCCTATGCAATTTCCAAACAATTGGCTGAGTATATACAAGGATAAAGACGTTTGAAGATTGGCCGAAAAATGAACCAAAAAATCATAAAAAATCCAAAATTCATTGGACTGTGACCATTTACACAAACTTACCAGATACCCACACAAGGAACATCTACACCAAGTTTGAAGTGAATCTAGCTGATGGTTTCACAGAAGAAGTAAAAAATTGTCAATTAGATTGATTCCTTTGTCCAGACTCTAACTTCTTCATTATAATGCCCACATAGTCACCAAACCTGGTATGCTTAATTCCATCACATTTTGGTGTGTCATGAAGCAACAGTAACCTTGACCCATCAAGGTCAAGGCCACAACGGGCATCATGTTTTGCTTTATATGTGGCTTGTATCTCCTTCAGTAATTAATGCTTAAAGCTTTAAAGTTTGCATGGTTACTGTTTAAGACTTTAATAAGAGTGTGCCATGAAGCAACAATGACCTTGAGCTTTATCCATGCATGTCAAAGTTGCAGCTGGCATCATATTTTGGGTTGTATGCAGGTGACATCTTCATCAATGCTCAGATTTTCAAACTTTGTATGACTATTCTTTGTCACTAAAGGGTGTGTCATAAAGCAACAATGACCTTAAGCTTTAAAGTTCAAGGTCACTCCATGTATTATGTTTTGGCTTTTGTGCGTTAATTTTCTCCTTTACGATAAATGCTCGCATCTTCTGTGTGTCGCTATTCTTTGTTACTGAAGGATGTGTCATGAATCAACAATGACCTTCAGGTGCACGCGTCAAAATCATAACAAGCATCCTTTTTTTGGGTTTTGTACTGCCAATATCTCCCTCATAAATACTCGGATCTTCAAACTTTGTATGGCTATTCTCTGTCACAAAAGGGTACACCCAAGAAAAAGAAATGCTGCAATGGTAGAGTTGCTGTACAGCTGCTGTATAGCACTTTTACAGTTGCAGCATATTTTACAGCAACTCTGTTTTTGAGATGCTGACACTGTACAATGGCAATTTACCATCCCAACTTTGCAGATGCTGCCACTCCGAATAATGCAACTCCAAAACATAGCGTTCAGAGCACGGATTATACCCTCGGTGACCAAAATCTTTTTCTGCATTTTTTTTTTTTTTTTTGGTGAGACTTCGCAGTAGAATTTCCATATCTTTGTCTATGAAATGAAACAGCACTTTTCAGATGTGTGCTTGGGGCAGGTCCTAATGACAGAGACCACTGTACTGTGTGTCACTTGTATGGCCATCAAATACATACTTCAAAATTTTCATAACAAGTTTAAAAATAATGAGAGGAAGCTGGTTTTCACTAGAAAGGTGGTCCACTATAATGTGCATCTCTAAAAAAAAAAAAAAAAAAAAAAAAAAATTGGTGAAGCTGCCTTGGATCATTGTTGAGATATTAAGGTAACGTTGTCCCCTTGTGCACCAATCAGATGGCCTCCCAATAAATACATGTACTTTCAAGTTTCATGAAAAGTTTATAAATACAAAGAGGAAGCTGGTTTTAAATAGAGTTCTGGTCCATCATGGTTGGTGCCATTCCAATGGCCTCCAAATAAACACATTGAAAGTTTCATAAAAAGTTAAAAAATAATCAGAAGAAGCTGGTTTTAAATAGGGTTCTGGTCAATTATAAGATGTATCTCTGACAAAAATTTGGTAAAGCTGTGGTCAGTATGTTTTGAGATATCACAGTAACATTGTCAGGGTTGACGCCACTTAGATGGCTTTCAAATAAATATATTAAAAGTTTGATAAAAAGTTCAAAATTAATGAGAGGAAGCTTGTTTTAAAAGGGATCTGGTCCATCATAAGATACATCCCTGGCAGAAATTTGGTAAAGATGTGGCCAGTATATTTTGAGATATCATGGTAATGTCGTCAGGGTAGACGCCACATAAACAGCTTAAAAAAAATATATTAAAAGTTTCATAAACAGTTTAAAAATAATTAGAGGAAGCTGGTTTGAAATAAAGTTCTGGTCCATCATAAGATACATCTCTGACAAAAATTTGGTAAAGCTGTGGTCAATATTTTTTGAGATATTGTGGTAATGTCGTCAGGGTTGACCTCATACATTAAAAGTTTCGAAACAACCAGTGGAAGCTGGTTTTCGATAGGAACCTGGCCCATCATAAGATACATCTCTGACAAAAATTTGGTGCAGCTACGGTGAGTATTTTTTGAGATAGCAGGGTAATGTCGACTTGACCGACGGACGTCTCCTTTGAAACTTAAAAGCTTAACACTATTCCACCATAGCGACACTGGTATAAACAGATAAATAGTAATTAGTACAACTTTTAGCACCATAAAGTTGACTAGAGGTGTTATGAAGACGGACAAATAACAAAGGGGACAACAATACCCACTGGCACTTTATATGCCGAGGGTAAAGATGAGCCACACACTATGCAGCCACTCCATTATTTATTTCTTGTACCAATGCTGCTGCTCACCAAATACAGCTGCCGTACAGTTACTTCAAACTTGTATCCTTTCTGCATACTGACACGTGCACTGCAGGTTATCACAATTCTATGACTCAACAAGAAAGTGCAGCTGTACAGCTGCTCAGGACTTTTGTTATTTGTGGCTGGCTTATCTTCCTGAAATCTTAAATTATGGAATCACAGGGCAGCGGCTGTATGCCTATATCTGCTACAGGAAATGAATGTAGGATGTTGATTTCAACCCTGCATCCTGTGACAATTATCCTTTATATTTTATAAGATGAAAAGTACTACGGATCGAGGTAAAGTTTTGTTTTTTGCTGTAGTTAGACTTGCCAAAACTTGTCTATACGTGCATGAATTCTGGAGGTAGATGGATAAAGTATTGTGGAACAGCTAGGTGTACAATGTATTGCTAGTTGTGTGCATGGTTATATTCACTGAACAGGATAGTTTATCTGCAAGGTATCTTACAGCTACGTGCAATCATAGTATCTGTGTGCATTGATTGAATTCATGAAGTATTGATGTAAACTAGAATAGCTACACATATACAGGAACAAGTTAATAATATACAATTGGAGCAGCTGGAAGTGGTAAGTCGTATCTTTCAGCAGGGTGATGTGGCTGTACATGTATATATGCACAGATGCTGGCTACAGAAGTCAAGGGGCAGGGCGGGGGTGAGGGTGAGGATCCAGTCTGTTGTCGATGACTGTTCTAGTTTAAACAGGAATGAAAAACAATTTGAATGAAAATTGTAGATGATCGAAACCTATCAAGATGACATGACCCAGGTCAACAGCTATCCTTTGTGTGGGTAGCATGCTAAAGGAAAGCTGTCGACCCAGTCTTAATTCAAGGGGACGGAGTTAAAACAATGTCAGCAAGTGATAAAATAAACTGCCATCCCCCTCATAATTTGACTTTGCAATATCATCACTCTTAATATTTCAACAAATGCACCGTCGCTGAATTGTGTACTCACGTGAGGAAGACGTCACTCTGCCTTGTTTCTATTCCATGCAATGTTCGCACCTGTCCCTTGTAATAGTGGTACAACTTGTGCAGACCAGTGGCAAAAGAAAACATAACCACCATGAAGATGACCAGGAAGTAAGAAATGTCCTTGAACATGCGGCTGATGGACACCTGCACACGCAAAAAGTACATTCTGCTCATCTACATGGGTAGATCACAAACACTGATTAAAGATAAAATGTGAATCCAGAATGCATGGAGTCCATCAACTGATTCTTTACCACAATGACAAAGCACATGGTCAGTGGTTTCAACTTAGCTGTATCAAGTCATGTATCAGGACTTGTTAAGCAATGCCAAACTTGCCAACCTGGAAATTAGGCACGTTGAATGAGAGCTCTTCTCATGAAAAAAATTTAAAACAGCAATCGCCAACTCGATTAAATCTATGCACATACATTATGTTTTGGAAACTGGCTAAAATCGAATATAAGTTCATTACAACTTTCAAACAAGAGGACTGTGACAGTCCTGTGCTCAGCTGACTGAGTCACCCTATGACCTTGGAAATGAGGTCAAGGTCACTCACCTATTCTGAATCTAACTTTCAAAGAGGGCCATCCCCATGTGCAAGATCAAAGTCAGAGTACAAATAGTTCTCAGGTTATCACGCGACCAGTAAAATTCAAGTTAGTGGCCCTGTGACCTTGACAATGAGGTCAAGGTCACTAATGTATGGTCTCAATCTTTCCTAAATAGAAGACCACCAACAAGTTCAACATCAAAGTCCTATCTTCCACAGTTCTCAAGTTACAATGTGAGAAGTAAAATTCATTTAAGCATCTGGGTCCCAGAGACCTTGGGAATGAAGTTAAGGTCACTGATGTACTGTCTAAGTCTGGCCATTGCTCAGGACAACCATCATGTTCAACATCAAGGTCCAAGTTCTAATAGCTCTCAATTTGTCAGGTGAACAGTAAATTTGAGCAAGTGGCCCTATGACCTTGGGAATGAGGTCAAGGTCACTCATTTACTGTCTAAGTCTGGCCCTTATTAAGGACAACTAGCATGTGCAATACGAATGTGCAAGCCTTAATAGTTCTCAAGTTATCTCAAATAAACAGTGAATTTCATGCACCTCGCCCTGTGACCTTGGAAATGCAGTCAACATCACTCACCTACTGTGCATGTATCACCCTCATACCCAGAAGTGTCCCTATGCAATTCCAAAACAACTGGCAGAGTATATACATGGATAAAGACTTTTGAAGATGTGGCCAAAAAAATGAATAAATAAATCATAAAAAAATCCAAAAATCATTGGACTATGACCATTTGAGCAAACTTGGTAGATACCCATCCAAGGAACACCCCCAACAAGTTTGAAGTGAATCTTGCTGATGGTTTCGCAGAAGAAGTAAAAAACTGTCAGTTAGCATTGCAAACCCTAATTACTTTGCAATCCCCATTGACTTGAATGGTAATCGATAGGCATGTAAAATCAACGAGAAAAAAACCCCAAATCACTGGACCGTGACGATTTTAATAAACTTGGTAGAGACCCACCCAAGGCACATCCCCACGAAGTTTGAAGTGAATCTGGCTAACGGTTTTTAGATGAGGTCGAAAATATAAACTACCATTGCAATTCCCATTGACTTACATATCAAACAATAGGAATGTATGCATTGACCAAGTACTCAAATTGAAAAATTTGTTAAAAATCAGGGATCCACAGTAATGCCACCTGATGAACAACCTTGTGTGACCCTTCCATGAGGAAAATATCCACCAAGTTTCAGCACAATTTGAGAGATGGCTTTGGAAAAGTTGAAAATAGCAAAAAATTCATAAAAAAATATTAAAAAATTCGCAGCACTACCTGTTGAACAACTTAAGGTCTGGGGGTCCCTAGAAGTGTCCCTATACAATTTCAAAGTAACTGGCCAAGTGCTTTCAGAGAAAAAGATTTTTTAATATTTCCCCCCAAAATGAACAAAAAAATTTAAAAAAAATCACTGGACCATGACTATTTGAACAAAATTGGTAGAGACCCACCCAAGGCACATCCCCACCAAGTTTGAAGTGGATCTGTCCAGTAGTTTTGGAGAAGTCGAAAATGTAAATTGTGGACAGATGATGGACAGTCAGATGACGGATGCCTCACCCTCCTAAAAGGTCAGCTGATAATTCAGCTGAGCTAACAAACGACTAATTTTGTTTAAAATTTACATCATGATAACAAGCGTAGAAAGACTATCTCAATTCGTAAAATGCAGATCATACATAGTGAGCATATTATGCTGACCTGAAGGGGCCCAAGGGCATAGCCAATCTGAAAGACATACATCAACCTCCCAAAGGCCAAAATGGTGGCCACAGCATATAGGCCTTCACCAATGAGACGTGGGTCGTTCTGGTGCCAGAATCTACGTTCTAGGTACTGGTTGTCATTGTAGAGTACATCATAGTATGCCCATCCCCAGCAGCAAAAAGAAACCAGGAACGCCAGTACCAAAGTCACATCATATCTGAAGATAAAATGATTTTATACCGTGGTAGGCCTACATATATAATAAATTATATTCCTGAGTGTTTATACTTGCTCAATCCTCCCCCCCCCCCAAAAAAAAAAGAATTTCACAAGTTCTATTTTCTTAATTATTGACCCCATTGTTTGAATTGGACTCAATATAGAAAATAATTCTTGAATCAAACATTCCCTGATGGACTTCCCTGAAAAAATTCAGGAACATTTTTCCTCTGTGAAATTTATCATACATGTACAGTATGTGAACAGAGAAATTCATGTATTTTGATGAAGACCACCCCCCACCCCCATATTGCCTCCTTGTATTCAGGTTATATTATTTTTGCGGCCACATCCATAATTGGGCTTCTACCAAATATTGTTCAAGATCCAAGGCAGAGAAATTTGGTCTCTCTTCAATTTCTCTTTCGTTTGAAATTTTCCACAAAATCCGCTCGGTGCATGTACATTCCACTAGTTTATATATGGAACCCTACCTGTATAGAATAAGAGAATGTACGAGTTCACAGATTCTGCAGGTGGGGACCGTGCAAGCGGGCTCACCATCTGAAGGATTAATATTCCAAAACACATAATAGACCACAAGGAATCAATGAATTGAATTGAGACCAGAAAATCCGAACTCTAGATACCCTTTATAGTCCCTGTAGGAAATTGCGGGAGAGCAGGCGTATTGGACAGTTAATCAATCAAATCTCCTACATACCAGAACAACAGAAATGAGGAGAATTTAATTCTGAGATTGGTGCATTGGAACCTTATATCCAACCAAAACATTCTGCAATTGAGGTTTGTCATGGTAACGTTAACCCATCACTTCCTGGTGAAATCAGATGGTCCACTGAAGGTCTGCTATAACCACTGATAACCAGAAAGCCTATCAAGGACTAGTAGCTTGAGTGAACAACAAATATTGCAGACTTTTGTCTCCCCAGGTGTGCCATTCAGGAAGACACACAAAGAACCTCTGATGAGCACAGCGTCTCCATCAATAGATGTTACAAGCTACATTACCTGTACACTGTAAGCCTTTCAGTGCATTTAAATGTACATGACAAAGCCACAGGCCGAGTCATGTATCCTCTATAAGACGCAGGGAGTCGCATCTGTCAATGGAGACACAGGGAATATAGTGATGAGATTCTATCCATCTGATATGTTACAAAGCAAAAAAACAACATTTTGGCCAAGTGCTTATGCATTTGTAAAATGATATTCAAAGACACAAAACATCCTCTCAATCTGATCTGCACAGCAGTGACAGGGAGTCACAGTAAATTTAACATTTATAAGTGACATTCACTGCCGCTGACAAAATTGCACATGCCAGCTTTGACATACATGTACATGTCTGTATTGCATGTACCTGCAGGTAGTGCTGATCCAGGTCATGCCCAAAAGTTCATTCATAGTTCCAAACAAGGAATTACAACAATGGTCACATCAGATACAACACAAACTAGGAAAGATGATTTGCTGCATAGCAAATCTGTGTGTGTCTTAAAAGCATATTGGTATGGCAATGTACAACTATTCCATAACACAGCAGCAAAAGTTGGAATGGCATCTCTATCTATTATAGTGTTGAAGATATTCAAGATTGAAAATTTCGAATACTGCTAATTAGCATAATTTAAATTGCTACAACTTTTGTTTTAGATTCATTACATGCGCAATGGTCAACAACCCCCCACTAGAAGTTGAAGTGACATCTCTATCTATAATAGTTTTGAAGATATTCAAGTTTTAAAATTTTAAATGCTGCTAAGTAGCATAATTTAAATGGGTACAACTTTTGCTTTGATTGATGAGATGCGCAATGGTCAATAACCCCCTAGTAGAAGTTAAAATGACATCTCTATCTATAATAGTTTTGAAGCTATTCAAGTTTTAAAATTTCAAATGCTGCTAATTAGCATAATTTTAAATGGCTACAACTTTTGTTTTGAATTCATTAGATGGGCAATGGTCAATAACCCCCTTGTAGAAATTGGAATAACATCTCTATCTATTATACTTTTGAAGATATTCAAGATTTTAAATTTCAAATGCCCCTAATTTGCATAATTTTAAACATCTTCATTCCTTTGTATAAAACGGTCAAACTCCTTGTATGGAGGTACAATCATGCCAAGTTTGGAGTTACTATGTATAATAGTGTTCGAGAAAAGTGTCGGACAAATTTGCTGGTAAAGAAAGAAAGAAAGAAAGAAAGAAAGAAAGAAAGAAAGAAAGAAAGAAAGAAAGAAAGAAAGAAAGAAAAGTATGTGTTGACACACACACTTTGTATATCACATAGCTGTATCTGGTCGATCTATTAAGCCAAGTGCATCTTGGTGCAAACATAGGATAAATGTTACACAAGTCCAATTTGGGATCTAGTTGGGAAAATTAAATTGTTTTGGGGTCAAATCAAGAAATTAAATGTGAAGGAACATAACTGATTATGATACTGTCTTTGCAGTTCTCGCATATTCTTAATCACATACATCCTTGCAAAAACACTAGCATATGAGTCTTTCAAAGAGTTAAGTTATATGTATGCTTCAAAGGTGATCCCTTACGGATAAAGTAACACAGAATCTTAACTATTAAAAACTAGAACAGGTTGATTTTCCAACAAAAAATCAAAAGTCTCCCTGTGGACCCTTACCACTTGTCACCCTTAGTTTGGAAATGCCCATGACCTTGAAAAATAGATCAAGGTCATCTATCCATCATCTTAAATTAGGTCTTTTAGTGGTACATAATCACATAACATTTCAACCTCCTGAGTCAAATCCTTCTGTAGTTATCACATACGCGATGTTTTTCAAGGAAATGCCCATATGACCTTGAAAATAGCTCAAAGGTCACCCATCTGCAATCCAAACCTAGCTTTTATATTGGTACATAATTACACAGAATTTTAACCTCCCAAGTCAAATCCTTCTGGACTTATCACGTCTGCAATGATTTTGGAGAAATGGCCATGGGACCTTGAAAAGTATGTCGAAGTCACTCATCTACAATCTTAACCTAGTTCTTATACTTGTACTTATCATACAAAATTTCAACTTCTTAAGTCAAATTCTTCTGGAGTTATGGCATCTGCAATTATTTTCAAGGAAATACCCCTGTGACCCTGAAAAATAGGTCAAGGTCATCCCATCTACAATCTCAACCTAGCTTTTATACAGATCCAGTAACACAATTTAAAGCTGCTATCTTAAGTCTTTCTTGCCTTATCGCTTCTGCAACTTCAAGGAAGTGCTTGTGACCTTAAAAAAATAGGTAAAGGTAAAACATCAGCAATCACAGGCAAGGTCTTATGAAAGATTTATATAGCAACATAATCACACAAAATTTCATTCTCGAAGTCAAATCCTTCTCAAGTGCCTCTGCAATGATTGTTGAAAGGTAGTCATGTGACCTTGAATATAGGTTGTCTCTTATCTACAATCTTAACCTAGTTTGTATTATGGTACATGCTCATACAAAATTTCAACCTTGTTAGTGAAACCCTTGCAGAGATATCGCATTCACATCATCTTTAAATGGTATGCCCATGTGACCTTGAAAAATAGGTCATGGCCACCAATTTGCAATCCCTAGCAAGGTCATATGTAAGAACATATTCACAAAAAAATTCAACTTCCCAAGTCAAATGTTTCTTGAGTTAAGGTGTTCACGTTGATTTTAAAGGAAATGTCCACGTGACCTTGAAAAATAGGTCAAGGTCACCAATTTGCAATCCCAAGCAATGTCTTATATAGGAACGGATATCAACTTCCACAGTCAAACATTTCTTGAGCTACCGCGTTTGCAACAATGTGTTGAAGACGAAGAAGCAGAAGAAACGGACGCAAAAACAATATGTCCCCCCATTGGATGGGGAGACATAATTCTGTCAGCCCATGAATCCTTTAGTTTAATTTTCGGTTCCTGGCAGCACTGCTCGTAGGGCTTACATTTTATGATATAGTCTTTCATGTGTTGCTCTGAAACTTATCGTAAAATACCAGAAACAAAAACCCCTTCAATTTTACCCACTCCTTGAATATAAAACACCTGCTGACGAATTATTTGACTTCCACACAAAGGTTTAAGTGACAAAAAAAAAAAAAAAAAAGTGAACAAATGTTCTTGTGCTGAGATCTAATCACTGTAATGTGTAAACTTTCTTGATTTTTGCATTTCAGGCATTGAAGTGAAGTTTGAATTTTAACAGTTCTGACACAGTTCCTGCCTACCTTTAAACACTATTTTATGGTCTCATTATTTTCAAGCTTCTGTCCCATATCAGTGAAATAAGTGAAAATAATACAGTGAAATAAAGTTAATTTACGGCACATGTATCCTAATTGCTACAGCATCAGACATGTCTGTTTGTAAATGACGGATTTTTACCTATATGTTCTGTATACTTTTGCAACATACTTACATGTTCCACTTCTGTGAAAAAAATTTCCGGTAGCCATGCACCCAAAACTTTTTAATCTTGTACCACATGAAACCAATGACATAGATGACCACCGGCCATTCAAGACCTAGAATACCAACATACATGTACATGTTTATATTTCAGCTGTCATGCAAGTACTTTCTTTCTCTTTTTTTTTAAATAATCTTTATTGACCAATTTTACAGTACAGTGAAAACTTGTTACAATGATGCTATCTGTTCCCTACGAAATGTGTCGGATAACTGAATGTCAGATAAATGACTCAAATAACAAAGAAAATAAACCTTTTTCCATGAAAATTTGTGTCCTTATATTGAATATCTCGGATATCTGAGTGTTGTTATAATGAGGTTTCACCTCCCACGTAATGGGGGGAGGCTTGACAGGTATGCTAGCCCAAAGCTATACATTGCTGACTTCAATATAATACATGGAATTTAATAATAAATTCCATGTATTATATTCACAGGGATTCACATCTATGCTAGCACAAAGCTATACATTGCTGACTTGTGCTGTACATACAATAAAAAAAATTGTTGTTCTGTGTTTAGAATAAAAATTGAAAACAGGGTTGTTTGTTTGTATTTACTTTGAAACCAAGATTGAGGTGACCAAAATATCAGTGATCATGAGCAAAGTCATTCACTACCCATTCACCTGAATGGATAAACCATCAGCATAACGTGGAAGATAATTATGTTGTATTGCCCATGACTATAAAAAATAAAAGTATATTCATGATTAGTACAAGTACAAGATATAAATTTCCATGGATCCTTCTCATCCCAGTTCAAGTGAATTCAAATTTCACATGTATCCCCTTGAGTTTGCTATAGGACAGGACTACAGAGCGTTTGCCAGCGGCAGCCAGCGTTAGTCAGCGTTTCACAGCTTTTGCCAGCGTTGAAAGGGAGTCAAACGCTGGCAAACGGCGACTAATGCCGGCAAACGCCGACCAACGCTGGCTAAAGCCGAGCCCCAAAAGGCTTAATTGGATTTTGGCGTTTGCCAACATTAGTTGGCGTTTCCCAGCATTTGTAACGCCGGCAAACGCCGTCTCACGCTGGCAAACGCTGTGTAACGCCGGGAACCGCCCTGAAACGCACCCACTAACGCCAAAACAAGTTACTAGTGGAATATGTAGACAGTAATTGAGTATGCATGTGGGAAAGTGAATTATGGAAGAGAAGTAGGAAGGTATATAATGAAGTATGCATGTATAAGTGCAGATCATGCAAGCTAGTGGATACTTTTAATAGTGAGTGTTTGTGGTTTTCTAGTGAGGGTGAAACTGGACATGTACACTTTCAGACTGATCGATCTTTAAAAAATTTCCCTTGACATAATGCATAATTCCCATACATTACTGGGAAGATAAATAACTGAATCCATAAAATAATGATTTCTCTGTTTTAGAGAGCACTCACTTCTGGGTAAAAAACAAAACAAAACAACAAAACCCCCAAAACTTGAATTCTACACTGTGAATGCTTTCACCGCCTAATTGATTGGATCAGTCCGTAATTATCCTTTGGTCCTCATTCAACTGAATTCACATTGTTACGAATCTTTACAGCCATTGCCGAGTAAATAATGAGGGAGACAACATGTACTTTTCATGATCATGAACGGTGAAAAACAATGCATTGTCCTTAAACATTTCTGAACATGTACGCGGTTACAAGACTATTTATTTACATCCACCATAAACAGGCCATCCTTCACCTGCTCTAAAATCTGATAATTTGTATGTCTACACACCTGTCTTGGGTGGCCCTCGTACGTGGTTCTCCCTGTCCCAGTCATTCTGTATGTAAAGTATTGTCAAGAAGATGACATACGAAGCTGTGAAACTGAAGAATTTGTTAATGGGAGATCTCCATGTTTTGGCAACTTTCCAGCGTGGCAGGATGAGGTATGTTAAAGCTATGAGAGGCAAAAGGAAGATTCGTGGTAGCAGGCGTCCTAACTTCTGAGGAAACGTCAACTTTTTCCAGTCCTGCCATTCTGCCAGCCAAGCTGCACGCAAAACTTGTTGACAGTTGGAATGTGCCACAAACTGAAAAGCAAGCAAGTATTGAGGTAGTATTTTGCAATTTCACGTTTCAGTGAGGATCATACACTTTAGATGCCACATAGATACACTTTTTTTTTTCAACTTATTCCCTGCATCGTATGGTACAGATGCAGGTTCGCAGGCTTTTACATTGCATGGCAAGTCATGCTACAGCTGCCCTTGTAACAGCTGCAGCATGACTTGTCAGGCAATGTAAAAACCAGTGATGACAAATAAGCAGGTTGAATGACGGGCCTTTTTTGGCGGAATTTACAATTCCCATGAATAATTCGATGTATGTATATGGCAAAACCCCACCTGTCCACACTGAGTTAGCTCATTCTTTCATCCTGGCATTGTTTGTCCACATTTATTACCACAAAGTTATCTTGCGGTGTGGACACCAAGCTAGAGAAGTCATAATTTAATTTTGAAGCTCATCTATTTCATGAACAATTCTAAATTAGCATGATTAACTAACTGCTTAGAAGTACATGCATATTGAGCTTTTGATGCTTCACAATTTGGTGGGTGAACTTTTCTTTGGAAAGAAAGTCACCTTGTGTGAAAAGGTGTTTGCACTTGTTCACTTTAGGCCTGACACTGATTACTGCAACATGTACATGTATATGCAGTAATTGGGAAATACAGTTGTGTATGTATGTATGATTACGGATAAACTGAGAAATTCTGTCACACATTGGAAAAATCTACAAGTACAAACCCCAAGAGACCCCTTGGCATGTGTATATCAATTATATATGGTTGAAATATTTATGCAAAATATCTGTCAGTCCTCTGTGTTGTTTATAGCATGGTATAGCACAAGACAGAAAACTTATATGTACAGTGGTACCTGCCGTATGTGACCACTGCCGTGTGCAGCTGCATTCCTACCTGTCAAGTCTCCCCCATCAGGTGGGAGTCTCCCACTTTTTCACCCCAATTTTTTTTATTTACGTGCAAAATTTTGCAAATCTGGCAGAATCTCCCCCATGAAAATTTAGTATTTTCCATTAAATTCTTTGTTAAAATACAAATCTCCCCCATAGATTTTTCAAATTTATAAAAATCTCCCTATTTTGAGGTGTGGAATGTTGACAGGTATGTGCATTGCTTTTGGTGGTCACTGAGCTCAGGCGTATGGGTCAATTTCTTTGTACAATTTACCTGTGGTGACAGGTTACCTGCTGTATGTGGCCACTTTTTCTTGGCAGAAGGGGTGGCCACATACAGCCGGTACCACTGTACACATGCACAGTGTACACTACCAATTTTTATAAAGACATGTAGCTTCCAAAGAGCACGCCAGACACTGCATGTAAATACAAGTACAGTAAAGCCTCCCTATACCGAACACTCTTGGGACCGGAAAAAAGTGTTCGGTTCAGTATGGAGAGGTGTTCGGTATACGGAGGTGCTGGTTAGAGAGGTTTTACTCTATGTCTGATTGAGGGCAAGTATAAATAACAACTTGAAGGCCTTTGGGGTGGACAGTCAATCCCCCCAGCTTCTGGTTCTGGTTGAGAGTCCATCCCTCAGATACAGGGGTGTGCCTGTCCCATGGATCAAGGGCAGCTGGCATTTCCATAATGGTTAACACCTACTGCTTTCTGCTCGTAGTCAATGGCCAAGTCAACTCGGCTAAAGCGCATGGGTCGTGTGGCTTGGCGTAGGTGCCCCTCCACCTGGTCCAGAACCATGTGTACCTCGCTGGTGGTACGGCACTGGTCCAATAGGCTCACGGCTAAGTTGGCGCACTGCTGCGACAAGTCCTGGTACTGGATCTGTTAGCATGAAATACAAACACGTGGAATGTACATGTAAGGCTCGGCAAAATACATAAATATGCAATTTAGCTGTGGTAATGGTTGTTTGTTTTAGAGTAATGTTATCAAAAGATATAATATTTCACATTTGTTTCCAGGCATCTGACAAAGTGCTGTTCTGTGCAAATCTGTTGTTTTTAGCTAAGAAAAATGTAGATGACCCAAAGAGCGCCCAGTATCTTTACATCATCATTGTGAAATCCTATGCCTTGCATAGCACGTGAAACAGATAATTTCCTGCGAACTATTAGCATGATATTTTATCAGCCATTAATGTTTCTCTCTGTTGTTTCTGATTACATTCAGTCTACAATGAGAACGCTCATTTCAAAGGGGTAGAGTTAAAGATATGATATATTATGTAAAGCAGACAGCCAGTGTTTCTATTTACTCAGTATACATGTACATATGGTAAATGGAAAACCTAAATGACCAATTTGCCTCGATCAGGCTGACAATATGTTTTTGATGAGTTTATGACTAGGCTGATCTAAGTCTATCAATATAACCTGTACATCACGAACACACTAGTACTGTATTTAATTCCCCGTGGAAACCTGATAAACAGTAAAACTAACTGGGCACGTCATGACTAAGGGAATAATGCATCATGTTGTACAGCAGATGAATCACATTACCCATGTGGCATCCAATAGACCATGTCAGAAATTTCACCACCAGATGGCTCTGGGGTACTATCCACCCTAGCCTGACAGAGTGCCCACTAGCTAGGCATGGCAGAGTATGGGAGGTGGACAGTCTTTGAGTAGAAACAGGAACTAATCAAGAGAGGAGCACCAATTAAAGGCAAAAAGTGTGATTTAGTAGAAAGGTAAGTACTTGCTGATCAGTTTCATATATTATCTTACAGGAATTTATCCCAAGATTATAAGTTTAGTCACTTTACTCCAATGGGTTGAACCAGCAGTTTACATCACTGGTCATATATTGCTGTGTGTGTGTATAAATACCTCTCTTGGCCACACACAATTCTGTGACAAGTCAAATTATGAGACTGTGATTAAAAGTATAATGAATGTTCCATAAAGAGAGACTTTCATAGCCATACATACATTATTTTGAATGTGGAATAACCTGGTCAAAGTGTACATAGGCCACCAGTAGCCTGACCTGAGCCAAGCCTCTGGGGCCCAGCCAGTAGCTTGTATATTGGGTCACTCCAGGGGATAAGCAAGGTGTTAATGCTGCTGTTGTCTAGTTCCTCTGGGGAGAGTGCTTTATTGGTGTGCTGTGTATACAAGACACTTGTTGGTAATGTGTTTGTCCAGAATAACAATGAGGTAAAAACACTGCATACTCAAAGGCAAAGATGAAAAACTAAACAAGAAAAGGAAAAGTAACTTTATGTCCCCTCCAGTTTGAAAGTTTACCTTTTTCCTTACATTTGAACAGCTTGGCTGCCCTTCATTACCTCATACAGTTAAGTTGACAGGACACATATTTAGTCTAGCACTTTTTTTCAGACTTGACGCATATAACAGAAATAACAATTTTCATTCTGAACCTATACTCAGTCTGAAAAAAGAAACACCCCTTCCTCAATGGCCCAACCAAGGATTCAAAACCATAACTGAAAGCACACAGAACATACCGCCAATGCGCATGTCCCATCCCAAAGTTACTTTTCCTTTTCTTGTTCAGTTTTTCATCTTTGCCTTTGAGTATGCAGTGTTTTTACCTCATTGTTATTCTGGACAAACACATTACCAACAAGTGTCTTGTATACACAGCACACCAATAAAGCACTCTCCCCAGAGGAACTAGACAACAGCAGCATTAACACCTTGCTTATCCCCTGGAGTGACCCAATATACAAGCTACTGGCTGGGCCCCAGAGGCTTGGCTCAGGTCAGGCTACTGGTGGCTTATGTACACTTTGACCAGGTTATTCCACATTCAAAATAATGTATGTATGGCTATGAAAGTCTCTCTTTATGGAACATTCATTATACTTTTAATCACAGTCTCATAATTTGACTTGTCACAGAATTGTGTGTGGCCAAGAGAGGTATTTATACACACACACAGCAATATATGACCAGTGATGTAAACTGCTGGTTCAACCCATTGGAGTAAAGTGACTAAACTTGTAATCTTGGGATAAATTCCTGTAAGATAATATATGAAACTGATCAGCAAGTACTTACCTTTCTACTAAATCACACTTTTTGCCTTTAGTTGGTGCTCCTCTCTTGATTAGTTCCTGTTTCAACTCAAAGACTGTCCACCTCCCATACTCTGCCATGCTTAGCTAGTTGGCACTCTGTCAGGCTAGGGTGTATAGTACCCCAGAGCCATCTGGTGGTGAAACTCATTTCTGACATGGTCTATTGGAAAAAGTGACTTTCCTTATCAGATTAAGTATATAGTAAGGGTAGAGAATAGAACGGAGATGTAATTTATGCCCTGGTTAACCTTGGGCGTACTCACGGTAAGAAAAAAAATCTCAATCATGATGAAACCATCATGCAGACATTGAACTTCAATTAAGCTTTACTTTGTAGTCCACCTATTTAAAAAACATACATGTACATGTATTTCTTATTTAGCTTACTTTTGTTATAACTGGCCTCAGAGTTTGACGCTTACATTTTCTGCAGTACATACACACCCCCAGCCCCCAATTTACCAATACTTTTGGCAATGAAGACCTTCAAGAAACACATAATTTTTTTTTTGGGGGGGGGGGGGGGGGGAGGGTATTATCCTAAATTAAAATTTCAAAGTTAAGCCTGTCATCCCAATCATAAAAAAGGTCCTTCAAAAGCCTCAACACTGGGCATATGGCGCTTGCTAGTCTGTGTTTTTTCTCTTTTTTTCATATTTCTGATTTATCTACAGGATTGAAGTTTTAAAAGCTGGCATACAAGATTTAGCTTCTGCAAGAATGCTCCCTCACAAAGAAAAATGTCCAGTCAAAAGGTTTTTGTTGTGTGTAGTGTTTCTAAGGATGGAGATTACAGAAGATGTTGCCTGGTGTTGGTGTATGCCAACCATGTCTGCACCCATGCACTGTTGTATTTATGCAAACTCTCAGTGAACTAAAATTCCAGTGAACCTTTTATCCAGATAAATTAAATTGAGGAATCAAGTAAAACATCAGTTACAACTTATCTGAATGTTTTTGGTCACTTGAAATTAAGGTGACCAGAAACATGAAAAGCAGTGTTGGTTCTATACAGTCATGTAGGTTTAGTACAAACTCTGAACTCTCTCTCCGACTCGGCACAACAAGCGAGTTCGTGACTGAGCTGGAAGGCAGTAAGTATGGGATCGGCAGATGTCTGACAGATGTATGCTGGGCTGGCCAAGGCTTTATATGCATTCAGACGGGTCCGTGACTCGGTCAAACTTTCTCCCTTTTTACGACCTTTGCACTTTTCCTTACAGAAACCTGGAAAAGAATTCATTCTTGGTAGAATCTTCACCTTCACTGGTAGGCATTCCCAATAGGGTATCACCTTTTCTCCTATGTCTGAAGCTTATTCTGAATGGGCTATCCTGCAAGGGTATTCAGGATAAGATTTTAATTGCAATTATTTCATTTGCTTTAATTTGTCACTCACTGGTGTTAAGTAGTAGACAAACCAATGAGGGGCCATGGGGCATGCAATAAAATACTGACTCTTCCCAATTTCAAAATGGTGTCATTTTCAAACTTATTTCTCTGGTAGAACTTTGATTTGGTGTGTATTTGCCCTTTTCAGACATAGGAAAGAAAATCCAGTATGAGGGTCCCATTGGGGATAACTTTGGGATCACTCATTTAATTTTCATGTTTAAGCCGAGCAAAAAGATGAAAATCCAACAACTTGTGATCCCAACGTTATCTACAGGATTGAAGTTTTACAAGCTAGTATACAAGATTTAGCCCAATGGACCACCCATACTGGATTCTCTATATCCAATTTCATGACTCTATGGCAATTTTATGCCTTTAACACTTGAAACACACACAAAAAATTGATATATCTCAAATTTTACAGAGTTTAGTCTCTGCTGTCATCAATATTATATTGGCATTATTCTTAACTGTACAACTCTAAAAGGGGTAAGAGGGGTGCCCAGTATGTTAGTACAGGTAATAACTTTGTGCTAGTACAATAAATGGAATATAAAACATAACAGTTGATGCCTTGAAACCCCTCGGCTTCCCACAAAAGGCAATAATAATCTATGATCGATGTATTCGTATGGAAGTATAGCAAACAAAAATAATTATATACCTTTTCAAAGGGAGATCAACTGTAAAAGTTTTGTGATCCTAAATGTAGCTTATCTGGTTCTTCTGATATTCCTTGCAATATTTTTTTAATGGATTGACCATGTTGACCTTGAAATTAAGTCAAGGTCACTGTCCTTCAAATCTGAGCTAGACCCTTACAATGGTGATTAACAGTAATAGTTAGGATCCTATCTTATCCAGTTTTCAAGGTCTCATATACAAGACATTTATTAACGAGAAAAACTGCCTCTGGTGACCTTCCAATTATGTCAAGGTTACCGCCCTTCAAACTTGATGAAGATCTTTACAAGGGTGATTATCTGTAAATGTTTCATGATTCTTGCATTCTGGTTCTCCTGGCCTGATTGCGTGCAAGAAATTCATAAGCAACTGACCTACAGTAGGTGACCTTAAAGTTGGATCAAGGTCATTTTCCTTCTAACTTGACGTAAACTTCAAAAAAGGTCATCAACTAAAAAAGTTTCATGATATCCCAGCTTATCTGGTTCTTCTGAAACCGTGCACAAGAAGAAGGGACACACTGATTCACGCACAGACACAGGCAATAGCAATCCGCCCGAGCCTATGTGGGCTGAGGGGTAAAAATGGCAGGAAAACATTTGTGTAGGTATTATTGCTTTCCTTTGTTTTTTCAAGAATATATTGTCAATTACTTCCTTTTTGCAGGTATAAATTTTCATGCTGTTTAAAGTGTTTACAAATTGACCAATTTTGGAATAAAAATAAAGTGTTACCAGTGCATTCCAGTGTATAGTACATCCTTGTATTGAAGCTGATCAATGGTTTGTTTATGAGCAAATTTAGAAAGGGGAACAAAAGGGGAATGCACAGTGCACCAATTTTTATGTCTCCCGGTGGAAGCCGGGGGACATATTGGTTTAGTTACTTCTTCTTCTTCTCCTTCTCCTTCTCCTTCTCCTTCTCCTTCTCCTTGTTGTTGTTGTTGTTGTTGTTGTTGTTGTTGTTGTTGTTGTTGTTGGTCAGGTTCTTCAACACTTGGTTTCCGTGCGATAAGTCTTGAAGAACTTGATGGAATTTGATGAAACTTGGCAAGATTATGTATCTAGGCAAGACCTAGGTTGGGATTGTATTTGGGTGACCTTGACCTAATTTTCAAGGTCACAGGGTCACTTATGTGAAATTGGTTTCCGTTCCATAAGTCATGAAAAACTTGATGGAATTTGATGAAACTTGGTAGGATTATGTATCTAGGCAAGACCTAGGTTTGAATTGTATTTGGATGACCTTGAGCGAATTCTCAAGGTCACAGGGTCACTTATGTGAAATTGGTTTCCGTGCGATAAGTCATGAAGAACTTGATGTAATTTGATGAAACTTGGTAGGATTATGTATCTAGGCAAGACCTAGGTTGGGATTGTATTTGGGTGACCTTGACCTAATTTTTAAGGTCACAGGGTCTCTGTTGTGACATTGGTTTCAGTTAGATAAGTCATGAAGAACTTGATGGAATTTGATGAAACTTGGCAAGATTATGTATCTTGGCAAGACCTAAATTGGGATTGTATTTGGATGACCTTGAGTGAATTCTCAAGGTCACAGGGTCATTTATGTGAAATTGGTTTCCATGCGATAAGTCATGAAAAACTTGATGGAATTTGATGAAACTTGGCAGGATCATGTATCTAGGCAAGACCTAGGTTTGGATTGTATTTGGATGACCTTGAGCGAATTCTCAAGGTCACAGGGTCACTTATGGGAAATTGGTTTCCGTGCGATAAGTCATGAAAAACTTGATGGAATTTGATGAAACTTGGTAGGCTTACATATCTAGGCAATACCTAGGTTTGAATTGTATTTGGATGACCTTGAGCAAATTCTCAAGGTCACAGGGTCACTTATGTGAAAGTGATTTCCATTGGATAAGTCTTGAAGAAATTGATGGAATTTGATGAAACTTGGCAGGATTATGTATCTAGGCAAGACCTAGGTTGGGATTGTATTTGGATGACCTTGAGCGAATTTTCAAGGTCACAGGGTCACTTATGTGAAATTGGTTTCCGTTCGATTAGTCATGAAGAACGTGATGGAATATGATGAAACTTGGTAGGCTTATGTATCTAGGCAAGACCTGGGTTGGAATTGTATTTAGATGACCTTGAGCAAATTCTCAAGGTCATAGGGTCACTTATGTGAAATTGGTTTCTCTGCGATAAGTCTTGAAGAACTTGATGTAATTTGATGAAACTTGGTAGGTTTATGTATCTAGGCAAGACCTAGGTTGGGATCGTATTTGGATGACCTTGAGCGAATTCTCAAGGTCACAGGGTCACTTATGTGAAATTGGTTTCCGTTCGATAAGTCATGAAGAACTTGATGGAATTTGATGAAACTTGGTAGGATTATGTATCAAGGTAAGACCAAGGTTGGGATTGTATTTGGGTGACCTTGACCTAATTTCCAAGGTCACAGGGTCATTTATGTGAAATTGGTTTCTCTGCAATAAGTCTTGAAGAACTTGATGAAAATTGCTAGAGTAATGTATCTAGGTGAGAGCTAAAATATGATTGTAATTTTCAAGGAAACTTGGTCATTTGTAATTTGTTATCACCTGTAGCTTATTCAGAGACGTAAGTGTTCCACCGGGAGACATTTGATTTTCTGTTGGAAAATCAGTCTGTTCTAGTTTTTTTTTTGAATTTTGAATTTTTTAAACTGAAGGATTTTATTGAAGCGTGGAAAATGTGAAAATAAAGCAATTTACAACACATAAAGATGAGGCTAATCATATGTACTGGTATGCAAACAGGTGTTGATCTAAACAACATAGTGAATATTACCGTGACATTTTCATCAATTGTACAAAACCATTTATTTGAAAATATCTGTTAAGAGTGCTGCAGGATGTAATCACTTTCAAGCTTCTGGGTCTTCAAACTTTTGCCATGCACTCATTGCAGTACAAAGGTAGCTGCCAGAAAATGCAACAGTTTCAGTTATGACTGACAGTGTTCCCTGTATTAATCAATTTATCAAAAATCACCGGTGACATTTTATTCTGAAGAAATTAATAATTACACTATATTTATTTGATTAAATCCTGACAGTTATAGCTAGAGGTATATCAGGCTTAAGACCCCATTGTCTGTTTACAGCATTCAAATGTCAACACAGTCCATTGGCCACCATACATGTACATTGTATCTTAAAGTTGAGAAATTTCAACTATTTATCGAGGTTGTGCTGGGCCCATAAACATTTCAAAATTTTGAGATGTCCATGGCCTGCACTATCTTTCTCCCAACTAAAAGGAAATTTGAAAAATAGAGTTCAGAGAACGGATTACCCTCTGTGCCCACAATCTTTTTTTCCTCTATTCTGCAATTTTGTCATTTTTTTCATTTTTGTTAAGACTTTGCAGGTGCCATAATACGGTGTAACTGCACCAAAATTTTGACGAAGCTGTGATGAATCCTTCGTGAGATATGGTAATCTAGTCCACTTGTGCATCACTCAGACAGTCTTCAAATAAACACTTCAAAATTTTCATAACAAGTTTAAAAATAATAGGAGGAAGCTGATTTTATATAGGAACGTGGTCAATTACAATGTGCAACTCTAATAAAAATTTGGTGAAGCTACAATGGATGCTTGTTGAGATATGATGGTGACGTTGTCCCCTTGTGCACCACTCAGACAGCCTTCAAATAACCACTTTAAAGTTTCATAAAAAGTTTATGAATACAAAGAGGAAGCTGGTTTTAAATAGGAACCTGGTCCATTACAAGATGCATCTCTGGCAAAATTTGGTCAAGCTGCAGTCAATATTTTTTGAGATATCCCGGTAACGTCGTCAGGGTTGACGCCACTTAGACGGCCTTCAAATAAAAACATTAAAAGTTTCATAAAAAAGTAAAAAATAATCTGAGGCAGCTGGTTTTCAATAGGAACTTGGTCTATTATAAGGACCTTCTGTGACAAAAATTTGGTAAATCTATGGTGAATATTTTTTGAGATATTATGGTAATGTTGTTCCCTTGTGTGCCACTCACATGGCCTTGAAATAAATACTTTAAAAGTTTGATAAAAAGTTGAAAATTAATAAGAGGAAGCTGGTTTTCAATAGGAACCTGGTCCATTTTAAGGTGCATCTCTGATAAAAAATTTGTTACAGCTATGGTGAATATTTTTTGAGATATTACAGTAACGTCGACAAGACAGACAGCTGATGCAGGGGACGACAATACCCTCTGGCACTTCATGTGCAAAGGGTAAAAATGACAAAATTTTCCCTTTTGGATTTTACGTTACTTTGAAACAAAAAAACACACCAAAAAACATATTTTTCTAGGATTTGCACATACAGTTTGGCTTGTGGGGATGGTCAATAGTGTGTCCTCTGCCCAGAAGGAGACTGATGACTTCATAATGCTGACACTGGCCAGCCAGAACCAAGGGGGTCAGGTGTGGATCAAAGTCTGAAGTATCAAACTCTCCATGTGTCTCTATACCATGGTCTTCTTGGCTCCTGAAAATAGAAAAAGGAATTTGCAAGAGTCACCTGTTACCACTGCAAAACATGATCTTATTTTCTTTCAATTTGGACTTTGTAAAATCATTTACATACATTGCTGAAACCATTACATGTACTGCATTCATTTTCACTTCCCTGCATAACAATGTTATCATCTGTACTCAATTCCATAAGCAACTTAATTGTCTTTGCATTAAAACGTCTTTTTTTAGTGTGTTTGAGCAGTTACTTTGGTCACACAGTAGCAGCCAGCACGAGATTGTATTTGCCATCATATTACAAACACTGGCTAAAGTTGAAATTCAATTGTCCCTTTTGGGGATCTGCGGTTGCCACTGTATGTTAGCCACCAGTGACCAGAGTGTGACATTTTCAAATGCTGGGACGCACTGATGAACTCTTTCCCAATGCTATATATAGTTATAACACTGCCTAACACTCACTAAAGGGTAACTCACATTGTTCAGGATCCTGCGAAAAACCTTGTACTTTCATATGTGTTTGGGAAAAGGATTTTTGCCTACAGCGTAGGTGCATCTGCTTAAGGATCCACATCCCAGCAGGGACCTGGGGTCGTTTTTTGGTCCCCAAGCACATATACATGTGTATTTAAGTACAAGGCTTCTTGCACAATCCTAAATAATGTGAGTCAGCCTTTAGTGCTCCTTACTCACTGGCACAAAGTGACTGTGATATAGGAATAATGTCAACTCAGCTTAGCTGGTATGGAAAGGATTCATGCAAATCTATCAGACATGTACATGGTCCCCCTCTTATAAGGCCACCCCAAATACACTGTGCAGAATTGTGGCCTCTCTTGACAGGGTAAATATAATGAAAATGCCATTATTGCTGCACAGAGAGGTGGCCTTTCTAGAAGGGGTGGCCTCTCTTCAGAGGGGCCCTAGAAGAGGGGGATGTACTAGCTGGCATTATAATGAGACCCTGACAATACAAGTTTAATTATTTTTCACAATTATGGACAATTAAAGGTGAAGCACCACACAACTTTATGTCTTATCGAGATTAACTTTGTACTGGGCATGTTTGGATTGAAAGCTTATAGTCAGAGTTAATTAGCAAGCATTAGTTGGCAGTTCCCAGTGTGAGAAGTGTGTCGCACTCGATCTTTATAATGGCCACCAGTGACTAACACTGGCAGCTGCTGATCACAAGCTCTAAAAGAGTCAGCTGGATTTTAGAGTTAGCCAGCATTTGTAAAGCTATCACATGCAGTCAATGCTACATGTATCTGCTGCTGTGTGATGCTGCTCAGAGCTGTGAAATACCAAAGCACGACTGTTTTAACACCCAGATAAGATATTCGTGTTCTGATTTCACTCTCACACAAGGTCACTTTATGAGTCATTACATGTGTTACATCTTGAACATAATATATATATATATAAAACTTTATTTTGAGAGGGTGACCCAGTTAGCACTAATAAGTACTAATCTACCCCAGGGCCCCTCTTTAGAAGGTACTTACAAAAGTATAATGTGAACAGTCACCTTTCCACATGATAGTAAATACCATAATCATTCTACTTATACTCTTTTTCCTTTGGCAGTTACATATAGGAATAACATTGTACCATTGCTTTCCTTACTTAAGTTTCCTTACTCACTTTTTTATCAAGGCAGTTACTCTCTATAATTTTTATCCTGGAAAATAATTACCCATCCTTGCTATTTATATTGTTGTTGCAAGTCAAAAATATATCATTCCAACAAGTTGTACAAACAAAACTTTGTCTACTATTTAATCTCGCAATCTTGAACTGGAAATATGGAACTTACTCGTATTTGTCCAAAACCACTTCCACAATTCTGCAGTTGCCAGTCTTGACGGCATAGAGCGGGGCAGCACCCAGCACGATGCCTTTGCATTGGAGCAGGAAAGCCACCATGTCAGGGTCCTCGTTCTTGATGGCAATGATCAGTCCAGTGAAGCCTTGGTAGTTCTGACAGTTGATGTCAAAATGCCCGACTTTCTACAGCAAGAACATTTCACACGAAACTGACACTGACCATTGTAACTTCCTGTGATCATATATCCACTCAGCTCTTTGCATATACATGTACGTACAGTGAATACATGAACTTATATCTTTCAATTATTATATACTGTTTGTAATGTTTATTTACCTGTACATTCTGTCAAATAAAAGAATTCTGACTCTGACATAGCAAGCTAACGCACTGGCACTGAGTGCACACTTAATTTTTTTTTTTTTTTTTTAAATCCACATTCACACATACAAAGTGCTGAAGTACTATAAACAATACATTTTGTAAAGGTTACAAACTTCCATTTATCAATGATATGAGGGTCCCACAGGCTATCAACTCATTCCATACTGCAGTCCCTGATTTTTCCATATATTTATCTAGATGTAAGATGACAATTGCATATTTAAATTCTTCATGAAAAGAGCTTTGGTTCAAGTACCTACATACCTACAGTCTTTAGTCAGTGGTTCTGGCACTGCCTGGCAAGTCATGCTGCAGCTGCCCTTGCGGCACCTGCAGCATGACTTGCCAGGTATCGCCAGAACCACTGACCAAGGCCTGTGACCATAGTATGGAATGAGTTAAATATTGTATATACCTGCATAGTTCTAGTTGTAAAGTGTCTAAGCAACAGGTATGTCACAACCATGTTAATTTTCATTCAGATGTTTATGAAGGCCAAGGCTGTATGGGTTGACATCATAGATGGGACCTTAATAAACAGCAGAACTAGTTAAAACAAACGCTTGTAAGTTTTCAGAACATGCATACACCTACATTTATTTTATGTTCTCACAAGACTGCCCCTACTTAATGGATTGAACACAACATTCTTGTCTATAAAATGCACCTGTGCCTGCTTGTTTGCAGATACATGTAAATAAATGAAAAAAAAAAAAATAAAAAAAAAAAAAAAAAAAAACAAAAACAAAAAAAACAAAACAAAACAAAAGAACAAAAAAAACCACTACGGTTGAAAATGGCTGCTAACCAGAATTTTATTAAGATTATGAATTGTGCATTGGTGGTGTCTGCCTTTGGAAAATTGGTCTCAGGGCAATCTTGCCCACCACTTGACCTTGTTCATGTCACACTTCCACAGACCATATACAAAGGCAGACACCCAAGTAACAATACCAGTGCAAACGTGAGGGCCAGATTGTGCCACCAGACCACAGATCTGTAAGCCTTAAGGACTTCTGGGCAGCCCCACCCAAGGCACAGATTCATTAATTAAGCTATGCGAGGTTGACATCACAACTGAGCTATCTAAATATCCCTGGTATATGTATGATGAAGCTGAAATAAATGAATTATGCCATATCTATGACTGGATAATAAATAGTTCTTTAATTGTTTCTTGGCAAATTCTATTGTATGGTTTCATAAAAATGGCACTTGGCCCTTAGATGGACCACCTATGCGTGATGTTGCCTAAATATAATTTTATACTCAGTTCCAATAAATATGCCACAAGCACACACTCGATATACCTGACTCAACATAAAATGTGCTATTTGCATAGCTTTCCTTTACAGCACTTTGCAAATGAATATACAGTTTACTGAACACAATTCATCAAAGTCACTGACAGCTTGCTGTAGGACTATGTACTTACATGTATACGGAACAAAGCAGTTTGTCAGATTGACAAGCTGATACATCACTAAAAAGAAAACACTTTTGAAGAAAACTAACAGTGTTTGAAAACACGCACGTGCTACAGGCAACACATGTTGATTGTGCAAAGGGTAGTTTACGTACATATTTGAAACACTGTTAATCATTGTGTTGATGGTGTTTTCATAGTTGTACCTGTAAGAAGGACGCCACTTGGTTCACATCTCCTGCTTTAACAAGATCAAAGAAATCAATCTCCTGGTCTTCCAGGCGTGGTAGCAAATCACTGGGCTTGCAGGTCAGTAAAGTATCGTTAGGAACTTGAAGGTACAGTCCTTCATTAACGTTGTGTTCTGTGGCTGGTAGAAGCTGGGAGGTGGATGATGTTCTGTTCATGCTGTAAATGTACAGAATAAGTCAAGCTGATAAGTACAATGTAGCATTATAGTTGTAGACATTAATGTTTGCAGCATGAGTTGTTGCCAACCCAGACATTCTCTCTGTCTGTCTGTCTCTCCCCCTCCCTTTCTTCCTTATGGACAAATTTGTCGTGAGTTTTTCTCGGACACTCTTATTCCGGAAACCACAAAACTTGCCATGGTGACTGACCTTCTGGTAAAATTGTGCACCTGGATTGGAATAGTTGTGATGTTTAAAATTATGCAATTAGGGACAATTAAAATTTTAAAGCTCCATATTGGCCAAACTATTGCAGATAGACACAAAATTTCAATGTGCAGATTTGTGACACCTGCCAATATATTGGACAATAATTAATGGAGTTGTAGAATTTCAAATTATGCTAATTAGGGGCATTGAAAAATTTAAAACTTGAATATCTCCAAAACTATTATAGATACAGATGCCATTCTAACTTCACTTTCTAAGTTTGTGACAAAGCCACATCCAATGAACCATGAAGTTTTTGTGCATTTGGCAAAGCTAACTTAAACACAAGAACCAAAGGCACTTCAATGACTAACATTGACTGATAAGTCAAAGCCACATCCCATGAACCATGAAGTTTTTGTGCATTTGGCAAAGCTAACTTAAACACAAGAACCAAAGGCACTTCAATGACTAACATTGACTGATAAGTCACAGACACCTTTGCACACACATGGGTCCTGTGACTGTGCAAATGAGATCAAAGGTCACCAAAATGTCAAGAAATGGCGTCAAAGTACAAATAAGGTACATGTAAATTTAAATGCTGGGTGACCGGTAAGTCTTGAGATACATGTATGCGTTAATGCACAAACGGTGGAGACAGGGGTGGGCAACATTCAGCTCATGAGATCTTTTCAGTAAGAAGTATAAGGTATATGTACCTTGTCACTGCATGGAATCAAAGCCAACTTATCTAGGACTTGCCAATACTGCCCAACAAGAATGGTAATTATAATTAAGTGGTTTGTAATGTAAGATGAATTTGATATTGATGATGCTGCAACATTAACTTAAAATGACAATACAAGTGAGCATCAGGAGAGATATACCCAGATCAGAGACCCTTGCCATACACTCTATCATCATCCAACCCAGATAATCAAGTAGCCTATTTGTAATATTTTGATGCTACCAACAATTTTTTAAACTTTAACTTTGGGAAGGTTGCAGCATGGGGATTTGCAGCCTACGTGTATATTTATGGGTGTGTGATGGGATTGTGATTCATTGTGCTAGTCCAAGCAGAGGCCTACAGTTGCCATATGTTCAACATTTAGAAGGTACATGCTGCAGTTTGTACCCTTTAAAAGCCTATATATCTATGGGACTCTGAGCAGTGAGCAGCTTGATCAAGCCAATTTGTCTCGAAAGTGTCATGTCTATCTATATTTATGGGCCCATAAATTTAGCACATGCTGCTTTGTCGATCATAATATTCATGATATTAGAGGTGTTAACTGGACCTTACATTTGGTGCAGCGGCTAGGTTGAGGGTTCAAATCCCACAGGAGACTGACACCAAAAAAAATCATGACATTTTTCATTATTTGATCTATCGGGTATCTTCAGCTCTGAATCATTGCCTTCACTTGGACTGCAAGAACATCTCCCCTTGTAGTCTGTTGTGGTGCAATCAACACAACATTACCTCATTATATCAGCACAGTTATCATGTAATCAGCCTAACATGTTAATTATATCGTTGAGTTTTACATCTCAGATTTCATGTGTATTACCCGACATCACTCTGATATGCAAATAAATGTCATGGATCATCCAAGGGTTCCACATTTGTATTTGTATCAAGTGCATCCACGGCTCACCTGGGGATCATTCACAAGATATCACACTCTATAAATTTTGCATATAGAATTTGTTATACAATTGTTTCATGAGAGCAATGAGGTATATTAAAAAATCTAATGATGATACATATTTTCTTTAAACACAATAAAAGTGATTTACAACTTGTAGGCCTCCTACCATACCCAGTTAAGCTGTAAGTCACACTTGGACAGCTGAATGAAGATTGCGAGCATTTGTCAGGGGTGGGCACATCTGGAAATCTCATGGCACCTGATATATCTGCAGTAGCACCTGTCATATCTGCTGTAGCACCTGATATGTCTGCTGTAGCACCTGATATATCTGCTGTAGCACCTTAGATATTGGAAGGAAGCCAGCTAGCAACGGGGAGGGGGTACAAATGGGAGTGGGCCTGACCCCCTGCTTGGCTCTCAAAATAAATTTACAATGAGGCCTGCAGTGCTTTTTGATGGCATCTGACACTCAAGTATATATATGCATTTTTATGCACATATGTAAGTGTCATTTTCATGCACTTCTTTTTCTGTTCTGTCAAATCTATGCTGTCTAATACATTTTAGTGATCTTAGGGATTCAACATAAGCTCACAACAATTGAGAAGTTCAATGCACTACATATATATATTTTTTATTTAATTGGTGGACAGTAAACCTCCAAGTCTAAGGTGGTACTGTACAGTGCACTTGTACAGATACTTGTCATAAAATTATGATATTGAGAAATGGCCTTTGATCAGTCACAGTGTAATCATGACTATGTACATGTATGTGGTAGATGCCATTATCACACATATGAAACTGGCACAATATGAAGAGTTACACAAATTGCATATATTTTCTTTTGGCAAACCATATGCATGAGGAATTCAGGTGTTCATCTATAAAACAGGACCAGAGATAATGAGCAAATACACTACAATATTGATATGACCTTGCAGAGACATGATCATCACATAAAAAGTCCTGCATAAAAAATTATCTATTATAATATAGAATCACATTTATCAATATAAAGATGTTCAGTCATTTGACAATGGTGACCAGCATCCAAAAAGTAATTAACACCATTTTTCTATGAAAATTACCTGTGGACTGATGGAGAGTATGAATAAAAATGCTGAACCACATTACAACTGAGATGAGACTTTATTCTTGAATTCAGCACACTCCCCCCTCCCCCCTCCAGCAAAGCGACCAAAGTGACCAGGTGCCAAATTGCTGCTTTAATGGTATTTGCTCGATTTTTCACTTGATTGCTTTAAACATCGATCTCAGGTAATACAGCTCCTTTAATATTACAGGCGACTGGCTTTTTGAGGGTGCACATCACCCAGGTCCATTCACCCTCACCATCACATGTACTTGGATACAAAATGAACAGCGCACTGGCAATATTATCAAGAATAAAATTCTTCTGTTCTTTCAATGACTCCACTTACATGTATAATAACCAATAAACAGACCATGAACTCACTTTATCTACACAAGGGTACATACCTGTCAACCTTCCACACCTCGAATAGGGAGATTTTTCTAAATTTGAAAAATCCATGGGGGGAGATTTGTATTTAAAAAAAAAAAGAATATAATAGAAAATACTAAATTCTTATGTAGGAGCTTCTGCCAAATTTGCAAAATTTTGCATGTAAATATATAAAATTGGATTGAAAAAGTGTGAGACTCCCACCTTATGGGGGAGACTTGACAGGTATGAGGGTAGCTTGTGTTCTGTAAAAATTATGTCACATGTATTTCATGTATCAAAATAAAAAAATGACTAGAACAATAGAAATAAACAGACAATGGACTTAATTATTATACACATACAGACAACAGTACCATGCATTCTGTTCTGAAAAAAGTCACACAATGAGAAAAATAATAGAGTAGAACTAGAAATAAACATCAATGGCAATGTATACATTAATCAATAAGTTATAATCCATACTGAAAAATTTGTTAAAAACCAAAGATGCAGAATATTATCACACAGTAGACAACTTACATGTAAGTTTCACTCTTTCACAAGCTACATTTCCACCAGGTTTCAGTAGAATCTAAGTGACAGTATTAGAGAAGGAATTGAAAATAACTTCAACACACAAAAGTTCATAAACTAGCCATACCTTCAACACATGCAAGTATTCTTTGAAGCAGTTTTAAGTTATTCCAAATGTTATTTTTGGCACATTTATTAGTGCAAAGCTGTGCGATTGAAAGAAATATTCCAAAGTACAAAAGACGCTTAAGCTATTTTTAACATGGTTTTTCACCACTCTGCTAAAATATTTTGTTGTAGAGAACACTGATATTTTTTAATCTTAAATCTTTAATGTATAAACCTGTACCTTTTGAAATGAAGCCTAAAGCAAAATTTGAAAACCGGTTTTACTACCAGAAATGTAATTTTTTTTTTGTTTTTCAACAAAAGTTTACCTCAAATTGTGTTTGGGAAAGGTCATTATTTTTGTGTATTTTTCCCCCCATGGCCCTGTAAAAATTCAGTATGTTTGGGACAGAGATGTGATAAGTGGTACACAGGTGGAACCTGTTAATGTAGAATGTGGGAAAATGTCCAGCTTCGGCTGCCGGAAAGCTCAGCAACACATACGTATAAATGTTTCCCTACATGTCATGGTCTGTGTGGAATTAAGGCCTCCATTTTTTCTCAGTTGTTGTAACTGTAAAGGTGATCCAGCTTAAAGTTTAAATAAATACAAAACAATCAAATGAAAGAAACTCTGAATGAAAAAATAAATTTACAAGTACACTGTTCCTGTATTGGACAACAGGCTGTCCTATATGCAATGTATGAGCTGCACTTACCATCAGCAATCAAGCAAGCAGGTCAAAAGTGCATCAAAAAAACCCCCCTCTTTTAAAAGTGTATATAAGCTTTTTTTTAACACAAGAAGATGTGAGAAACCCAGCTCATGGAAAAAGTTGTGGTCCTGGCAGACATGCAGCCTATATCACAAGGACTGATATTCAAGCTGTCTTCCTGTGGTGACAGATCATGTTTTGACTGGGATAGATGACAAACAGCATATGGTTTAATGACAAAGCTGCAAAAACCTTACAGATGTGCACATCCAGATGTGTTGATACATATAGCCCATTAGTCCTATTGTTCTGATAATGGTGGGGTGGTCTTGTTTCAGGCCACTTTGTTCAAACACCAACCTGTGCCATGACCAAACTGTCATCTCAAGATAGGTGGGCTTTCATTGGAGGTAAGATGAAAGGTATTCAGCAAAATATCCTGAAAAGGTGACTTTCAAGATAGACTTGTGGTCTCTAAAGACAAGGGTCACTGTATTTTCAGACCAGATATATACACACAAGCAACTGGAAAACATTTGCAAGCAACATTTCAGAAATAGAATCCTGTCCCGTTTTTAGCTCGGCTGGCTTGCAGCCAGCAGAGCTTATGCCATCACTTTTCGTCCGCCGTCCATTCACCATTCACATTTTCCACTTCTCTGAAACATTCAGCCACATCCAATTCAAACTTGGTGACAATGTACCTTGGGTGTATCTCTACCAAGTTTATTCAAATGGTCAAGCTCCAGTGATTTTTTGATTTTTTCTAAATTTTTTGGTCCTTTTTAGGGCAAATTTAAAAAAATCTTATTTGCCAAAACTTCTTGCCCAATTGTTTTGATATCATATAGGAATAGTCCAAGTTCTTAATTTGTTCACCATGTAATTTTTCAATTTTTAAAAATATTTTTATGATTTTTTGTGTATTTTCGCCTTCTTCTCCAGAACCATCCCTCATATTAAGCTGAAACTTGGTGGATATGTTTCTAGGGAAAGGATCAAAGTTGTTCACTAGGTGGCACTGCTTTCGTTTTCTGATTTTTGACTATTTTTTCAATTTGGATACTTATCGGTAAATGCCCCTATTTTATTAATTATTATGTAAGTCAATGGGCTTTCTAATGTTAATTCACATTTTTGACTTCGTCTCTGACACCATCAGCCAGATTCACTTTAAAGTTGGTGGCAATGTACCTAGGGTGGGTCTCGATCAAGTTTGTCCAAATGGTCATGCTATACGCGTCATTTTTGGATTAAAATTTTTTTTTCTTTTTGGGCAAATCTTAAAAAATCCTCTCCCAAATCACTCACCCATTTGCTTTGATATCACACAGGAATGCTCCTAGGGACTCCTAGTTCTTAATTTGGTCACCAGATAGTGCTGCAAATTTTTTGTGTGTTTTTACTAATTTTGATTTCTTCCTCAGAACTGTCACTCAGATTAAGCTGAAACTTGGTGGACATATTCCTAGTGAAAGGGTCAAACAAAGTGGTCACTAGGTGGCACTGCTGTGGATTTCTGATTTTTAACTATTTTTTCAATTTGGGTACGTATTGGTAAATGATAGGCCTTTCCCATTGACTACCATGTTAGTCAATGGGCATCCCAATGCTAATTTACATTTTCAACTAGTTCTCTGAAACCATCAGCCAAATTCACTTCAAAGTTGTTGGAAATGTACCTTAGGTGAGTCTTGACCAAGTTTGTTCATATGGTCAAGCTCAGTGATTTTTGGATTTTTTATGATTTTTTTCGTCCTTTTTTTAAAAGCAAATCTTCAAAAATCTTCTCCAAAACTTCTCACCCAATTGCTTTGATGTCACATAGGAATGCTCCTATTTCTGAATTTGTTCATCAGATAGTGTTGCAATTTTTTTCTTTTTTTTCTTTTTTTTTGTGTTTTCCGCTAATTTTGACTTCTGCAGAACTATCTCTCAGATTAAACTGAAACTTGGTGGATATGTTCCTAAGTGAAAGGATCAAAAAGAGCTGTTTGCGGTGGATTTCTGATTTTTACCTATTTTTTTAATTCAGGTACTTATCGGTAAATGCACCTTTTCTATTAATTACCATGATGTGTAAGTCAATGGACATCTCTAAATGCTAATGCACATTTTGACTTCTTCTCTGAAGTCGTCAGCCAGATTCACTGCAAAGTTGGTGGCAAATATACCTTGGGTGGGTCTCTACCAAGTAAGTTCCAATGGTCATGCTCCAGTGATTTTTGGATTTTTTAAAGATTTTTTTTTTGTTTCTTTGGCAGGTGGGGGGTGCGGCAAATCTTATAAAATCTTCTCCGAAACCACTCAACCAATAGCCTTCATATCACACAGGAACGCTCAAGATTAGTTGTTAATTTGTTCACCAGCTGGTGCTACAATTTTTTTTCTATTTTTTAATGATTTTTTTTGGTGCGTTTTTGCTATTTTTGACTTCTTCTCCAGAACTGTGGCTCAGAATAAGTTGAAACTTGGTGGATATGTTTCTTGTGAAAAGGTCAAACAAAGTTGTTCACTTATGTGGCACTGCTGTAGATTTCTCATTTTTAAGGTTTTTTTTTTTTTTTCAATTTAGGTACTTACTGCTAAATGCACATTTCCTGTTGATTACTATCGGCATCTAATGCTCAGTATCATGCATTTTCTCCATTAAGTAGCAATGCTAATTTTAAAGTTCTGTTTAAATATTCTTCAATTGCTCACGTTCTCCTAAAATCTAATTTTTTGTGCATTTTTTTCTTTAGGCAAATCTTAAATACTTCTGAATGTCATAAGCACTCACCTAAACCTCAACACAGATCTATTCAGTTGCAACCTTGTGTGAACAAGCTTAAGGCAACTGAGCATGGGCTGTTCATACAGCCCTCTAGGTTCCTGTCATGCTGTGTAGTCATAGTTCAACTCTGAATCAGATTACAAAATTGTGCTGAGTAATTTGGTCATTTTTTTCAAGTATGAACATACAGGTGTAGGCCTAAATGTACTTTTAATAATTTTACAAAAACTTCAATGGTCTATATTTTTCAAAAACACAGTGTATGCCAGATCTCCATCAACATGTGATATGAATGTACCCATGTATTCAGTGGACGCTATTTCTGCATGCATGAGGTGTTATGTATGAGGAAAAGGTGAATCATAAACCTTATCAGTGTTGCTTTGAGTCTGAAGTTTTTTGTGCTTTTTTTTGGTTTTCTTTCAGGAGAGAGTACCTGGAGTATCAAGTTGTTTTTTTTTTTGCCAAGTACTGAAAATTAGCTGCCTTGTCAGAAATGACTTCAAGCACTACATGTACTATGTATCATTGCTGTTGCTTTTGTTCTCACAATTTTGCAGTCTGTGGTGATCAGTTGACATGGTGCTCTCATATGGAAGTTATACTGTTATATCAATAATTCACAAAACCTGAAGTTTCTCTTACAAAACCCAGAGTTTTGCTAACAAAACCATAGGTGTTATCACAAAATCGTGTGTTTTGTTAGCAAAAACCAGGGTTCTGTTACAAGACCTTGGGTTTTGCTTGTAATTATGTCTCCCGGTGGAAGCCGGGGGACATATTAGTTTAGTGCCCGTTTCTTCCGCTTCTTGTTGTTGTTGTTGTTGTTGTTGTTGTTGTTGTTGTTGTTGTTCAGATTCTTCAACACTTGGTTTCCGTGCAATAAGTCTTGAAGGACTTGACAGAATTTGATGAAACTTGGTAGGATTATGTATCTAGGCAAGACCTAGGTTGGGATTGTATTTGGGTGACCTTGACCTAATTTTCAAGGTCAAAGGGTCACTTATGTGAAATTGGTTTCCGTTCGATAAGTCATGAAAAACAGGGTGGAATTTGATGAAACTTGGTAGGATTATGTATCTTGGCAAGACCTAGGTTGGGATTGTATTTGGATGACCTTGAGCAAGTTCTCAAGGTCACAGGGTCACTTATGTGAAATTGGTTTCCGTGCAATAAGTCTTGAAGAACATGACAGAATTTGATGAAACATGATAGGATAATGTATCTAGGCAAGACCTAGGTTGGGATTGTGTTTGGATGACCTTGACCTAATTCTCAAGGTCAAAGGGTCACTTATGTGAAATTGGTTTCCGTTCGATAAGTCTTGAAGAACATGATGGAATTTGATGAAACTTGGTAGGATTATGTATCTAGGCAAGACCTAGGTTGGGTTTGTATTTGGATGACCTTGAGTGAATTCTCAAGGTCACAGGGTCACTTGTGTGAAATTGGTTTCCGTGCGATAAGTCTTGAAGAACTTGATGGAATTTGATGAAACTTGGTAGGATTATGTATCTAGGCAAGACCTAGGTTGGGATTGTATTTGGGTGACCTTGACCTAATTTTCAAGGTCAAAGGGTCACTTATGTGAAATTGGTTTCCGTTCGATAAGTCATGAAAAACAGGGTGGAATTTGATGAAACTTGGTAGGATTATGTATCTTGGCAAAACCTAGGTTGGGATTGTATTTGGATGACCTTGAGCAAGTTCTCAAGGTCACAGGGTCACTTATGTGAAATTGGTTTCCGTGCAATAAGTCTTGAAGAACATGACAGAATTTGATGAAACATGGTAGGATAATGTATCTAGGCAAGACCTAGGTTGGGATTGTGTTTGGATGACCTTGACCTAATTCTCAAGGTCACAGGGTCACTTATGTGAAATTGGTTTCCGTTCGGTAAGTCATGAAGAACTTGATGGAATTTGATGAAACTTGGTAGGCTTATGTATCTAGGCAAGACCTAGGTTGGGATTGTATTTGGATGACCTTGAGCGAATTCTCAAGGTCACAGGGTCACTTATGTGAAATTGGTTTCTGTGCGATAAGTCTTGAAGAACTTGATGAAACATGGTAGGGTTTTGTATCTAGGCAAGACCTAGGTTGGGATTGTATTTGGATGACCTTGAGAGAATTCTCAAGGTCACAGGGTCACTTATATGAAATTGGTTTCCGTTCGATAAGTCTTGAAGAACAGGATGGAATTTGATGAAACTTGGTAGGATTATGTATCAAGGCAAGACCTAGGTTGGGATTGTATTTGGATGACCTTGAGCAAATACTCAAGGTCACAGGGTCACTTATTTGAAATTGGTTTCCGTTCGATAAGTCATAAAGAACAGGATGGAATTTGATGAAACTTGGTAGGATTATGTATCTAGGCAAGACCTAGGTTGGGATTCTATTTGGATGACCTTGACCTAATTCTCAAGGTCACAGGGTCACTTATGTGAAATTGGTTTCCGTGCGATAAGCCTTGAAGAACTTGATGGAATTTGATGAAACTTGGTAGGATTATCTATCTAGGCAAGACCTAGGTGGGATTGTATTTGGATAACCTTGAGCGAATTCTCAAGGTCACAGGGTCATTAATGTGAAATTAGTTTCTCTGCAATAAGTCTTGAAGAACTTGATGAAAATTGCTAGAGTAATGTATCTAGGTGAGAGCTAAAATAGGATTGTAATTTTCAAGCAAACTTGGTCATTTGTAATTTGTTATCACCTGTAGCGTATTCAGAGACGTAAGTGTTCCACCGGGAGACATTTGATTTTCTGTTGGAAAATCAGTCTGTTCTAGTTAGTTATTGAATTTAGATATGATTTTGGACAAAACCCTTAGTTTTGCGATATAACTCTTTGTTTGGTGAAGAAAACCATGGGTTTCCTGAACAAAACTCAGGGTTTAGGTACAAAAGCCTGGGTTTTCAGCATGAAACCCACAGTTTACAAGAAAAACTCTGCGTTGATCACAAAAACCCTCAGTTTAGTTATTTTTTAAACAAAACCCTTGGTTTTGACAGAAAACCTTGGGTTTTGTAACACTTTGAATAACAGATCAAAACCGTGGGCTTTGTGAGATTGCAAAACTCTGGGTTTTGTGACATCACAAATCTCAGGGTTTTAAAAAAGTGCAATACTAAAGGGTTTTGTAATCAACCAGTCATGACAGTTGTTTGTTGGTAGGCCTTAACTGCTCGGCTTCTCAAGTTAACCCTTTCCCTTTGAATTATGACTGAGTCAACAGCTTTCCTTGGCATGGGTTGGGCACTAAGTACCCAACCCATTCTGAGGAAAGCTGTTGACCTGGGTCATGTTGTCTTGACAAGTTTCATCTTCAATTCTCAGTCAAATTTTTTTTCATTGCTGTTGAAATCAGTTGAAAACGCTGAAGCAGATGACATTTGACAACCAGCCGGTTTTGGCCGGTTTAAGGGGGAAAGGGAAGAAAATAGTACCAAACTACAAGTGGTTCAGTTTGTGTGATCATTACCATCATTATTGGTTACCACCCTCATATAGTCTACCTCTGTGTGACACGATGAGAATATATTTTATATATTATTAGTAAAAGAATGAGAGGGCCTGCATTCAGTGTTCCAAATAATCCACACTGTGCTGCGCACAGTGTGGACTTCTCACTGAATGCACAGCCTCGAGTTCTTTAATTTTCAACAAACATTCGATCTGTTGCAGATAATTAATTATTTGATTTTAACAGTGACTAGTGTCCGGGAAATGGACTTCCTTATAAGAGTGTGCTAGAGTGTATTAAACGGTGGGATATTGTTCATTCAGCCACTCAGAGTCTCTTCCCATTCAAACAGCACTTTTTCTCCACGTGTTTGGATGCAAAAACAATCATTGATCATATAATGCCAGATAAAGAATATGAAAACTACTGCCACAGGCAAAATATTCAAAGAAGTCCTCCACATAGCTGGGATGACTGACTTTTTCAGCAAATAAGTGTGATAAAGATGACACGCTGGCAAGTGGGTGGGTGTTAATTGTTTGTAATTTGAGTAAATAGAAAAAAGATTTTGTTTTCTTCAATATACATGTGGATTGATCAGTGGTACTAAATGTCTGATATATAATTATGCAATCATGAACCAGGACAGCTTGTCAGTTGCTCTATTGTTGGCACTTAGAGCCAGCCTACCACAGACTCCTTTTTTTGTGAATTTTTGGTGAAAGGTAAAATTGTGGCAACGTTTCTCTTGTGGTGGTGAGAAAATGATTAGGTTTCTCCCATGCTATTGTTGTTTCTGATAAGGTGGGCAAGTTAGCTGTGGATGACATTGATGCTGGGGGGTGGGTGGGGTAAGGAGGAGGTCTGTGTCCCTTTGAATGTAAAAGCTAGTGTTGGTTAACTTGTGCAGGCCTTCCTTGGTGCAGAGCTTGATGTCCATGACAAAGCTGAACCTTCTTAGGCCTTTTTAATAACTGCTGTCTTCTGAAGAGGGACCCGTTCCCCTTCCAGACCCTTTCCCACCTCTGTTGTTTTGCTTAGTTGTCTACCTCTTGCCTATGCACGAGGAGATTCTCCCATTTTACCCTCAGTAAGTGTAGCCTATGTTGGCTTTGTTTGCAGAAAAGAAAACTTGTAAGAAAAAAACCCCCACAAAAACAGGGCAGTCAGAAATGAGTGGATGTTGATACTCAACATGAACTCTTTTTAACTGGGCTTAAATGCCAGTGTTTTCTAAAAAAAAATCAAAATTTCATGAAAAGTTTCAACAATTGATGTAAGTAAGCACAGATTAGTACTCCTATGCAATGACAGCCATCAATTGTGTAAAGCAATTTTTATCTCCGTGCTTCTCTTTTTGATCTCATCATGCTGATAATAGTTACATGCAGGTATGCAGCCATGCTGCACTGTTAGACTGTGCTGTTAATTACATGTATAGAGAAATTAAAGCAATGGCAAATGCTCAGCTGGTTTGACCCATGCGGGAGGAGGAGGGAGAGTGGAGAATATTTTTAAGATTGCCAAAGAATGAACAACAAAATTCATTAAAAAAAGAAAAAAAATTACTGGACTATGTCTCTATGACGATTTTAACAAAATCGATTAGTCGGCCCTACGTTTGAAACCGACCGGCATCCAAGCCAAGGTACATCCCCACCAATTTTCAAGTGAATCTGGCCAGCAGATTTTGCGAATCGAGGAAGTTGAAAATGTCTATGGTTGTATGACAGATCACTACCCATCCAATAAGCTCAGCTCACTGACAATTCAGCCGAGCTACCCTTTCCCTGCTTCCCTGACCCCCCCCCCCCTTCCCCCAAAGTTACAAACCCAGTATCCACTGAAGACAGTGAAGTCTGTCGTCTCGACAGTTACTGAGTGATGCACAGGCCAACTAGGTTGAAGAAATTTTGGTTTGTACCTTGTTTGTATTCTTTATTCTTTTGATTTACAGGATTGCGTACCTAATTGAGGTGCGCGCTTTTTATACCAACATAAGTAATCTGTACACTTTGAATCGAACAATATACCTGCAAATTTCAATTTCAACACTGTGCAACTGTAATTTGCAAATGAAACGAGAAACGGTTGTGTGTTGGCTACTTACGCGTTTAAAGAAGATCCGACTGACTCGCAAGACTGGTCTCAATCCTGTGCATAAAAGGTGGATGCAATAAAAACTGACATAAAAATATGACAATATTCAAGATCTACAGGCACATCATGATCTGCATGCATCAAAACGGCAGTGAGGTGCGTTGTAAACTCAGAAGCCGTTTGTCCTGCCATCTTGACCACAATGTCACGTGACAAGAGAACATTATTTTGATGCCAGGGGGCGCCGCGTGCGCATTTATAACTTGTGGTGCGCGGGTTCTGTCTGCCTGTGGATGGGTCTATATTGCCAGCAAAACAACTCTCGTGTTGTTATTTTCAGTATGCAACACTTGGTGGTAGCAGGGTGCTGCTCAAGCAGGAAAGTTGGATCCGCAACTCTCAGAAACAGTAGACAGATAGTCATATATCTGTTAAAAAGTGGGTAATTGCGCGTTGGAAAAAAATTTAACGGGTATGAATATATAGTGTAATTTTTTTTTTTTTAATAATGTCATAAGCAAATTCCCAATGAAACTAGAATTGAAGATGTGCTTGAAAGTAAATCTATGTGCCACCTAAACTTGCATAAATTCGAATGCTACATCTGTTAATCAGATGCGCCTTCGGCACAAACGCATCAATTACATCTGGAATGGAGCCCCCATCTATGATAGCTTTGGAGATATTCAACACTAAAACTTTACAAGAGGCCCTATTTAGCATAAATTAAAAAAAGAAACACTTCTGTTTCTTGTTCATCGCATGAGCCTACAGAAAAACAAGAGGGCTGTGAAAGTCCTGTGCTCAGCTGACCCTTCATGAGCAAACTGGAGCCATCCATGCCGTCACGGTCTAGTTTACATCTTTTTCTTGACCCTTCCACAACAGACATTTCCACCAAGTTTCAGCATGATGTGAATGTTGGTTTAGTTTAAATTAATGACGCAACAATATATGAACCTGAATAGATTTTATAAGAAGAAAAAAGTTTTATGCAAAGTCACATACTTCAGCAGGTGTAAATACTGAAGACACAGACCATTATTTATTTTTCTGAGAATGATTTTTTTTATTGAGAATGACAATAATAAACTATTAGAGGAACAAAAACAAACCTGTGAAGGAAACCTTACAGAGACTGGACTCGCAGAAGTCTTAAAAACAATGGTTAATAATAGATCACCGGGCTCTGGTGGATTTCCCTGCAAGTCTTATAAAGTATTTTGGAATCAAATTAAATGTGTACTCATTCATTCATTCATTCATTCATTCATTACATATTACTTATGAAAAAGGAGCTTTGTCAGTAACTCAGGGACATAGAATTCTAACACTGTTACAAAAACAAACAAACAAACAAACAAACAAACAAACAAACAAAACAAAACAAAACCCCCCAAAACCTCCAATTAAAAAATTATCCGCCCATATATCTCCTCAATGTAGATTTTAAGCTTGCAGCAAAGTGTATAGCAACAAGATTTAAAAGGGTACTAAAAACTGTTATACATGAAGATCAGACACGATTTTTCAAAGACATCGGCGAGAATATTAACACAATTTTAAACATAATTGGGTATACAGACGAGGAAGAAATTCCATCATTATCAACATTAATGAACTATGAGAAAGCATTTGATATGTTGGCATGGAATTATATAAGTAAATGCTTAACATATTTTAATTTGGTCCGTCTACGCAGACATGGGTGAAATTATTCTTAAAAGTTGGGTATCCAATAATGGCTGGTCCTCAAATGCAGTGAAAATTACGAGAGGTGTTCGAAAAGGATGCCCTCTGTCTGCGTATCTTTTCATTCTGGCAGTACTAATTTTCGCAAGAACTGTTCGAAAAGATAATGAAATTAAAGGCATAACAATAGACTGAAAAGAATAAAAATTAAGCCAATATGCAGATGACACCTCTTCCTTTGTGTTAGCCACGGAAGAAAGCATCAAGCAGCTGTTCCATATGTTAGATGAATTCAATAAAATTTCGGGATTAAAAGTTAACCTAGATAAGACTAAACTATTAAGGATTGGTAGCTTGACATATGCAGACTTGACTACAGATACATTTGATGATCTACATGTAGACATAACCAACAATGCAATAACAGTTTTAAGTATTAAAAAATTCCAAATTGTCAGTGAGATAGAGCGATTAAACTACAAACCCCAAATCAACACAATGCATAAAACAATAAAGATATGGTCAATGAGGAACTTGACATTATTTGGTAAAAATGTCATTATTAAATCATTGCTTATGTCTTAATTTATATACATTGCATGAATTATCCAGGATCCCTTCAATGATTTGATGGAAAAAGTGGAAAGGACTGTCTTCAGTTATATTTGGAACAAAAAGCCAGACAAAAAAAAAAAAAAAATCTGATTGCTCCAAAAATGAAGGTCTGGGTATACCTGATATAAGCACACCAATTTCAGATTTAAAATATGCTTGGGAATAAAGATTAACTGCAAATTCAAGCGCAACATGGAAACACTTGGTTGTTAGCCTCCTTCCTGGTAACGACCCAAAATATACATGGGAATGCGACATTCAAAGCAAAAGTAAATTTTGGTATCACGTCATCCTTAGCTGGAGTAAATACAATTTTCGTGTGTCCAAAAGTGTTGTGAAATAAAAATTTGGAGTTTATGATTTAACTCGCATATTAAAATGCAAAATAAACTGGTATTTTACAAAAAATGGTACCAGGACGGAATCGGATATATAAAGGATATTATTAGGAGAGGTGGGACGTTTGTGACTCATGAAAAGTTTAGGCAAAAATACAGAATAAATATCAATTTTATAACATATTATGAACTGGTGTCTGCAATCTCAATAGAATGGAAATTGATTCTGCTAAATGAAAAATTAAACATAACTGAGATGGATACAAAGGTTGATATTATTGCTAATATTAGTAAAGTGCCAAGATTTGTCTATCCATCGATAGTTGAATATATTGTAGAGTCACAAATTCCATCTGTAAACAAATGGAACAATGGTCTTTCTATAATTATCGGAGAAGAATGGCATACCCTCTTTTGCTTGATTTGCACAGCCACAATATCAAGTGAATTACGCAATTTCCAGTTTAAATTTTGCATATAATTATATTCAGAGAAGAAAATATGTTTAAACGGAAAATGATAGATGCACAAATATGTAGTTTTTGTAATAATAGCACAGAGTCAGTAAAACACTTTTTTTCCGGGATTGTGACTGTGGGAATCGGCTCTGGAACCTAGTTTTGAGCAGATTTCGATGTCAAAACCAGATCACAGACTTCACAGTGGATGAAGTTATTTTGGGACCAAGAAACTATACACCAAGTCATAACATGAATTTCATTCGAGGTAAAAAGTATAGAGATGCTTGTAAATGTAAAGAATATTTCTACACTCTTCAAGATTTTGTTAGGAAAGTAAAACGAATTGTAATATGTAGAAAGGTGTATAGCCATTCGAAAAAGTAATCTGGAAAAGCATGATTAAATTGAAGTTATTTGATTTAACTGATTCGGGGTATGTTATGATAAATATGATAACGTAAACATGGCTACTTTACTTAATTTAGAGAGATCAGTGTTATTTATTACTGAGAGAATCTTATGTGGACAAGAAAAGAAAATACACGAGAGAATGTGAATTTTCTTTATATATACTTCATGAAACGTAAGCTATATACATGGATGCTGTGTTTTTGTGAATAAAAACTATTCAGAAAAAAGTCCGCTATTCTTGGTCCTAATGTGCATTATTTCAAGTTAACAGATATGGTCATACACACTGGTCAGAGATTCTAGCTTTTGTGGTGTCTGAGAGCTTATTTCTGAAAAAAAAATTGATGATGGTCAAATGTAGAATGTGAAGTCAAAATGGCACATCTATGCATAATAGTTTTGAAGATAGATATTCAACATTTAAAATTTTCAAGTACTCTTAATAGGTGTAAATCTAAATTCTACAACTTTTGTTTGTAGTTCACTAGATGCGCTTGCAGCACAAACCTATGAATTGAAGTTGATATGATACCTCTGCCTATAATAATTTTAAAGATATTCAACTTTTAAACTTTTCAAGGACCCTAATTAGCATAAATTTGTGGTTTATTGGATGTGCTTATAGCACATACCTATGAATTGAAGTTGGACGGGTTCCTCTACCAATAATTTTATTGAAGATATTCAAGATTTAAATATTAAAATGGCTATGATTTGCATTATTTTCAAAAGTATCACCCCTTTTTGTAAGAAATCACAACGGAACACACACGACTTGCATCCAGCAATGTGTTCACCATGCGTGGCCTGTTACAAAATCCACTTCAAATTGTAGTGGACAGTCTAGGTCATTTTCACGCAATTTATCGCGTCTTTTAGCATGAATTAGGGCACAATGGCAGCCTTCGTGCAGCACGAATATTGGTGTTCCAACTCAACTTTAAGTTCACTTTTAACATGTAAATCGCAAACAGAATTTATATGGATTCAATACGTCAAAACCAAACCCAACTAAAAAAGGAGAGAGGTCAGAAACCCTGGGTTGCACGTTCTTTTAAACTAGTACCTTATTTTAAAAACGGAAATAATGTGTTTGTTGAAGACTATTGGAGTATGTACTTGTCAATTCTATACTTTGCTGCAGTTTCTGCTACTTCTGTGGTAGACATATTGCTCTCTACGAAAATGGATAATACATTTATTCATAAGCATTTATTTAATAAAAGTTCTGGTCATTTTAAGACAAAACAGAACCATCTGGCTCGCCATCATATGGACATTTTGTTATATACATTTTTATTTTTGTTTTTTGAGCTTTGGAGTGAGATCGGGAAATAGTAGAAACATTTTCAGCAAGGTTCATTGCCAATGGTTAGAATGAACATGGAATTTTTTTCACTTCGATGACGCCTCTCATCTGGTATAGTGACACTATGTAAATTATTCGTATATGCTCTCAATATCAAAATCAAACTTTGAATCAGCTTACAAACATTATAAGCAGGCTAATGATCTAGGCCAATTCTTTGAAAAGCAAAACATTTATGCAAAACAAATATTTTTGAAAAAAAGGCTGACAATGGTTTGCTCTCATTTATTGTAAATGTTCGGATAAATGATAGCTTAAATGTCTGTATCTCGACTGTAAATCTGTATTATTGTATAGGTAAAATGTTGTTTTGTATACATGGTGCAATACACCCTAAACAGAGGTAAAAAAACCAAATTAATTTGCCTGAAGCAAGATTGATTAAATCAATCAATCCATTGGTTAATTTTTAAGAAGCCAGTCGGTTGATATGCAAAGATATCTGACAGAGATGTAACTACATTTTCTAGTATGTAATACTGACATTTTTATACACATGTAAATTTTTCAAATTAAAATGATCTTTTCGTTTAAACTTAAGCCAAAATTTAATTGTTTCCTATCATTCAGTAGACGTGTACTTTAAACTGTACATGCATTTTTTTAACCCAAGCAGGATATGTATGGATGGACTATATATAAAGCAGGTGCCGTGGTTTAGAGTAGGGTTGGTTGGGCATATAACTACAAAACTGGATTGGTTAAATTTAACCAATTTGTGTGTGTGTGTGTGTGTGTGTTTTAGAGTGTAGTACAGGCCTACCTGTTGTCAGTAATCAGTCCTGATGCACCACCCAATGAGATATTAGCCTGTTATGTTTAACTCTCGTGTAGCAATTTCATTTTCAAAAATTTACAATGCACGTTCTAATATAATGTAGTATGGACCTTTTGCTTATATCAAAGTTCAGCTCTTTAAAAAATATGAAGTAGATACAGTATGTTTATATAAAAGTCGAAGTATTTGCTCATAAATTATTTGTAATTTGATATTCGGCCTACAAAAAAACTTGCCTGTGTCATATCAAATTTGGGCGTTACGGGCTTTGGACATTGCATGCGTCTCGGATGAAAACTAAAGCCTGACATACACGGTACTATAAAAGTTGGATCAAATGCCACCTGCAGCTAGAGCCAACTTTTCTCGCATACAACACAATGTTCTGCGCACACGACCAGTCTGCCTACTGCATGCCACTTTTTCCATCAAACTTCTTCAATTTCTCGTGTAAAAAGGTCCTATCCAGGTCACGTCTTCAATTAAAAAGCATGAACTCTACACTCTTTAATTACCTGCTTGTTTGATCAACTTCAGCACCGATTTCTTCATATTTCTTCTGTTAAATATCTGTCAGAATATTTTCTGTAAGTAGATTTCCTCCCTCTCCTCATACAAATCCGCCATTGTTTCAATTTCTTTTTTTTTTCTTTACTTGTTGGTTATCTTCACTCACGTGCTGTAGGCCTAGATGAGACCTGCAGACCCCATCATTCATCATAACTTGATGTGACTGTGAAGTGGAGGGATCATGATTCGAACTTTAAAGGGACCGTCTGTAAAGCTATATTGCAGTATAAAATTTAGGAATAAACAATTATTTTTTTTGGCAGGATATGGAAAATTAGGTACCAATCTACAATGCGGCCAAATGTTGAGTTTGAAAAATGTCAATTTTTATGAGAATTTTTGAGGTAAAGAAATCACGGTTTTTGGCCAAACACCCACATGGTTTTGTGTTTACAACAGAATGTAAATGAGCTGTTAGTCAGAATTGGGTCTGCTAGCCAATAGGAAGTGATCAAGCTGCCCATTGGTTGGGGGAGAACAATTGGCCAGTGGACTAGAGAGAGAGAGAGAGAGAGAACAATGGGCATTCCTTTTAGCGACTGAACCCAGCTATTAAGAAACCACATGTTTGTGATTTTCTCCTGAAAAAACTTCAATGATTCCTTTTTTAACATAGATTGAAAACATATATTTTCATGAAAACACAACAAAAGTATAGTATTATAACAGTACTTCTCACAAGACAAGTATCCGGCATCAGAGGGACTGAATACATTTTCCACGATGGCCAGGTTAACGCTCCGAGACAGCTATTTAGGCCTAAATCGCATTTTCTCACAATTCTAATTTCGTCTGACTTCTCAGAGGTTTTCAAGAGATTGTTCGTAAATGGTTTAACCCATTTTGGTGAAATAAAAAGCTTTTGAAACGATACATTCTTGAATATGAACGGTATGCGGCCTTCGCACATATTTTTTATTTTTGTAGGTGACTTGTTTTATGATGTTGAATTACGCAAAGTGGAAAATCAAAATGATGCCTCTTTATAATATAAATTAAACAAGTGCCTCCGGCTGTGCTCAGGTAACAAATTAAACTGACGTCAAAAGAGGTAATGTGTAAAACGGGAAAGAACATACATTTTAAACATGTTTGAACAAATGTTCAAGTTACCGAAGGCCTAGCCCCAAGGGACCTCCCCACGCTCTGTAAAGCTTGCGGCTGGCCCGCAAGCTTAAAAGAGCGTGGGGAGGTCCCTTGGGGCTACCGAAGGCCTAACAAAAATATATGTGTGGTTCTGGTAACCTGACAGACCCTACTAAAAAGACCCAAGCCTAAAATTAATGGAAAAAAAGGGTACATCGACTTTCAAGCTGCCCGTCCCTGCTAAATACTGATCGACCCTGGCCAGTGTTTGAAAATCAAGAGACCCAAGTGGTTCAAAAAACAGAAGCTATATCTATCAAAAGATAGCGTAATTTATGCATCGGCAATGAGGCCGCATTACGTGGTAGAATCCAGCAGTCGTGAGGCAGGGATGCGCGCGACTCTTCCATACTAAGATGCGCGCAGCTCGTTTCTATTTGGTTTAACCCTTTGCGTCCCGTTTTCAAAATTGTTCCACCAGTCTTTTCCAGTCGGCTATTTGTGCGGCAGGACGTGTTTTCTGGACTCTATCATTCCATAACGGATTTTTTTTTTGCCCTTCCACTTGCCAAGTTTACGTCTCATAAAGAGTTTCATTCTTTGACATCTAAAAATCTGTAAATATCAGTGATTAAATGGCCGGGGGTATCTAAACATTTTTTAAAAGGTCAACCAAAATCCAACCTAAAATTTTGGGTCGAGTTACCTTCTTTTACTTGGCAACGAGCAAAGCTCAGGTCATGTCCCTGTGTGATTACTGTGATCTTTGCGAGTAAAATGAAATGGTGCATAAAGTACATAATTTTTGTCAGTGGCCCACATGAGACCTATGTGGCCTAAAGGGCCAAAGCAAGTGCCCGAAGGCAGATGGGGGGGGGGGGGGGGTCTTGGGGCATTCCCCCTTTCACGAAGCAGTTCGAATTTGAGCATACAAAATGGTGCATTCTGGGGAGTTTCGAGTGGAAAATCTTGCCTGGATATGGTTGACGAAATCACAACATTTTAGTCGTTATTGTACTGATATGGCTATTTCCCCTCAGATTGTACAAAAAGCTGATGGAAATTAGCAAAAAATAGTATAAAATAAATTTAAAAATACCATCGCCATGTTATCAATTAAGATAAGACAATTTCTGTATTTATGTATGTAACGCTTTAGGGAATTTTTGCATACATATTATGTTTTAATAATTCAAGGAAAATTAACAGATAAATTATCATGCAATTGGTAAGATGTGTATTTTCTCTATAAAAGCAGGAGGACAAAAATACATTAAGATAATCACTAGAACTAAATGTACTTAACTTTTAACATTGAATGTTGATTGATTGACTGATAATATTTATTCACACATATGCCAGCATTGTGCAATATAATTGCTGAAAGCACACCAAACTATGATGCATGAAATGGGAGCACCAAATGCCTAGGGAATCTTGCCTTGGCTTATTCCCATGGAAGACCACAACATAAAAATAGCAAGTATGAAATCAGAAAAAATATAAAGTTGCTTTGCACAGGTTTGTAGCTGAGATTCTTTAATCATTTATGAATTAGAAGATAAATCTAAATTTTCAATAAATTAGTATATAGATAAATATAAGCACCAAAGGCATAATTTTTATAACACTAAGATACTGAAATTATAAATATATAAAGCTTGGCAGTCATGTATGAAGAATGATTTCACCTTATTTTTGAAAATGTTCTTACCTTCACTCGTTTTGATATAGCCTGGCAGGTTCTGCATGGTATAATCATGGTTCATTGGTACCTGCAATTACCTACCCCAGTCCCCACTTGGTCAAAACGACCACTTTTCCTTGGCACGGGCGCTTTTGCAATGTTAAGTGACCTGAGGGAATGACCACAGTGCTGTCCAACTAGAAATCTCTGTCACAGCAAATTTAGATTCCCCGAAACATTTTCTCAACTTCTGCACATGAGAAAAACACTTATTTTGGATAAATTCTATAGCATTTTAAAAGAACTGTGATGCAAAATTTTGCTCCAGTGCTCCAGTTAGACAGCCCTAGACCAGCTGCAACACGCGACCAACGACCAGCAAAATCGCCCCACAAACCTCTACCCGTAAAAAAGTGGTCGTTCTAATCAACTGTAACCAAGTTGCAAGTTAACAGAAAAGATGGCCAACGTGCCGTTATTTTGTAGTTAAGTCAACCAAAACACAGCATTTTATTTCAACTGGTCTGGACGGTTAACTCTGGCAGGGGAAAAAGCATAGCTGCTGCATATAGCCACGGTGGTGCGGTATCGGCATTTAGTATCGCTAGGTTCCAGGTGGCCGTTCTCCCGAGTTACCACAAGAAACGGTCGTCAACGTATTTTTTAAAGATGACTTACTATCTTAACTTTAATCTTGGTTATATCTGAAGCAGTTATTATCCGCTAGTTAGTTATTAATCCAAATGCAACACGATACCACCATGGCAGGCATGCACACACGGTGAGCGCTATTTTAACCATGGCGCAATGCATTCCCAGCTAGCAAGCAACTTGCCGTCCACTGACGGTCTGCTAGCAGCAATGCCGGTGATCCTCGGGGTAGCTGCCACGAGCACTGCCAGAATTTTGCTCATCTGTTTTCTAGCGGCCTGCCAGCTGCAAACTGCTGGATAGCCCAAAGCGGACCCTCGGTGGTCCCTCAGCAGCAAGCCACCATTAGCCATATGGTGCTTTTATGGTTTATTGGGGTTTATGTAACATTTTACTCAAAGGAATTGTGTTATGAACGTCAATATAGAATACATATGAAAAAAAATTGCAAAGACAGCATGAACAGATGAACAAATTTATTATATTAAATACATGTAGGCCTAGGCCCATTTGTACATAGACATGCACACTGACTTATACATGAATATGTCAAGCCGGCAATCAATGGGTCCAAAGCGCTCCGACAGAGATGGGACTGAGTTCCCACCCCAGTCCAAAGCCAAGTCTGGCTACACAATGTACCCTCAACCTGTCCTCTCACATTCAAAGAAACCATGACAATTGACCCCAAGCTGGGAGTGTCTAATCATTATACATTCAGTCTGAGTCCAGAGCAACAGTAACTTCTCCCTCTAATAAGGCAATGTCCTTTGCTTCACAATCCTCTTTCGACGACTTCCATCAGGATCTGTGGCGCCCTTTAGAAATCTATGGACTTCTATTTAAATATCAGCATCTGAAGCCTTTCATGTAAAGGCATTTTTTTCTAACTGCTTCTGCAATACAATATGGAAATGATTAAGTACAGTTACAGGAGTGATTTTTATTGACATAACACATTACAATGCTGTTCACACCTCTCTTACCAGAGATGCAAAAATTGTACCTTTAAAAGTCGCATGTAAATTACAAAAATGTGCAGTTTTTCAATATCTACAATTTGAGCACGACATCATCAAAATTGACCGAGCTATGGCTAGAAGAAAATTCCAATGTCACATGTAAATTACAAAACTGTGCAGTGTTACAAACATGTTAATTCAAGTTGGATTGTTGAACCTGTACTTATAATAGTTTTGGAGATATTGAAGATTTATATATATTTAATTGGCCCTAATTTGCATAATTTTCAAAAGTGTTGAACCTCTTTACAAAAAAATCAAGACTTCATGTGTGGAAGTGTAATCGTTCCAAGTTTGGAAACTCCAAACTTGGTGCATTTACATTTTTTCCATGCTGTAAAAAACTTAGTAACATATGTATGAGAGAAATTCCAAATTACACAGCCATTAAACTGACATACAATAAGATTTGAAAAGGTTGCACTTAACAACAGAGGAGGCATTACCAAACTGAGCCAAAATTAAATTACACCTCTTGTTCAAATCTCCAATGGCACAGTGATTCATGGCCACGTGTTTCAGCATGCCAGCTTCCAGGTGTCCAGTCTCCGAGTTACCAGGGCAAACAGTCGTTAAAGTACTTTTAAAACATGACTTACTATTTTAACTTTAATCTGCCCACAAGGGTGGGTCTAGGGTATTGATCATCCTTACAAATCCAAATGCAAAACGACACCATGTGGTGGTGAGCGCCATTTTGTACATTGCACAATTGATGCAACGATTGTGGGACAAAATTGTTCCTTTTGCTTTAAAAGTAAAAACGAAAGAACCGTGCCCAGACATTACATAAAAGTTTCCTTTTTATTATTTTTAAAGAGATGAATTTTTATATTAGCAAAAGGTCCATACTACATTATACATTGTAAAATAAAATGGTTTAGAAGCCCAGAAAACCTCTACAGTGGAGCCCTTTGTAATATGTCACCTTTCACCTTCAATTACGAGAAAATTATTTTTTCTTTACATGAAAAAAAAAATTAGATGAACATCTAAAAGAAAATGTGTGAGGGTGTTGGGCTAAAGGCAATATTTTAGAAAGGAGAGTAGAATAGTATACCACAATCTAAAACTTTCAAAGATGGATTTGTAACTCAGCGCCATTGTTATGCCAGCAGCCGGGTTGGTGTGTAGGTGACCTTTACCCCAACCTGGCTGCTGGCATAACGAGGGTATGCACACCAGATTGCATACATATACTTATTTCTTGCGTGAAATGTGTGCATCCAAAAAGAGAGAGGGAAATGACATTATATTCATCGAATAATGGAAAAAGAATTTTAATGACATCAAAACTTTATGCCAGTCACTAGAAACGCAGTTAGTAGAACACATGAAAGGATTACAAGATGACAGTCTGAGAGCAAAGTAGGAAAAAGTGACCTCAGAATTATCAGAAACCAAATGCTGCCTCTTAGAGAAAAATGGAGTAGTTAGCAAAATAAAGTTGGAAAACAAAAACTCGGCACAACAAACACGATCTGAAAATAAATGCAGTGAACTTATGAAGAAGATTAATTTTCCAGTGGTGGCAAAAGATAAAGCAGCTGGTGACTTGCATAAATACCAGGGAAGCGATGTATTAGAGAGTAGGGGAAATTAAGGGGAAGAATGAAAGATTTACAAAGCGAAATCGACACAGAGGTCTTCATCAGAAGACAAATAAAGAATTCCCTACATGAGGAAATAGACTGACTCCAAGTCTGCTTAAAAAGAAGGACAAGAAAAATGAAAAATTGCATGACAAAATGGTGCAACTTAGAGACGAAATCATTGCAGCAATTAAAGGAGCAAACTCTTGAATGGCAGTTGCAAGCACAGGCTAAGGTTGTAGGCATTACGGCATAGTCAAAAATGGTTTTACACAAGACAGAAGCTGCTGCAGATCACTCAGGGGTAAACAACAAAGAGGCTGTTCTGATTCTGTCAAGCTCTCAGCTGAAGCGTGTGGACCCAACTGGGTTGCTGAAAAACGAAACCCACAACGTTAGTATACATAAAGTATATACCAATGAAAAGGCCAACAACATCTGGACAAACACAACAGACGCTATGACGTGGTTATAATAAATCTTGTGACCAATGACTTGAAAACAAGAACACCCGAGAATGTTGTCACAGCTTTAACCACTCTAGCTGATGGTATCATTGTCAAAGGAACATCCAAGCAAGTGATCATCTCGAGCGGAATCCCTATTCTGGAAGACAGTAAGGTCAATCTCAAAGTCCAAGCTGCAATTACATCGCTGAAACTCGAGCCCAGAATAAAACTGAAAAACTGCAAAAGCTTCCTAAACAGACAACAGGGGTCGAGAAAAAATTAAGGTCTATATGCAGACAATATTCATCCAAGCAAACAGGGTACAAAATTGTTACCAGCAAATTAAAATACGCATTCAAGGCAGAACTGACACCTTACAGATGCTGTCAACATAACAGTAACTATTTCGCTGGAAACAGGCATCAATGGCCACCGAGATAATGTACAATGGTGCTTTTCTTAACAAATAAACAGTGACAGTGATTGAATTTTCGAACATTTTGTCATGGAATATACATGGGCATTGACAAAATGTCTCTAAGTTCTACGTTAAAGAATTCTTAAACATATTAAAAGGTACCGATATTTGTGGATTAACTGAAATGCACATAGGACCAGTGAGATGCAGACACTGAAATTCCTGTCTATACAATACATAGAAGTATGCACCCTAAGTTACGTAACACAAATGAATATCCGGAGGTGTTGCTTGTTACATTAAAAATTACCTTATTAGATGGTATTGACTTTTTGCCCATTGTTTATCCTAAAATAATGTGGATAAAATTGCAAAGATCATTTTTTAAGCTTTTATGTGATATGTATGTTGCGATAGTTTATGATTCACCATCAAACTCTAGATATACCAGTAATATAAATATTTTGACAATATGCAAAATGACATATCTAAGGATTCTATCAATGGAAGCAAATGCAATGTAATGGGAGATTTTCAATGCATCATCAATGATCATGATTTTGTGACCCCTGACAGAGCCAACTTAGATATACTGCCTCCTCCTAATGACAACTTTTGTGATATTCTAATGTTAAGGCTTAATATGGATCATCCTAACGCAGGTGAACATGGGAGAATTGGTGATGCGCATGCGTCAACAGTCAGAAGGGGTTTTCATATAGGTCTGTGATATTTTCCTCAATTTGAGGTAAAAATCCGGATGTCTCTGTATTTGCTGCTACTGGTGAGCCTTGTCATGTTATACAGATCAGCAGAAGCTGCTGCCTGGGTTACGTGGCTAGTCGAATTATCAAACATTGGATTGTGTGATCCACATGCCTTGATTCGTTTTTCGCGCCACTGCTGCCTTTACGATTGGATTCTTTTGTTATCTATATTGTACTAAGTTTGCCTGAACTGTAGGTCATGCCAAAATGTGTTTTGTTTATTCGAGTTTAAGATGTTGGGTAAGGATAAAGAAAATACACCGAATGCATCTGCCAGTGTTTCTTTTAAGCAATTCTCAGAAGCTGGTTCACTGTCGGCTGAGTCTTGGCCAACCTCAAAACAGAAATGTGATTCTGGGAACCTTGGCGATTTTTGGATGGACATGCTAAATGACCCCCATGTGGATGCTTTGTTGAGGAAGATAGCAGGTGAAACCATGGACATGAAGGTAAGCCAAATGTTCAAATGCAAAATGCGATCTTGAAGGTCAGCTGGTGAACTTGAAAGTACTAGAGGCTGCCATTGACGAATCTGAACAAAAAAGCTACTGAAACATCACAAACATGGCTGTGGTACACTGATCTTTGACGAGCCCTGGGCGAAAAGTTCGACTAACCAATTACCTAATAGTATAACTAATTCTTTTTGTTGCCAAAGAGCTCAACGTTACCCTGAGAAGTAATATTTAGGTGCGAAGAATAGTATTTTCACACATACAGGGTTTTCAGCACTCCAAGTGGAACAAGCATGGTGTACAGCTGGCAATGGCGGGTCTTTGTGTCTTCTTTGTAAATTGGGTCAAGAAACCACCATCGTCCAACACCCAAAACTGAGTATCTTCCACAAGTGTGAAGTCTACTCTTTCTCTTGAACCTCTCCACATGTATTACTACTTTTTCAAGTAATTGTTATACTCATTTGCAACACGTTGGGCCTGTTTTTTTCAGTTATTGGCCTCATGCGTCAGTTTTGCTGCACCCAACCACACCTGCCACCAACTTGAAAGAGCATGTCATACTCATGGACAACAAAACTCACAGGCAGACAATAGTGATATACTGGTCCTATGGAATGTTTAGTAATTGCACTAGGTAATGCAACTTCAGTTGTTAGCTATTATATTTGTCATTCCATTTGTGACTCATTTACCTCATCTATAAATGAGTCATTGTACATTGATAACAAAATACAAGTTCTCCTAATTTGGGATTCTAAGATAGGAGGCTTCAAGAACATCAAACTTAACTACTCCTACCACGTCTATCCCACCCATTACATCTCATGGAGTGGGAGCACAGCGAGCAAAATATACTGAACCCCAATGAAAAGTATCCACATGCCAATTTTGAAGTATTTTATTGTTTATACTTGAAACATTTCATACCTAGACGTGCTTAGAACTTAACAAAGCATTCACTTTTCTGGCGTAAAAATAATGTCACGCTCTACCGACATTAACGTCACTTACAGGCAAAAAATGTCATTAACTGCCCTAATTGAAAGTCACACAAATTTTTCTGTTCAATATGGGATGTGGCCACCTCGAGCATCAACACATGCTATACATCTGCGGCGCATACTGCTGACCAGGGTTTGAATTCTGTGTTGGGGAACATTATTCCATTCTTCCTGCAGAGCTTGGATCAGCTGGTTTCGGGTAGTAGGCCTAGGTGTCCTCCGTTGAATACCTTGGCCTAACTGATCCCACAAATGTTCAATAGGGCTCAGATCGGGTGAGAACGCTGGCCATTCCATGACATTGATGTTGTTCTCATTGAGAAAGTTCATTGTTAATCTTGCAGAGTGTGCACGTGCATTGTCCTGCTGAAAGATCGCCAGATCTTGATGCTGCTCCATAAATGGGACCATGTGCGGCTCCAGCACCTCATCAATGTACCGCCTAGCATTGAGGATCCCTTGAATGACCACTAGGGGTGTCCGGTAGCGGTTGCTGATGCCTGCCCACACCATGACAGAGGGTCCACCCCATCGATCTGCCTGACGGACACAGGCATCTGCATATCTCTCCCCAGTCCGGCGCCACACACGTTCTCTGCCATCTGCTCTGCTGACACAAAAACGGGACTCGTCAGTAAAAAGGACGGTATTCCACTGCTGGCGAGTCCACCTGGAGTGTGCTCTACACCACTGCAGTCGTCTTTCTCTTCTGGGTTGGGTCAGCAGGTTACCCCTGTAAGGTCTTCTGGCTGTTAGGCCACTGCTCCTCAGTCGCCTCTCCACAGTAGAACTACTGACAGGACGGTGATTCACCCCTTGAGTCTCACGGGCTGTTTGGGCTGCTGTACGGAAACGGTCTCGCAGGTGCATCAGCCGGATGTGACGGTCTTGGCCAGGTGTTGTCAGTCTTTCTCGGCCAGGCCTAGGCCGATCATCTACGGATCCAGTTTCTTGTTGCCGTTCAATTAGTCGTTGGATGGTGCGCCGAGTACACCCCATTCTTTGTGCGATTTGAGTGATTGGGACTCCACCCTCTGCAAGCCCCACAGCATGGTGTCTTTGACCTTGGCTCAGACGCGGCATGATCGCCTCAACACACCTGAGACCACTGGCTTTTTTCTTGGCTGAACATCCCTTTTTAAAGCCACTGAAAACATCAGGTCATTTTAGCCATCCAATAGGAGTGGTGGTCAGAAGCCATATTCGGTGCACAAAAGTCACATGCATTATGTAACAACCCAGCAAAAGTTAAAAAGTTGTCCTGAATGACCCTGATGTAGGCTCCAAACCATGCATATATGCATACACAGTACTTAGTAACTTACAAAATTAATGTGTTAATTTTTTTATGTGGATACTTTTCATTGGGGTTCAGTATAGAACGGCAAATCACAGATTTCCTGTCCGGGAAAACAATCTCTGACAAGCATGTTCTCGTGGTCAAGACAGCCCTTCCGATCAACAGCATAACTTGCAAATTCCCTACAGAGGATCCTACTACATTGTGCACATCACTACTCAACAAGTGCACAGCGGTCTTCTGAGACTGCGATCCATTATTTACAGCTTAAGACTAAGGCCATAGTCTGATTCAATACCATCCCACTGGCACATTTCAAGAAGTATAAGGAACACAAGTAAGTATTCCCTGAATCAAGCCTGCCTGAGAAAGAGCCAGAAAAAGCTTGTTCTAAAAAAGCAAGCAACCAGGAAAAGCATCTCCAGGAAATTGTTGCCATCAATAAAAGAATTGAACAAGCAAATAAGAACCAGCACGAACTGCATATCACCCCCACACCTTTCTGGCACACTGAGATCATCAGCCTCACCAAAACAACCCGCAAAAGTAATGGTTATTCTTGTAACAAACTGGTTATAAACCATCAGCACTTGTGTGATGGCCTGCACCCTACACATGCCACAAAGGTGAAGTGATACAAAAAGTTGCACCAAAGCGTTGCGATTAACATTAGCAAGTTACTTGAAACCAATTGACAGAACTAATTCCATACAAGATAGCAAAAGCTGCCAGTTCTCGATGATACTTGTGATATCACCCACGATGGAAGTTCTCATTCAAAATGACACCAGACTGATTGAAGTTTGCTTAATTTGCTATATAGCATTGAACTGATGTTTTACATGCTCAACTAGCCAATGCTTTGTGATATTATGCTGTTCATTTTCTTGTTCTATTTTTGTTTTACTTTTCGTTGTTAAAATCATGGGTTGGTTCTCAACTTAACTATTACATATATTTGCATTTTTCTTTGGTGCATAAATCTCAAGTTTCACACACATTTGACAGGGCAGCCTATGCAGCACATCTCTGCCATCATTAGTGCAGAGCTTTAAACTTTCCAACTTGCCAAATCTACATGAATGTATATGATAAACATCAAGTCAAGTCACATGACTTCAGCTTGTTTGCTCCAACCTTAACTATTTTTTGCCATCATGGAGGCCGTATTGTTTAATCTGTTACTACTGATGCCAATAATGTTATTTTCGACACCAATTTATTTTATTTCAGTAGGTTGTATGCTTCTTTATGTCTCAAGCTTTCTTAGATGGCAGAACGTCCAGAAGCCTTGTTAACTCTCATACATCTGACTGGACTGAAACCCAAAGTGGAGTCCCTCAGGGGTCTATCATAGCACCACTTCTTTTCCTAATATATATCAGTTGAGGCCTCCAGCTTCCTATGTCTCAATATATATCAGTTTAGGCCTCCAGCTTCCTATGTCTCAAGCTTTCTTAGATGGCAGAACGTCCAGAAGCCTTGTTAACTCTCATACATCTGACTGGACTGAAACCCAAAGTGGAGTCCCTCAGGGGTCTATCATAGCACCACTTCTTTTCCTAATATATATCAGTTGAGGCCTCCAGCTTCCTTAAGCTCCACATCAAATACATAGATGACATCGGCATCTGGGCAAAATCCATGTACCTTCATCAAGCTGTAATGGAAATTGAACGACTACTCAAATCATTACTAGCCTGGTGCTACAAATGGAGACTTCTAATAAATATACCCAAGACCGAAATCATATGCTTCACATCAAAATGACACAAAAGAAGTCATTGTTACACTTGCCAACTGTAAACTGAAACAGGTCATAGTGAAAAAAAGTCTAGGCGTAATAATAGACGAGAACCTGTCCTCCAAACCTCATGCTGAACACATGTAGTTACAACCACCAAAATGGTAGCCAAGCTCAGCGTCCTCAACTGAGAAATTGGCAGTGCAAACATAAACCTCATTACTATGCTATACAAATCATGATTCTGGCTCCATATTAAATTTGCCTGCCCAATATGGTGGACATCAGCAAACCAAAACTCATTTGAGAGAGTCCAGATCTCACACACACACTAAATCAATTGACTTGAAAAGGTCCTGCTCAAGAACTTTGTCAACATCTACAATAAACCAACCCATACCCCTTATGGGTCAAAATAACATCACTCGAGAACAATAGAGCTTTTATGGACTACAAAATCACATCACCAGTAAATATGCTCAAAATTGCAAAAATGAAAATTACTTGAGAATGACCCATCCAACATAGAGCCATTTTATATGGAAACAATGGCAGACATAGTGAAACCCAAAATGCAAGTCCATACTCTCCATTGGCACAAGCTTAGAAGCAGTAAAACCAGGGAGACTGCAGAAGTTTTACTTGCTGGCAAGGCCACAACCTTATATCTGGCCAACACCAGAAAAGAAATCTTGGCTTTCACAGATGGATCAGCCCTTGAAAACCCTGGCCCCCTGTGGAGCAGCCTTTACCATCTACTGGAAAGGCATCGACAGTTTCTTTTCAAATTACCTCTGTCCTGTCTCTCAACACTCTAGCCGCTATCACTAGGAACTCCAGGCATTGACTTAGCTCTGCAGACTGTCACAAAGGAAACACCAAGCATACATGGCAGATACATGCACATGCTCACTGACTGCCAACGGGCTTTCCTTGCAGTCTCATCTAATACTTCTCAGGTAACTTTCCACACTACACTAAGGAGTATAAATAGAAACGTGGCACTTTTCATGGCAAGCAAAGTCAAAATCATCATCCCATGGATAGCCAGCCATGCAAAGGTTAAAAGGGCAATGAAGAAGGCTGTCAGGGCAGCCAAACAAGCGGCTCTGAATGCCAAAATGACACTCTTTACACAACAACTTAGATTCATCTCAGAAATTAAAAACATAATCAAGAGCAATGCTATTCAAAATGGCAAACTAAATGGGACAATACATCCACAGCGAGATGGACACATGAACGTCTCCCACACATTCCCAGGACTAGCCTGAAAAGCATCTGTGACAGGAAAACTGAGGTTAGGATCAATCAGCTCATTACAGGGCACACCTGCCTCAATGATTTTCCAGCTTAGAATAATGCACGGCTACTACCCTACCTCAGTCTGCAAATGTGAAATGGGCAAAGAGACAATTGATAATTTCTTAATGCATTGTCTACATCACACCACTATCAGAGACAACATGATCTGCCAAATCCAAAACAGCTTTACAAAATCAAATACACCTTGTCACTTACAGCATATCAACACATTTAGTCTACTAGGTATCAATAATTCACACTAACAGTCTGTGCAAAAACAAATCAGAGCAGAGCTCGTCAGATTTGTGCGGGTCTGCAACACAAACATCTGACATCCACACAAACTTCTGAACTGCAACCACCTAGAGACACTCTACCAGAGGCTCCACCTTGAGACAACTATACTACACCAAGAGACCATGAGACAATCAAATAGCGTCAACTATTAAATTACAACAACAACAACAACACAGAAATTGCTTGAGAGTTTGGTTGCCCGGCAATGAAATTGAAAATGAGGACACAGATAAAATTATCACTTGATCATACCAAAAAGCTGGGTGCTGATATGCAGCTAAGTGACATTGACAGGTCCCATAGGGTTGGGAAATAAGCCTTGTGCAATAATTGTCAAATTTTCTACATATTGTTCCAGAGAGAGGTTTTATGGTGCCAGGAAAAGTGGTACAGTTGGCTATGTGTCCTAGAAATTTACAAAAAAAATGCACAAACATCATGTTCAAGGATCGGCCGCTTAGGGGAGAAAAAAAAACACTCATGCTGGTCATGCGTTAGGCGATTGTGTGTATGGAGCTTAACATATTGGAAGTGAACAATGACGAAGAGCCTATACTTGAAACAAGTGAACTGGATGATCTCAGAAAGTATGACCCTGAGGGGTAACTGGAAGAGTAAAGACTAAGCATATATATTGCTGAAGTATAATCTGGATGCCACTTAATATTTATTAACTGCCTCTGGCAATTTTGTTGCCCATTAATTTTGTTGCTATTCTGCACATTTATATGTATTTTTCATTCATACTTACTATGGATTTGGAAAGCAATCTTGTACGAATAATGTGTGGCCGGTTCTAAATATCACATTTTACAAATATCTAATCACATTTATACCATAATCTACTTATCTTTCTTTGTAAGTGTAAGTATAATGTTTGCTCATTTTCTAGTGCGAAGTCACAGGCTTTCAATATTGTTTTCTACAGGGCATGTTCTGCACATTTTTAATGCAGCATGTGTTTTTACTCATTTTGTATCAACATTATTATGACTGTCAAATAATTTGGAAACCAAATACACGTCTTACATTGTAATTACCAGTGTACAACATCTATTCATTGGGTGTTTATGTACTAGTATCTTTGGCTTTTGATATATCCCAGATTTATTATCACTTCTTTTCAAAAAATTAACCATGCAAGTACGTTGTTACTTGCATTAAATCATATTTGTCCACTATGTTTCTGTTCTATGTATTTTTTACATTCCGTTTAAGTTTTGTATTCTGTATTAGTTCATTATCAAGCTCCCATGAATTGTTCATGTCTTCCTACAAATGCTATCCTTGTTCTATGTTACACTGCTATGTTATATCATTTGGTATCTGTCAGCAAGTCTGTTATTTCCACTCACAAGTCTGTGCACACTATCTGCGTACATACAATCCATCAAGTCAGTGACACTAGTTCTTTACCTCCAGACTTCTTTTCATAGTTTTCGAATATATGACCCTAACGGAATTGCTACACTTTATACACAACTGTCACATAATTGTCCACATGCCAAACTTTCATTTTCCTCCTATCAGCGATGGGTATTAGTCTTGCTCAGTATAGAATAACTATTGGTCTTTTTTCACCAAGCCCACTTCTGTTACAGTCCCCCTTCAATCCAATTTCGTTGTTGACAATCCAATAATTATCTCCTTTTGCCTCATATCACTTTTTGCTTGTAAACAACCTTTTTAAAGGATTCCTCTCTTTTCAACACTTCCTTTCATTTCCATCTTATGTCTTCTCTCTAACTTTTGATGTCTACCCAAATCCCAGTCCTAAAATACATCTTCTCAAAATCAGTTCAAAATTTGTCACTCAAATGTTTGTAGCATAAAAAGTGCTGGTTAAATCGATGTTATTCAACTTATAACCCAATCTGAAACACTTGATATAATCACTACATCTGAAACATGGCTTGATGAGAGGTACCCTGAACAGCTTATGCTTATTGATAACTTCCAACCACCCTTTAACAGAAACCACCTTACAGGTAGAGGTAGCGGGGTTATGATATTTGTAAAATCCTCGATTCCATGTCTTAGACGTTTTGACCTTGAAAGCTACAACAGTAAATGTATTTGGAGAGATATCCATATTGCATGGTAAATTATTAATTGGAAATTAATATCGGCCACCTCGCCAGTCTACTGAGGTATGCAACGCCTTCCTTGAATCTCTTTGACCACTTCTGTGGCGGCAGTGAATCCTATCCGTATCCTTGTTGTCTCTCAGTTACAGGTGTGAGGACTGGAATTCTACACATTCCGAAAGTGAACTGGGTCTATCTCTTGTAAACCTGGTATCCCAACACAACCTTTGTCAAGTTATTGATGAGCCTACCAGAACCAATGAATATTCAAACAACCTATTAGATCTAATTATCACTGATTCACCTGGTCTCACTGTAGATAGCAGTATTCTTGCCTCCATTTCTAACTTTGACCATTCTTTGGTATACTGCTTCTTTTCTCTCTCTCATCATAAGGATACATCTTTCAAAAGGCCAGTATGGAACTTCAAAAAAGGGCTTATTTTTATCAACTGCAAAAGATTTTATACCTTTGAGGAAAATCACGGTTCTGCGTAGAAACAAGCCATGGATACCCTCAGTAATTCGGAAGCATATTCGTCAAAGAAACCGAGCATGGAAACGCTTCAAGAAAGTATCTCGTAGTCCATGTGCTTATGCCTATGACACTTACACGAAGATTGATAGATTTTACGAGTATTAACTGTACAAAAAGTGTTGTAAAAGATTTTTCAACTTAATACGACAATCTGTTTGCTCATATTTCCGCAAACTGTGCAGTAAACATGACGACAAGCATATTAATTCTAAGTGGCGGTGGAGTCTCTCTAAGTCTGTTCTGGGATGCAAAGTTCACAAAGACATTCCGTGACTCATCAAAGATGATAAAATTGTGTCCTGTGGCACAGAAAAATGCAAAATTTTTAATAAATACGTTGAAAGCCAATGTAGAGCTGCTCCCGATTTTGACGCCCCACCCCTGCCCCAATTTACCTTTTGAACAGAGACAAGCCTAAATTATATTAACTGTGATTAGGAAAATCATCTCCCTCCAGCTTTCCACTGCATCTGGTCCAGATAATATAGGAAATATTTTACTTAAAAGTGCGGCTGATTCAATCTGAAATCCTCTCACTAAAATCTTCAATCTTTCTCTCAACCTCTTCTGTATCCCTGACTCCTGGGAGAAAGCAAATACATAGCCCGTGTTTAAGGAGGCCAAAAAGTAGATTTAAAGCAACTATCGCCTTGTATCCTTACTGTGTAACGTCTCGAGAGTCTTTGACCGACTGGTCGTCTATGCTCTCTATGAATACCTGTTCGACAACATTCCCCTTACATAAAAAACTCTGTATTCAAGGCAGACGATTTTACAATAAACCAACAAGTAAATATTGTTCACAATATCGATATTGGCCTTGAACATTCTAAAGAAGCTCATGCGGTCTTTCTAGACATTTTTAAGGCTTTTGACAAGGTTTGGCATGCCGGCTACCTCTTTAAACTATGTCAGCTACGTATCTCTGTTAATATTCTTTCATGGATCGAAACCTATCTTTCAAATCGATTTCAACGAGTGGTCATTCAGGTCCAAGCATCCCCCTGGTTGCCTACTGAAGCTGGCATACCCCAAGGATCCATACTGGGTCCACTTCTCTTCCTGGTGTACATAAATGATCTTGTTGACGACCTTTCCTGTGATGTGAGGCTCTTTGTGGATTGCGCAAAGTTGCTAGAGTTTATCCAAAATCCAACGGAATCTGCAAATTACTTAAATAGAAATCTTGCATATTTCCAAAATTGAGGAAAATTATGGAATGGCACCTTCATGCCCTGAAATCATTGTCTGTTGTCTTCACTGCCAAAATCATTTAAGCTCACCATCCAACTCTTCATGTTGGTCAGTCAGCTATACATGAGGCCACGTCTCATACCTATTTAGATTTCTTAGCAGTAATCTATCTTGTCGTACTCACATAACCTGTATGCATTGTTAATAGAGCCATGCAGCGCATTGCTCTTCTTCACAGGTTTAAATTCAAACTGTCCCCAAAAAACCCTGGTCAGGCTTTATTTCTGAATGGTAAGACCAGTTCTGGGATATGGTTGTGTCCTATTCGATAACTGCAGTCAAGGACTGTCAGATTCTGTCGAATCCATTCAGTATGACACTGTAAAGATATGCACTGGTGCCCTAAGGCATACTTCTCATATCAAATTTTTACAAGAACTCGCATGGCCTACCCTGGCTAACCATCATAAATACTTTAAATTGATTTAAAAAAAAAAAAAAAAATGACACTTGATTGTACCCCTTCTTATCTATCCAATCTTCTGCCTCCTCGTAACTTTGGTCGAGCATCTAGTGCAGGACTCTTTTGTTTTGACAGTTTTTTCTTCTTAGCTGATACTATCAAACTTTGGAATAACCTACCTACTGATATTAGAGATTCTATCTCGCTCCAAATCTTCAGATCAAAACTCAAGACAACCTTGCTGGCAGTGGATGATGTCTCCAACTTTGTTTGCTGTGGGCATCGTTTTCCTAATATCTGCTTAACCCAGCTACGGCTAGGTTTTGCTAGACTAAACTTTGACTTTTAAAAAGTAAATGTAATTCCAAGTATTACTTGCTCCTGTTCTTTCCTGACTGAAAATGTGACTCATTTCTTTTTTTCCCCCTAAATATGCCTTTTCTAGACAGAAACTCTTTGATAATACAATACCTCTCTTAGCCCAGGCGCTCACCCTAACTTGATAATCTGTATAGCTGACAAAATATGTTGTATGAAATTAAAAGATACAGGGTTGATACATTTTTTAAAACATTCATCGCAGGCTGCTTAGTTATAAGAGATCAGACATCATGGACTCCCCGAACCTTTCCCATTCCACAGTTACTTGTAACTTATTTTTCCCTTTGTTTTTGTTATTTTTATTGTTGTGTATTTTGTGGTATTGTAATGTGTCTCATCAAGTATGGTCTATTGGTTCTTTTACTTTGTTGTGTGTATATATATATATATATATATATATATATATATATATATATATATATATATATATATATATATATATATATGCTTGTTTTTGATCTTTTTTTGTGTGGTTGCTGGATGTGCTTTGTGTATTGATAAATTACTTGGTGTATGTATATGTGCAGTAAATAAAGTTCATTTCACATTCAGGGCAGAGGCTCATCAATAGGATTGGAGCAGACGATATTTCGTCATTTCACTCCATGCACTGCTGCCTAATTGTAGCTGACAGTGACTGTGTTACTGTTGCGTAGGGTAAGGGTACGTTTGCACAGGAGAGTGACAGCCTCTGCTGTATTTGCGCATGCCCACTTAAACGTTTACATATGTATGTCATAAGTTATGACAGATTTTACCGAAGGTTTGTGAAGTTCATGGGGTGTTATGTATTGTATATGCCCAAGCATTGTAGACCTACGCGGGGCATTATGGAAGTCATTCTTCGGAGTGTGGATCGGTTCTAGAGGTGTGGATCGGAAAACATACCGCACGTTGCAAATCTGTCCATCTAGTGTTGTAATAGACTACATGTACATGAGGTATATTCGCAATGAAAGTAACTTAAATTTTCTCCACACAAACACAGGTATTTTTGGGATCTCGTTTACGATTAGGTAGAGCCCTTGGATCTTAAACTTACACATGACCTCAATTAAGCATGTGCAGCATGCTCATTCCTGCGTGGTCCTTGTCGCAGTATGTCTTTCTTGCACGGCATGCACGGCATAAGGCATGTCTCAGAGGATATTTATTTGTATGTTTATGTATTGTTTCGTTTTTCTGTTTAAAATAAAGAGAAATTTATAGGCAGCGATATGTTAAAAGTGTACGTCTATGTACTAAAATTACAAGAAATTATATATATATATATATATATATATATATATATATATATATATATATATATATATATATATATGGGTGGATCAGCTGACGTAGGTTGCATAACCTGAAGTGGTCCTGTGACTTTCAGAATATCAGGGTAACCTTTGTTTAAGACCATCATCACTGTTTGCATTAGCAGTCTTCACTCATACAGTTCAAGGGCCAACATCCTTAAATGAGAAGTGACCGGATCTACCATTACCAATAAATAGGCAAACATATCAGTTTGATCTTTCTATGTCATTCGAGGTCAAAATTAACAGAAACTCCATGTGTACTTTCCTGTCAGTACTTAAAAGTGACCAGGGACCTAGGATCTACCACCACTGAGATATAAGCCAAAACGTCAGTTTGACCTTTAAATGTCGTTCAAGGTCGAAAAAAGCCCCCAAAACAACAACAACAACAACAACAACAACAACAACAACAACAACAACAACAACAACAACAACAACAACAACAACAAACTTTAGTTCTAACCAGGGGCCTAGAATCCACCATTGCCGACATTTATGCCAATATGTCAATTTGGCCCTTCAAGAGTGTTGAATGTCAAAGTTAACATCAACAAAAGAAACCCCATAGGTACTTTCCTATTAATGTTTAGGTAACCATGGACCCGAAAGTTCACCATTATTGAGATATAATTAGGTTTCCTGTTATCCCTATTGTAGCCATATTAGCAAGTACATGTACTGAATTTTTAAAATTTTGATAATTCCTTCAAAATGAAAAAATGCAAGCAGCACCATGTAATAAACACATTCCCGGGGATTGAGTCCAGGTACAGTTCAACCGAGTTTGAAGCAAACGCAACATTTAGTTTTGAAAAAAGCGAGACATAGCAAAAACGCATTAAAATTCGTTAAAAATTGCAGCGCCACCTGGTAAATAAACTAAGGTTTCTGGGTCTCAAGAAGTGTCCCTGTGTAATGTCGACGCAATGAGCTAAGCGGTTTTGGAAAGGAGGACTTTTTCAGGGTCCCCCCCCCCCGAACAAAATCATAAAAAATAAAACAAAATATCACAGAAGTATGTCCATTGGAACACATTTGATAGAGACCCACTAGACGTATATTCTCACAAAATTTAAAGTGAATCTGACCCCCAATTTTGGAGACGTTTTGAATTTTCAATGCAATCCCCAATGACATACATGGTAATCAATAAGAATGAATGCATTAATCTGATTAATTATCTGCAAGCACCCGTATTGAAAAATTCATTCAACATCAGGGATCGGTAGCATAGCCACCTTGTGAACTACTTTGTTTAATTCTTCTAAAAAGGCACATTTCCGAAATGTTTCAGCATAAATATTGAAAAAACATTTCAGGAGAAGTCAAAAATAGCAAAATACACACGAAATCCGTAGAAGGTACAACAACAACAACAACAACAACAACAACAACAACAACAACAACAACAACAACAACAACAAAACAAAACAAAAAACAAAACAAAACAAACAAACAAACAAACAAAAAAATAAAAAACAAAAACAAAAAAACCCCAAGCAATCGGCCGAACGGTTTGGGGGATTTTTGAAGTTTTTGGAAAAAATAGAACAAATGACGAAAAATCCCAGAATTAATATTGCCTAAAGATTTGAATGAACTTGGTAGAGACTCACAAAGTTTAAAGTAGATCTAGCTGAAGCTTTTGGGGGCAGAAGTCGAAAATGTGAATCATGGATGGATGGACGACAGACAGGCGACGGACTATAGACTATGCTAAGCTTTAAGGTCGGCTGACTGATAGTCAGCTGAGCTAAAAACTGCATATTAGTATACAGCGACAAACTAAAAACGTGTACGCCTGCGTTTACACGACATCGGTATGCCCGTCCGTTCGTCCATCCGAAAAATTGACAGTATTCCGGAAGTATCGAAATGGGTTTTGTCGCAGTTCACATCACAAACTGATGTGGACAATGTGTATGAATTGGCTAAAATTCAAAGGAAATCCGAATTTGTAATCAAACCAGTTGGGATGTGCTTGCCCATTTACATTCTGATTATCAAAACAGGAACAAACGTTCTGACCAGGCAATCGACAATTGAGCATAGCCATATAAATTATCATCGAAAATGTAAGGCTTTCTTTCCGAAAACGGTAGTATTCCCTTAATAAAATAATTACATCATGTCCAAATAAAAAACACAAATATGTATTTCTTCCGAATCACATTTTTGCCGCTTCTGCTACACATATTTAAGGAGATACGTGTCTCAGAAAATGTTGAGAGAGAGAGAGAGAGAGAGAGAGAGAGAGAGAGAGAGAGAGAAAGAGAGAATTTAACCATTTAGGACACATTTTTTACTGTTTGTATGTCACATGCATAGCTATTTGCACAGGCCAAAACATCAACGAAAGCCAAACACTCACAATTCCCAAATGGACATAAATACGGTGACGGTTGGGGGCGTCTATGTTTTTTGGATACTTTCTGATTTTTCATGAATATTAACATTGCCATGCTAAAAAAAGAATAGACTTTGATTAGGTAGCAGCGCTATCGACCTAACAGCTGTAGCAGTACCACTTTAAGGGGGCACCAATGAACATTACGACCTCTGTAAGCTTTGTACCAGCCTTCTTCGGGTCCCATAAAATTACAACATAATTATCAGACGCATGATTTAGGTTGAGTCTGACCTTTAGCCTTGTACTACGATACAAAAGAAGTACTCAATAGTATCGAAAGCCTATCAAATGGGACTTTGATCGATTTAAAAACTCACGCCACGTTATTGCTGGCTGTAAAAACCGGCACTATATTTTTGTGGAGTGGGCAGTGTCATTTTACATGTATTTATTTATGTGGATAACTGTGTCAGCCTATTACATGTACCTACTTATATAGATAACTGTGTCAGTCTAAATTTATAAGGAGTTTCAGCATTTGAATAACTTTTTTGTTTGTGAATGTAATTATTTTTTTGATCTCCTATCAGCACAATTTTGCACCACGCTGGAGGCTCTCCACTTGGCTTACACACAGAGCAGAGAAGGCTATATGGTATTTTGTGAGTCGTGGCATGAGAATGCAAACTGCTGTGCTTTTAAAAGTGACATATAGAGTGCATTGTGGCCCAATTGACTAACTTTCAAGTCAACATATAACTTTCCCCGTCATGGAAGGAAATGGAGCACATCTCACCCGGCTGACTGAATGTTCAGACGGAGACTTTTGTGGTACGAAATCAGGGCCTAAAAGAACTCGTCGCACGGAATTCGATCTTTCAGGAATAGTGTGCAACAGCGCAATTTGAAGATTCAAACAATGGGAAAAGCACAACATTTGATGGGCGTTGTTGACTGTTTTTTATCACTATTCGTGTTTGCACCCCTTGTTGTGGCCTACTGGCGAGGTACATGGGGAGTCCTGGACTTGTATCAATTCCCAGGGAACCTGCATTTAACGTCTGTGGTGTCGACTGCAGTGGGTATTGGAGGCTCGGCAGCATTTTATTTTTTACAAGTATTTCTGCAGGCACACGTGAAGAAAGCCAATATACTCGTTTGGATATTTGGTTTTCATCTGTACACATACGTCTTTGGATTTTGCATTGTTAATCATTGGCGGGGCATTTGGGGTCTGTTGGACCACTTTACGGGAATCACATGGCAAAGTGGATTGATATCAACCGGGATAGGTCTGTTTATGTTATGGTGTCTGCGAGTGAGCAAAACCTGTACAGCAGCTCCTGTTGTTACCGACATGGACACATCCAAGACATTTTTCGAATGCAATACCAGATTTGGCACAAAAGTATGTACTACGTGTTTGCGTATTTGTGAAAACCTCATATGTACAAATTCTGCAAAATTAGAATAAAAACAACAAAAAACCACCACAAAAAACAAACAACAAAAACAACAAAAAGACAAAACAAAAACAAAACAAAACAAACTCCCCCCAAAAACACACACACACACACACACACACACACACACACACACACACACACACACACACACAAAAACAAAAAAAAAAAACAAACAAACAAAACAAAAAACAAACAAACAAAAAACCCACCTACCCTTGTATTTGTCAAAAAGGTTGCATTTGTAAAATCAACTCTTTATGTGTGGACACTTTGTTGCATACACAAAAGAATGCTTACCACATGTACAAAAAAATCTACTGATTAGATTCATAAAAAAAGAAAGGCCAACTACAAAATGTTATAAGAAAACCTGCAGTTTAATAGACAAAACAAAACAAAGCAACCCCCTCCCCGCCCCCGCCCCCCCCCCCCCAAAAAAAGGTATCTTTCCGCCTCAGTCCAATGTGAGGCAGGAACTGAACAAGATATTCCTTGGTGCACGACATTTTTTCTCTGCCTTTTGTGCATGGTGTACTTTGCCGCTTATGTAAGTTGTCACATGCACAATCAAGTTTGACTGCTTGCTAATGTTGCACAGATCCTGCTGGAACAGTACCTTAGTTTGGGCTGTTCAGGGGAAGGTGTCAAAAACAACTGTTTCTACAACACAGATATACTGCTGTAGGTCATGCTGCACTGTACACCACTAGCAATACTCTTGCGTGAAAAGTGTTCATTATATGATATAATTAACATTTTTTCCGGCTCCCTATTGGCCTGTTGCTACCACCCATGTTAAAATGGTTGTTATCAACTGGTGCTATTATATTGGACAAGGTATTTTCATGCTGAATCCCTGATGAAGCTCACTGTTTTCTTTGTAATTTTGAGTCCCAGAAAATGACCGGGTTTTCTAGAGAAACTACTGTCCTAGAACGACCGTTGTCTTGGGCAGCGGCAATTCTGTGACCAGCCTGCTGTGACACAGCAGTGACTACCCGCCCCCCCCCGTCCCGCATCACATGAAAAAAAAGTCACTGCAAATTGGTATATTTTAAATTTCAACAATAATGTAAATTATATATGTAAATCCACAAAAAACGGTGCCACTGTATTTTAGGAGATGACATGTACGTGTGCAAACAACATGCACCTACATGTTGATTTAGGAACCGTACTTCCATACACTATTCAAAGTCCTGCATAATTATAATATAATATGTGGTTATGAGATGAATCACATGTTAGACATAACGAAAAAGATACATGTTCATGTGAGCCCTGCATAGTAACCGTGACAGCGCCCCCATGAGGAGCAACTCCTCGTGTACTGATGGTTCAATAGGGGGCTACTACAAATGCTTAATATTAAAGAGAATGTCATTTAGTCACAAAATTAATTGTAACTGTGCCTCCGTATACATTAATTCCTGTTGGCACCCCTGTGGCCATGCTAGGTTGCTAATTCCTCGGAATGGTCCCTTGGTGCTTTTCTGCGGGTCTTACATTATCCATGGCATTACCATACAAAACATGACTTACTTGTTTCTTTTGCTCACTAGAATTCTTTACGTAGGCATCTAGTGCCGCACTCCTGTGACCTGTTTGATTTTTTATCAGATTTGTCTCTACACCAGCCTGAAACAAACGCGTGGCAGGACTGGCTCGCAGCGAGCAATTGGTAAAATTTCCGCTAATACCCCTTTCTCCATGAGTGATTCAACTATCACACCTAGTGTGTTGTGGCCAACAGGACTGTTGACATACCATACTGGATCGTTGTTCCTCCATTTTTCTCTAGGGCGCAGATACAACGCTTCTTTGACATTTTCTGGTGGACATTTGCTGTTGTATTTTTAAACAAATTTACCAGGCATTTCTGTTTATTGTGTACATTTTCGTAAGCTACTATGCGTTTTGGAGTGGCTCCCTTGTGACCCAATCCTCCTTAGCAGTTTTTAGCCACACGCTCACTCTATTGTAAACACTTGGTTCCGTCTTTTCCCACGACTTTAAAATCACTTCCTCGTAATTGCCTTTGCTCTTCACCACCATGCACACTAAAGTGGATCCCAAACGAGCCAAAAGATGGTATGTAAGTTTTTCGGGTTTATCGTCACCTAAAATCCCCTTTTCCACACAGTAATCTCCTGTTCCTGGGAAATGTAGTCGCGTGATTTTCTGTCCTGTCCTACACCTTCCTGTGTCGCATCTTTCATCTTGGCGTCAAGGACACACCTGAAGTTGTGGAACTCTTCATCTTTGAATATATTGACCAGAACTCCCTGTATTTCTAGGTACTTCTGGATGCTGCTCGCAATATCACTCAATATCGTATTGGGATATTTCCCCCTTCCCCCTGATGCCTGACGTGCTTCCCGGATGAAAATTTTCAGGCTGGAGTCCAGATTATGCTTTGGAACAGTTTCAAAAAATGGGTGATGTTGCAGTAAATTTACCAGTTCCTCTGGCTTTTTAGCCTGCACAACCGTCACTGCTCCCAAACGCGAAAAGCCCAAATCGCTTTTTGTCTGGTATTGGCAGGCACGCACATCATGAGTAGCTCCCTGTCTGACTTTGGGTCTTCCAAGACGAAACGATCCTGAAGTCCAGTGTCTGTGGTTATATAAAATAAAACAGGTGAGCAAATTATCAACCTTTAGGACTCTGACAATAGGCATTTGTGCCAACCGTATTTTAGTTAATTCAAATATGAGTGATGACTGATACTTTGTCTAATTTATATATAATGGAAATCCGTTCGATTTTTAGCATTAGAGTTAGTGCATCTTGTGATTCCGGGGTTTCTGTACATGTCTTCCATGCAAAACCATGAGTTTATATATTTGTTGAAAGAAAACTTTGTACTAAGAATGATTTGGTTATTGAGATTAAAAATTTTACAGTCGTTTCAATCATTCAGTTTTAATGAAAATGCTGGCACTTAGCAGAAATTTGAAATTACCGTTTTCCAAAATTAAGATGTCACAGTGAACAAACTCCACGGGATCGACCCGTCCTTTATTCTGTTCTTCCATACACCGAATCCACCCTGTTCTTCTTTTTCCTTTTCCTTTATCTAACTAAGCGTATGGCTTCATATTAGTCTATCCACCAATGGGGCTCACTAGTTTTTCCATGTGACTTATTTTAATGCGTTCTATTTACAGTAAATTTCTCTGAGTTTCCGGTAGGTGGCACTGTTAAAGATTAATGCGTTTTTGAGCTATCAAATAAAAACAAAGGGTGTGACATAAAACAATAGAATACCAAGTCGCCAAAGGTCCTTTACTCAAGTAGAGGGGTTGCAGAAGCCATAAAGAATGAATGTGTTTAGTATGTGCCATGTCAAATTTCTGTCTGCAGCTAGATCAACTAACTGAACCGTTCTCCTAATAGTCCATCAAATGAGATGGCAGAGTAGGGTCTACGCGAAAACCATATGAAAAGTTTTGGAACACGAAGTAATCAGCATTTCCAACACATCTCTACTGTCTTGCTGGCACATGCTAAACTTAAGCCTGTTGCTAACTAATTGTCCTGTCCACCACATATTATGAAATAAATACTATATCAATTCTTCTACAGTGCAATATCATTTTATACCAATTTTCTGTCGCGCATTTTCCATATGACAAAGATAAAATTTACTTTTCAAGTCAAATAAATTACAGGACAAACTAGGGTCTACCACAATTAAGTTTGCAGAAACAGCTTAGTTCCAATTTTGTAACTGATTAAAATTTTACTTCCTTTGAAAAAGTAAATCTAAAACGTTGGCAATTTGGAACTAATTCCTTTGTCAAAAATTTTAGGACAAAACAGTTTTGCTGCCAGAAATACATATTCTTTTCAATTTTGGTCAAGAAAATATGTTTAACTCTCTCCAAGTTTTTTTGTTTTGTTTTTGTTTTTGTTTTTGTTTTTGTTTTTGTTTTTTTTTTGTTTTTGTTTTTTTGTTTTTTTGTTTTGTTTTTGTGTTGGAGGGGGGCTAAAAATTGGAAAGTTGTTTTCATTTCATCCATTATTCAGAATTGAATATGCTTAACATTAACCAGGCTTCTATTACAAGTTTTAGGAATGATTTCAAGTATCTTGTTTCCGGTTGATTTTACGTAACATCTTCCTATATTTTTGAACGTGCTTGCAGCAAAGTTTTGTATATATCAAGTTGATATAAATAGGTTATATTGATATTATGAATATAACAAATTTTTACATACACAAGCACACGAAACAGCAAAATCAGAAAACAGTAGCTGTGGCTGTTTTATCTGTTAAAAGTGGCAGGTACGGACTGTACGATGCATAGCGCATTGGTCGGGATAGCCTGGTTCTCGTGACCACCATTTGCATGCACGGAGAAAGGGCCAAGGGAACAGTTACGAGATAGACATCTAACCAGCCTATTTGAGAATGACTAATTTTAGTCTTCATGTTTGACAATCGACGTCGTCAAGGACCCCTTCTGGTTCCCAACATGTTTAAGGGCAGTCAGTCTTGTGAGTGTATGCTATCGTGGTGACACTCTTTGCATTTTATTTTGAAACCCGAGCACAATGGTAAGGATGTATGCGCTATCTTTCGATTCGAGTTGTCAAACACGTGCAGACTCGTGACTTGTATTCTCCAGTGTTGCTACGGAAACTACATGTTCAATAAGTGATAACTCAAAAACGCAGTAGCACAATGAGAGGCCATATTGTGACAAAAAAGATGTCACATGCATGGTTCTCCTGGTGTCTACCTGAATAAATATATCTGCTAACACTCTTATAGCCATATGATAAAAACAGAATATACTAATACATGTATATCCAACAGCGACTCAGAACTTGAAAATGCCCAATTTGTGCGTAAATTGCTCTCTAATTTTGTGGTTAAAACTGTTTTGCAATCTTCAGAGTACACACTTTTTGAAAATATACACTTTGTTGATTTTCATCATGAAAAAAAAAAAAAACAAAAAAAAAAAAAAAAAAAACAAACCCCCACCCCCCCAAAAAAAAACAAAAAAAAAAACACCCCCAAGAAACCAAAAAAGTAAAAAAAAAAAAAAAAAAAAAAAAAACCCACACACAACCCCCCCCCCCCCCGGGAAATGGAGGTATAACTATCACTGTGTTCCTTTTGAGTACATGTTTTGATCGTCTTTATGGGGCAAGGATTGCATTTCCTAATACAAATATGGATTCAACTGACTAAACCCTCCCAATGAGATACGTAATCGACATTATGATATCAGAGCTCTGTAATACTTATAATAATTTATTAAGAGACTGCCCCTTTGACATGGGGGTGCGATATCGATTGAAATATAAATAAGATAAAAATGCATATAATAAACCATATAAAATACAGACTACATTATATACAAAAGCAGTACATGTGATTACTATGAACAGTTAAAAAGCTGCAGCCGCACTAAAGTCTTAAGTCCAAACACTTTTTTGAGATTTCCCTAGAGAATTCATACAAATATCTCTACATTACGTTTTACCTTGAAACCTCTTTGAAAGGATAGAATTTTGTTTGCCAAACCACGGAGAGACATTTGTGTTGTTAATGATGTACCAAAACGTTTTCTTTTAAGAGACTTCCATTAAAATGCCCACCATTGCAAAGGAACAGGTCAATACGCCGTGTGCCATTAGAAGTCCATGAAATGCTCCCTGCATCACCGATTTTTATATGCACAGTTAATGAAATCTTTTCTAGAACTGTGAGAAACAAGGTTAGTTGTGGCAAATATTCCATAACAATATTTATATGAATTATATAAAGACAAGCCGTCGTTTGAGTTATTCCTGTTTTTTTTTTGTTTGTTTTTTCTTTTTGTTTGTTTTTTTTCTTCCTTTTTTTGATCAAATTTCAAATGAGTGTGTGGACTTGACTGAAAGTCTATTCTGGTCAAGTTGGCGCTTGCAAGACATTGGTTTACATGTTGTTCGGAGGTCATCTTGCATGGAACAAAGTGGCTATAGTGACATTTTCTATCAGCCACGCCTTTTTGCCATGGTGCTGTCACGGTAACGGCCATGTCGCAAAACTGTTACCCGCCCAGACCGATTTACACAATGAAGTACAACTACTAGTTATATGAGTGAACAAAACATTGTATAACTATAACTTTCCTTATGAAGAAATACTTCCTGTTTTCCCCACAATCTCCAGTACAGGGGAAATGATACGAAACACGCATATCAGTTTCCTTCCACAAATAAAAACTTAACTTGGTTAGGGGGCGATCATTGTTTAGGGGGGGGGGGCTCCAAATATTGGGATGGCGTATCATCATAGTTTTTTGTCCCCCCCCAAAAAAACCCGACAAGAATTTGCGCCTCACCCCCCTCAGCAAGTCTGCAAAATTTTGTGATCCCCTCTTGAGCCCCCCCCCCCCCCAGCCTTATACTGGTTATTGTTATATGACTTTGTTATAAACAGATTCACAATTTGATGACCCTCCGCCAGGGTAGGGGGCAATTTTATGACCCCCCCATTTGTGGCATGTGTAATTTTGTGCCTTCTCCCCAATATCCTGAGGCCCCCCCCTACGGTAAATAATGACCGCTCCCTTAGCCCGTATTGCTTCGCGAGATGCCGAAAGATAGGGGATGGTACCTGTGTGACGTATACTAGATCCCTCGAAAATTTTTCGATTCTGTGTGTTTTTGAGAACATTTTAAACTTTTATTTATTTGTTCCTTTTCATTAAAAAAAAAAACTTCATGGACGGGTAAAGATGTTGCAGGCAAGATTTAAACTTCAATATAAATATCTGTCGTTGTGGTGGCAGGTTTCTTAGATCCTTGCCTGTACGCCGAAACAAGAGAGGGACCATTTGGCAACATCATGTCCACCACCGAGCCGCTATCTCTCACCGCCCGAATTATCTGTTCCTTGTCTACTTCCATGAAGTTGACAGTTTCCATCATTTTAGGGTGGCTTTCCAACAAAAAGTTCGGCGACAACGTCTCCTGCTCCAGGTCCAGTGCATGTGACCAAAGGGAGACCGAAAATTTGTTTGGCCAAACAAATTTTCGGTCTCCCTGTGCCTGTGACAGTATGCTATCTGAATCATAGTCTTCTTGCGGCACAAATGAGTTGAAATTAATCTCTCCCATTGGTACATTAGAACACATCTCTTGTGCCATATCTAATGCCTGAGATAAGTTTGTGTCCGAATCAATACAGCAATTAAATAAATTTTCCTGTTGTAGCTCACAACTACCACTCGGCACGTGTTCGACCATGGTGGTGGTTTCGTGGAAAGTAACTGGCAGGGCGAAGATAACTAGTAGTGTTGCATGCTCGACCGAAAAGGCCCTGTTGTTTTCATTACTCCAAGGATTAAAAATGCCCCCCTCCCCAAATTATGCACAGCTGGATTAGGCTAGGGGTAACTGTTCCTAAGTATAGCTTAAGAAAGGGGGAATTTTGTAGGGAGTAAGAATATGCTAAAACTTGTTTAAAATTGGAATGTTGGTCTCCAAAATGCACCAGGATGCACCAATGCAGCACTCCTTTCTACACGTTACAGGATATATTTTTGCATCTGGTATAAGATTGAAATAGGGTATTGTATAAAAATATCTCAGGCACACACTCACCCTGATGGTGAGTATGTGACCCCCCCCCGTCAAATATGAATACAGCATAAAAAACACAATATAAAAAGGTGACAAGAAATACGAACACAGCAAAACGCACTGTATATACAACGCAGTGATAGCAGATTTATTAATTAGATATATATGGGCTCACGTACAACAGCAATAATACTGAAAGGTCAGGTTAGGGAGGGCTTTACTTGTGAGGTCAAAGAGTGCCCCTATCTCATTTCTCTAGCTATAGGCCTACGCCTGGTCATCAAAGGAAAAGGACAGTCTTTCTCAGCATTGACGAGGCCATAAATTTCCACCACGAATTCCATATTCAGCTCTTTAAGTCTCTTTTCCAACGTTACAAAATGTTATAGAGGTAAGTTTGGGCCATGTAACCATGAAATGAGGAATGGTTCATTATCGAAAGTAAAAAGTTCATATTTATACTCCATGTGCAAAGATTTCATCTTATTCCAAGCAACCGACTCTGTCCATGAATTTCAGTTTAACTACACTGAGCCGCCAATCACGAACAAAATTTTTGTGCATAGGTTGAACTCTCAGTTGACCTGTGCAATTAAAAAAAATCGTTAACGTCCTGAAAAAGTCCAATGTGTACTTTCCAAAATGTGCTTAGAGAAAGGATATAAACATTCAGGATTTTCACTTGACAGAGCCTGTCCATTCCAACGTTAATAAGAGTCTTGTGCATTTGTGGGAAATATGGCCAGCACCACACACGTGGGCGCTAAAATAGTGGAATGGATGTTGTTACTGTGTTACACAACCCTGGCTGTTTTTTTCCATGACGATCCATGTTAAAAAGTTGGAAGAACATTTTAAAAAATGGGTTGGGTGGGCGTCATTATTTACAGGTCAGGGCGCTCATGGCTGTGATAAGAAGTGCAGTGAAGGATGTACAGTAGGTAGGTTTCTACCAAGTTTGTTCAAATGGTCGTGGTCCAGTAATTTTTGGATTTTTTAAATTAATTTTTATGCTCGTTTTTTGATAAAATCTTCTTCTTTTCCGACTATGCTTTGCCGACTGCTTTGGAATTTTATAGGTACCCTTCCAGGGACTCCTAGACCTTAATCTATTCACCAGGTGGTGATGTTATTTTGTTAATGTTTTTATGAAATTTTCTGTGGTTTAATTATTTCTTGACTTCTTCTTCAAAACCTGCACTGGGATTGTGCTGAAAGTTAGTGTTAATGTTTCTTGTGGAAGGGTCATATAAGTTGTCCAACAGATGGCGTTGTTATGGATCGCTGATTTTTAATAAATTTTAATAATTTTTTCAGTTTGGGTACTTATCGGCTGGGCATACATTCCTATTGATTACTAAGTAGGGCAATGGGGAATGTAATGGTAATTCACATTTTCGACTTCTTCCCTAAAACTGTTAGCCACATTCAGTTCAAACTTAGTGAGGATGTACTTTTGGCGGTCTAGATCAACTTTGTTCAAATGGTCGGGCTCCATTGAATTTTGGATTTTCTTTTTCTTTTTTGGTTCAATTTTTAGGAGTATCTTTACAAATCTTACTCTCTGGAACTGCTTGGTTAACTGCTTCGAAATTGTATAGACATACTTCTGGGAACCCCCAGACCTTAACTTGATTAATAGGTGACGCGCCATTTTGTTTTATATTTTTCAATGAATTTTTGGGTATTTTCGCAATTTTTGACTTCTTCTCCAAATCTGTCCCTCAGATTATGCTGAAACGTGGTTTTAGTGTACCTTGTGGAAGGGTCACACAAACATGTCCACTAGGTGGTACTGCTTTGGATACCTGATTTCTAACGAATTTTTCAATTTGGGTACTTAACGGTCAATGCATGCATTTTTATGATTACTATGGAACTCAATGGTGAATGCAATGGTAATTCACATTTTTTACTTCTTCTCCAAAACCGTTAGCAAGATTCACTTCAAACGTGGTGGGGATTTACTTTAGGCGGATCTCTACCAAGTATGTTCAATAGGTTGCGGCCTAGTGCATTTTAGGTTTTCTGTGAATTCCTTCATTCTTTTTTTTTTTTTTAGCATTAATGTGGGTGCAATTGGTAGTTCACATTTTCGGATTCTCCAAAACTAAGAGCCAGATTCACTTCAAACTTGATGGGGATGTATCTTTGGTGAGTCTCTACCAAGTTTGTTCAGATGGTTATGGTCAAGTGATTTTTTTAAATATTAATTTTCTTATTTTTTTTTTACAAAATCAAATAAACTTTTCTCCGAAAGCACTTGGCGAACTTCTTCGAAATTGCATAGTTACACTTGTGATTACAAGGGCAAGATGGTACATCAGTGACATTTATATTCTCAAGGTCACAGGTCTACTTACATGAATGTTACTGTTAGTGTCATAACTTAATCTATGACTTTAATATTGCAAATGGTGGCGGTTCTGTATGCGGGCCAGAATTACCCAGTACATGAATGACCTTGACCTTATTTTCAAGCTCACAGGGTCACTTTTATGAATTGTATTGTCCACTTGATAACCTGATAACCTTTGAGCTATGACTTTGATGTTGTTCATGGTGGTGTACCTCTGCTAAGGTCAGACTTGACAGTACGTGGATGACCTTGACGTCATTCACAAGGTCAGAGTGCCACAAGTGTGATGGATTTCTTAAGTCAGCTGAGCGCGCACTGTTCACACAGCCCCCTTGTTTAAATGGATTTTTCTATTATGGTGCTTGCCATTTGCTGCATAAACATTCCTATTGCTTACTATTCAAATCAATGGGGATTCCAATGGTAATTCACATTCTTTTACTTATTCAAAACTATCAGCCAGATTCACGTCAAACGTGAGAAAGAGGTAATTTTGGTGGGTATTCATAAAGCTGTTTCAAATGGCCACGCTCTAGTGATATTTGGATTTTTAATAAATTTGTGTGTATTTCTTTGCAAAATCTGAGCAAAATCTTCTTTTCCATAAACGACAGATTGGCATATATCTCGGTAATGGTGGATCCTATACCCATGGTTACTATTAATAAATAATAAAGTACCTTCAGGGTTTGTTTCGGTGTTGTAATTTTGACATTGAGTGACCTTGAAAGGTGAAACTGAAATAACGGCTGCGTGCTTGGTAATAGAAATTCATGTTCCCTTCCATATAAAAATGATGAGCCCAGAATTGTGTGAGTGAAGACATCTGATATTGCTGACATGATGATAATGCTACAGAAAGTTGATATTATTTCGAAGTTTCCCGAACCATTTCAGTCTGTGAATGTAGGGTCAACTGAGCACAGGACTGACACAGTCCTCTAGTTTTATATATATATATATATATATATATATGTATATATATATATATATATATATATATATATATATATATATATATATATATATATATATATATATATATATATATATAGTTTTTACATTTGTGGTTAGCCAGTTTTCCATATACCACCCATGCTTGTACATATAGTCCTGATTTTCCCAATACAAGGGTTTTACTGTAGCATAATTTTTAATCATGAGGGTGTCATATACATTCTTACTTGCAACAAATGGACATAAGTCAGAAAACCAGTGTCCTGAAAGGCGGAGAACTCATTTGATGTATTTACACAAAGACATATGCAAACTAGAGGTGGGCCATCAGCAAAGTGCATGTAGCATAAGCACCAGTCGCACGACGTCAAGTCTAAAGGCAAAAAACATTACGACGAAAACATCAAGATATTCATCATGTTTCCCGTGCGAGTATACTAAAAGCGTACCTCAGACAGTGTCATTACCATATCCAAACCGTAGTCCTAATGAAACAAATCCAAGTCAATTCCGACCAAAGGCAATGTTCCTTGGTATGTATAACTGAATCACATAAATTTATAGTTCGTCTTTACCCAAGAGAGTCCAAAACGTATGTGCAAAGGTCCATAGGGTCAAAGGAGCCATTCTAGTTTTAACATGACAGAATGCAAAAAAATATTTAAAATTATAGGCCTATTTCAATTAATTAGCTTGAACAGGTGCATCATTCATGTGCATATAGGGCCGTACAATTCATGAAAAGGGACCAAAATTTGCAGCACATCAGAGAATTTGAAAGCACAGGTTCATAATTTGATGAAATATCAATAAAATTCAGCATTGAAAAGGTACTAGTTGCAACCACCGTCTCAACAATGATCATCATCCATATGAGTCCACAAAGTGGCACTAACACCAACATCAATCCATCAGAAAAGCCCCCCCCCCCGGCATAAAATGACGATAAACAAGAATCCAAACAACATGATTATGCAATTCGATTTGTTTTAGATATGTAGTTAAAGGCATGATGTTGTTTTAGAGGAGATAAGAGTATTTCAAAAAGAAAAGTGTTTGAATGAGCAAATATAGTGGTGAAAAGTCAATATATTGTCAGAGTTTGCAAGTACACTGGTTCAAATGTCAAACATCAGCCAGAAACAAGTGACATCAGGTCTCAAAACACAAAACCGTAGTCAAAAATTGCAAGAACAGTAGTCAAATTGCACTACAATAGCCAAAATTTGTAAGCATAGTAGTTACATTTCAGGTATGGTTTCCAGAAGTATTTTTGAAAGGAAATTGAAATGTTCAAGAAAGCATAGAATTCCACAAGTCATCTAATAAGTTATTTATTAAGGTAATGATTTAGAATTTAAAAAAAGCGGTATGCCATTGTGAGTCATCTGCAGGTCAACCAAGCATAATGTACAGCTAACTCATGGGTCTATAAAGTTCAAAATGTAAAACAGTCCGAATTATCGTAAAATTCTACTACATTTATCAGAGAACGAGTTAGGTTTTATGAAAAGAAAGAAATAGAGAGACAGAAGTCATGTTGAAATTCCTAAAGGTAACTGTAGGTATAGCTGTTTTTTCCATGTAACAGTTTTAAATTCTTTCGTTGACAATCAGACGTAGGTCAACTTGTCAGTCAGCAGAGAGAGAGAGAGAGAGAGAGAGAGAGAGAGAGAGAGAGAGAGAGAGAGAGAAGAGAGAGAGAGAGAGAGAGAGAGAGAGAGAGAGAGAGAGAGAGAGAGAGAGAGAGAGAGAGAGAGAGAGAGAGAGAGAGAGAGAGAGAATTATGTATAAATTCATCCATTTATTGAAAGTAAAAATTAAATAATAAGTAACACACATGTGTGTGTCACTTACTATTTACTTCGTATCTGGATCACACACGGAGGTTCCTTACCCCCATAATACTTGCACGAACTTCGTTAAACTCTCCATAATCTTTGCAACCTCGACCAGGCATGCAGTCTGTTCTTTGATCGTTTGGTTTTTTTTCTTCTCACCACACCCAACAATAGCAATAGTAAATCCTGTGCATCAATCTAGTTCACGAGGATATCAACCTGTATGCACACGGACTGAAAATGTTGCGACATGGCGCTGACAACAGCATGGAAAGTTACAGGTGCCACAAAATGGACGCCAAGGAAAACGTAGCTTTGTGGTAACAACCGTTATTATTTTGCATCAAACCATGTATTTCACTTATAGTTTGCCTACCCTGCTTTCTTTTTAACATGATAAAGATTTCAAATTTCATATTGCTTCAAAATGAATAAATAATCTTTTCTTTTCGTCAGTTATCAACTTGCGTAGTGTGCATGCATTTGCCGTTATCTAATCGGGCAATGAAACCTTGTCCGATTTTTTGTGTATTCTGCGTTTGAAGAAAAAGTTCTGTGTCTCCTTCAAATAGACAATTTGTTTTATTAGAGAAGGTATGCGTACTCTTATAGTCAGAAATAAGCAAGACTCTTGTAAAAGAACCTGGAGAACGCTCACATTGTTCGTTCTGTTTTGCTGCTACAGAGAAATTGCCCTTTAGGTGGGAATCACCCAGTGATCTTTGGACGTTGCTCAGTTCATCAGTTTGCGATGAAGTTTTCGTATCTACTTTTCTTTGTCATCCGCTTTTTGACCTATGAAATGAAGCAGGGGTTTTGCTCCCTATGTCAAGGTGTTCTTCTATCCAACTGTTAATGTGCAACATTCCCTTCTGAAAGCCTTGTTATAGCTACGGAATTTTTACAGTCTTCTCTCTTTTGTAAGGTGTCTTTCTAATGTCCACTTGACCATACACGGTAAAAGATGACAGTCCCAACCACAGGCGCTCGTAATATTCAGTCAATCAAGCATTCCTGCTGAAAGGAGGCGGGGTGGGGGTGGGAGAGAGGGTAGGAAGCGCGGGCGGGGGGGGGGGAGTAGACATGGTGAACCAAGAACGTATGTACAAGCCCATATAGGGCCTTATCTGTATGGGGGTATCGCGTGTTCGTCTGTGCAGTTAATCATTCGTGCTAATAAGATGCGGGGGGGGGGGGTCTAGAACTACTACCTAGTCAGGGGGAGCTCCTGCAGAGAAAGGTTTGAAACGAGGCTCACATATGGACAACCATCCCACTTCACGTTTGACATTAACCTCCATTATATACCAGCAAACTGCAACTCACCAGTTTATCCCCAAACTGTATTTACAGGTATATCAAACAGATCATCCATTGAAATACACATACCGGTATGTCCATGGCAACACGCCTTTAATTGTTGGAAATGCACCACAGAAACCATTTCGGGGAAAAGGTCCGACTTTCCAGCGCTAATCTCAAAGGGTATCCCATCCTGAATCAAGTTCTTTCCGTGGCATTGCCCGTATGACAACTGTCCTCAATTGTCATTTAGACCGTATTTTTTGATCCACTCCTTTATCCTGTGCATTTCCATAAGTCGTGAAACCTGACCAAAATTGATTCCGTGAGTGCTTCTCCTATTCATCAATGCTTTTTGGTGGCCATAATTTTGACCAGAACCACACTGATATCCCAGCTGCTTTCCAATTGGCTGAAAGTTTGCGAAAGTATCATTTTACATCCACAATACTCTCCCCAGTACAGTCCCTTTACATTGCCCCTTAAAACCCTGCGCCTGTGACGTTCACAAAGATGGATATCATTGTTGTCCGATTTTCGTGGAGGTCTCTCAAAGGAAACATTTTCCGAAATTTTGCATTGATCACACAATTTAATAATAATCGAGATAAACGATATATTTTCAAATATGCAGATGGCCCAAAATGTACAGCATGAAGATTGTGGTATTAACTACATGGCTATAATAGATGATAAAACTGAACAAAATTGTTAGTATATGAAAGACTTTAATCTTTTATAATGAGGCCTATGACAAGTAACCCGCTACATGCAAATTTAGGGAACTTCCTCCCCCCCCCCAAAAGTCACTCCAGCATGCAGAGATGTACCTTACTGCCCAGAAACCACCATGCAAATTATCCAGACCATGCATGCAACCCCTTCCATTTGCAAACCTTCCTTAGGTGTCACCTGCAGGCAAAAGAAGAGTATGTTATCATTTGCACACTTATCATTGCAATGTTTATTATATCATGGACATAAATTAGTGTGATTCACACCTATAAAAACCCACAAACTCCATAATTCCTATGTCCAAACACCTGAATAGAAAAACTCATTCATCTAAAATGTTAATTAAAAAACAAAAATACACGATCAAAATAACTGCCAGAAGCTTAGAAACTTTACAACAAAAACATATCTCCAAAAATCACTTTCAAGAGCTAGACCAGTCCAACCACCATATATTGATTCCTGTAAACAATGACATATACAATACAATGACATGGTACATTATCACATTTGGAAGTCAGACAGGTCCAACCACCCTATAAAACTATATACAATAAAGTGCTGGCCTCCTTCTTACAGAGCATAAAAGCTCTTAGCCCTAATGCATCTGATTTCACTTATCAATTTCACTGGCATATTCTGAGCCTCTGCCACCATCTTAGCGGACTCCAAAATCATTCCAGGATTACAGTCTTTCCTCTGTATGCTGGAGTTAACAAATATGGAGCATCTGTTTCTAAAACTAAGTTCAAATTCAGCAATGGAAGTTTCCTTTAGATGGCTTTCATCCCCTTCTCTCTTCCCTCTACTACTCAATGCTTATCACCCCCAAACTACATTAGGAAAAACCTCCATCCACGTCTCAGCCTCCATCATGCTTCCATTCAAACAATGAACATGAACCATCTGTCATGGTGACAAGAGTCTCGCCAATGCAATGCTGAAGTGACTCAACACTGTTTGCATTCCTACAGTGAATTACACCTCGTAGCTCATATTTCCTGGCTAATGGGAGACCTGCCTCTAATACTTTTCTATGTTGTTCTTTCTTGCTGTCTGTTATGTCATTGGCACTGTAACCTAAACAAACTTCTCCCATACCAACTATACCTTGTTCCTGATGCAGATTCACTGCCTTCAACAGTAATCCTGCCCACTGGTCATTGGACATAAATTGACGATGTATTCCAACAGTAAACTTTACTTACCAATCTGTTGGAGATATTCAAGACCTGTGGTATTTAGCCACTAATTGTTGAAACACAGGTTTCAAATAACAAACTCCAGTCAAAACTCCCTACATATAGGTTCACATTCCCAACAGGAAACTTTACTTTACCAATCTGCCAGAGATGCTCAAGACCTGTAGGATTTAACCACTAATTGTCAAATACTGATTTGAAATAATTACTCCAGTCAAGCTCCCTAGATATAGGTTCACACTCCCATACTTCCAAAAAGGTCATCATGCCCAGCGTTTCTGAGAGTCTCCCCTAGATCACAATGGGAACCCACCACGCACGGTAGTTCAGCCACTGTTTGAAAAACAACAAACTGGGATTCCCCCCCCCCCCCGCTGTGTTACCATCCATTTCAATGTTGTAACCTTCTCCTGATGTGGCTTGGTCAGTGGACTAACAATTTCTGTAATTACTTTCCAGTGCAGCAAATCTGTCAAAACTTGCAGCCTGCCATCTTGCACTATGGCTTCCTGCTGTCGCAGCAGTGCACCTAGCATACTGAGATGCCAACCACTTTTCTGTCTCCATGACCACCACCTGACAGTGCTGTGAACTCATCAACCAGCTTGGTTACAGTAAACTCAGTGGGTTGATCAAATAGAATGAAAACCTTCACACCGCTTCCTGAATTGGTCAACAATACACAGAACATATGCATTACCTTTAGCACTTGGGGTGAAAGGTCCCAAGATATCAAAATGGACTCTCTCCATCGGGGCACCAGCATGGTATTTCTGCATTCCTGCTTTTTACCACACTCTAAGTTTCTTATATGTGCTACATCTTACATAAGTCTGTTCAAAAACTTGCCGTTCTTGGTCATTTTGTGTCAAAAAAATAAACTTTGCTTGAAAAGTTCCAAGGTCTTACTCTTAAGCAAACGGAACATCATTGCAATATTTGAGCCTCTTCCCCTTACTGCTTTGGCACGAGCAGACACTTGTCTGAAACCACCTCATCCCATCGGTAATACTGCACTCCCCTCTATTAACTCCAACTGAGACCTGCAGAGCCATAAATGCTTCTTTGCTGGACTACGTCAGCATAATTTGGCCTTAGAAGGTTCTGTAATTGACTCCAACCAAGTTAAAATGCAGGTTATGTCTGGATCCTAGAACTGACATTGATGCAACTTATTGGGGGTGTATCTATTGATCCATTTTCCCAAATCTTCATCTAGAAGGTCAGAACTACAATGTACAGTACAGCTCATGACTTTTGGTCCAACCAGGCTAGCCTATAAGTTCCTTGCTTGCATTTATAACATGGACTTCTCATACAATTGATGAGTTTGGCATGCCATCGGCAGGTGGCATTTGCATAGAAGTAATATTTTAGCATGCTAGCCAGCATGCTTGCCAAAGTTACACCATGTGTTTGGTGGGCTAGCAATGCTATTAGGCGATTGCATGATGTGAATTGCCCTTCATTTTCTGTTGCACAGAAGGCAGTCCCAAGCATTCATTCCTTGCGGCAAATGCTCCTGTTGCTTGGTAAAAAAAAAAAAAACTATGAAGGTTGGGGATGGTCAATTTTTTTGCAAATCAGCTGGCGAGCATGTTTATACTCAAAGTAGGCAATGGCCACATGCATTTGGTCAAATGCATCCGATAGCATCACATAGCATTGTCCCATTTGAATCCCAATGTAAATTTGCACATTGCCAGCCTGTGCCATTGTTCTAGTGACCACTTTTAGCCCGATGGGAGCATGCGAAGTGTGATGCTGGCAAAACCAGCATCTGTCTCACTGGCCCAAATGAGAAACATGATGCTAATAAAGTGGACCAATAGTCATGGGCTGTACCGTAGATTCAGACACATTCTCAGGATATCCAGCAAACCAAACCTCCTGCATAACAGTATCTGAATCTATAACTGACACCTGGGTCACTGCGAGTGGCACCATATTGTCAACATCTTGATCAAACCAGATGCACTGTCGATGGATCTTCTGACAGTAAGTACAACCACCACACAGTAAATCTTCCAGATTTAGTCCTGCTAGATAGCATTGACAAACATTATTCACAAGGGGAATTCATGAAATCGAGTCTGCAATCACATGTTCTTCTGGGACAATGTATGATCTCCATATCATACTGTCTAAACTCCTCCAACCACCTGACCAACTGTCCCTCTATATTTTCAAATCTCATGAGCCTGAGGCCAGACTTCCATGATCTGTAAGGCACCAAAAACTTATGGGCCCTAAAAATGCCTGTACTGTCTCATGAACCTCACAAGAGTCACAAGTTCCTTCCTGGTTGTTCAGCACTTTCTTTGTGCCGGGGACAGTGCATGGCTACCACATAATATGCACCTGACATAGCTCAGACCCTACGGACCCTCCTGAGGTATCACAATCTAGTATAAATGTTTCCTCTCATTCGGACATTAGGCCATAAAACATTGCCTTTGAGCCAGTGAATTCATACAGAGGTCCTGCAAGTTTGGCAAAGTCAGGGATATGTTCACAATGGTAATCCACAAAGCCTAGAAAGACTCTACTTCCTTATAACTTGTAGGCTCTGACCATTCTCTTACCACCCCAACTGTCTCTGGATCCATAGCTATTCCATCCTTGGAAACCAACCTACCAAGAAATATGATCTTTTGAACAACCTACACTTTTTGGGGCTTCAACATCAAATCACATTTAACCTCTGAAAAATATCTCTCTAAGCTTCTCCATATGTTCCTGTAAGTCCCTATCCAAAATAACTATGTCACTTAAGCTGCGAGTACCTCCTTCCTGGTTACCCCCCTAAGCACCAAATTCAAGGTATGCATGAATGTCACAGGTGCCCCTGATAACTCAAATGGCGTTCAAACATACTCATACAGCCCATGCTTGGTAATAAAGGCTGTTTTTGGGTGATTCTTCTCCTCCACCTGTATTTGCCAGTAGCCCCAGGCTAAATCCCCCATACGAATGGTATGTTTGTCCCCCTAGAGTGTCTAGACACTCTTTGATTAAAGACAGAAGGTAAGCATCATTCACAGTAACTTTATGTAGACCCCGCTAATTTATGCATCAGTAGATGCTTCCATCTTTTTCCATCTCCTGACAAGCAATGGTGCAGCTGCCCATTCTGAGTTCAATGGTTTGATAAGTCCCTAGTCCAGCATTGCTTTAAGATGTTTTTCCTCCTTGCCAGCAAATCCCAAGGAAACTGGTCTCATCCTCTGTTTAAGAGGTGGTGCATTATTGGTGTCTATCTATCTTATGTGTTTCATTTGAAAAGCACCCCAAATCCAAATCATGCTTGGCCGAAATATCTTGATATTCTATCAACAATGAAGCAAGGGCTTGTTCTTCCTCTACTGTCAGATGTTGAACTGAACTATCGATCAAAGCTTACAGATGTTGAGGAATTTCTGAAGTCATATCAACTAAAGAACTAGATGGCTCTTGTGTGTTCTATTCATTATCCTGTGACAACCTTTTTGTTGCTTAGACCAATGGAAATCCTGCTGTCCAGCATTGCTTTCTTCAAACTCAGATTTATTTTCAGGATATCCAGCAAGTTGGACCTCCTCAGAATCTTGGTTTTGGCTATCCCGAATTGTCAGTACTTCCCTTTCCATCTCCATGGCAATACCAATCAAATCATTGGGTTAAAACTCACATATCTGTCAGTGATATTAACAAGAGTCACTGGTACTTCACAAGGTCCCCCAACCACTATATCTGCAACTAACACATTTCTGACCCTGCAACTAGTGTAACCACATACTCCATTGATGTCCAGGCCCCAATGCTAGCAGCAGCTATCAATGCACTGTTGGGTGTAAAGCAATACTCCTTCTATAATGGTGACCTTTGACACACGGTGTTCCATGTCTCCTCTGCAACACAGGCTGCCTACTAAAGTTTGATCTTTCACTGTGACCACTTTGCTCTTTAAATCCACTGACACTGATTAGCTAGCTGGAAATGTAGCTCCAAGATTTCTTTGCCTCTTATTGGCATGATGTACATTTTCAGATGAAACAATGCCTGACCTACAACTATTGCCACCGTCTTTACTATATGTGCCTTCATGGTACCCTCCTTCACAGCTCCCTTATGAAGAACTTGTTGACTATAACCGGCTGGCAAATTTCCACCTCAAATTGAATAACTATGGTCATTCAATTTGAATAATAAGTCCTTATGTTATAATAATAATATAACGGTAACTTGACCAGCTGTATCCAACTTCAACTCCTTCCAAACTAACTGGAAGTACTATATTGTACCCTTTGCCATTATCGCCTTGAGCTATTTCCTGAATTTTCAATGAACCACGGACCCCCTACCTACAACATGTTTAGAATTTTCGAAAATATGATTCACTGAATCCTCACCCTTCCTACTATCTACACCCTTACCAGTATGGCCATTCACATCATTATGGGCTGCTTGCTGGCTGTGCATCTTCTTAAAAATGCATGTTTTTCAATTGTCGCCACAACACCTTTTGCACCCCGACTAGCCTCTGTTAGTTCATAGCCATCTGCTGCAGGTAATGCAGAGTGGAGAGGAGGGTAAGTAAATTGATATTGTATCCTCCCCCCCCCCCCCGAACTACTCTGTGGCCCCATTGTGCTCTGTACAGTCAAATATAAACACCCACGGAGCTACTCTGCATTCCCACTGCACTACTGCTAGACATACTTGTATTGCAGCTTACTACCCCCATGTACATTTTGCATAGTATCCTGGAATAAAGACTTTGACACAACAGGAGCTGAATGAAGCTGTATGAATTAGGGAATGTGAAGTAACATTTATTCAGGAAATATAGCGTACAGAAGTTGTTTTGTGTACATCATTTTCCATATATGCTTGACTGTGTGTCATTCACAAGAGAAGCTGAGAATGTGCAGGATCTGTAGTTCCTATGGCACCCCTGTACACTCCACTTCAAGCATTGGTCATCACTACATTCACCAGTGGTTGAAGTCCTGCTCCAGGCAAACGTGCATACACTTGTCTCCCATCTTTATCATCCCCATCCTCAGATAAATCTGAGTTTCATCCACTATGTGACAATGTTTGTTGCTGTAACTTTTCTTTCATCTGTTCTTAGTTTATTGTCATCTTCTGAAACCTGTCCTCATTCTGTTTTTTCATAGACAACAGAAGTCTAAGTATATCATCTGTTCTTTACTCTGTAGAAGCCCTGTAAGAACTATAGGGGCATGGGTAGCTCTGAAGTCCATTACATCAGAAAGAGTACCCCTATCAGACACCTTAGACACATCCTTCTTTTCTATTGTGATCACACCTCTCACTATGCACTATTCCCAGTCAACATCTGATATAATCCTGTGTAAGTCCTCTATTGTTAAGGAGCCACCTTGTTCTTCTCTAATTTCTATAATTCTCTCTGCTCTCCTGCCCCCTATAGAAGTGATGGTCATGAGTCGTTCCTTTGTTTTCTGTGTTGACATTGATGGGAGCTATGTTTATGTATCTTTATTACCAATGGATAAATGATAGTATAATTCTCCTATGGAATCACGATCACACCACACTGTAAGTGTTCAGCAATATGTATGTATGACATATGGCACATAATAAATTTAGTGGTATTTAAATTCGTTGTCACTTCTCTAATAACTCCACGAATAAATTTTGAAGAAGGGAGAGAAGAAAGAGCCCCCCCCCATTTTTTCCCCACAAAAATAGAGTTGTGACAGTACACCAAATCACCAAGCCAAATAGCCTAGAACCCAAATTTAATGATTGTTTTCAGTGTATATTGAAACACTCCCCTCCATATAATTTCTCACCAAGCAAAAAAACAACACCAGCTTCCATATAAAAACATTAATCAGTCAATAAATTCTTTATTTGGACAAATACATATATAAAAATACAATCACCACATTGTCGTTGTAACACCAATTTATGAGTGACCTATCTGTGAATGTAGCACAGAAAATCCGACCAAAGTTCACAATCACCACATTGTCATTATAACACCAATACTTTGCGAAAAATTTATGTGTAACCTATCTGTGAATTTAGTACAGAATATCCGACCAAAATTCACAAATCAACCACAACCACTGCCTGAAAAAATGTGCATAAATGACCTGTAAATCTAGCACAGATGAATCCGACCAAAATGCATAGGTAACTACAAAAATAATAATAATACCAATTCAGCTCCGATCTAATCTGCAAAAGAATACACGTGCAAAATGTGTGTGTATCCAGCACAGATGGATCCAACCAAAATTCATCACATTTGCAAGCAGCAATTTAAGTCACCAGTGTGCTGCTATATTTACTTTCACACAACCTTACAGAACAATTAAGCTGTGTACAGATCTGTAGAATTGCAACCTAAGCATAAAGATAATGCCAGAACAAAATAACCTCACTGAATTACCCGCTAATATATGAACACGTGACCTAAATTATGATATAAATCACACACGATTTAATCTCACACAAAAAACAACAGTTTCTGCTATGGTGGTCAAGATAAACGTTTGGTATTATTAAAGCGCTTTTCACTGACCTCAGCACCAATCCACAGGTGCAATGTGGATGACATTTGCTGGTTAACCGTCCAGGGATAAGAAGTGTTGGAAACTAGGAGCCCGACCATAAATTCCACTTCTGAACTCTCCTTACACCACACAGCAGTCTGAGTCTTCGATCGTTGTCACATATTGCGCCTACAATCAGGATTTTCCTATTAATAAATGTATGTCTCCATCGTCAACATCATTTGCTTCCCCGTAGCAGCTATATCTTCAGCGAGCATTTGCCTATTTGGCATTATACTTGCATAACATGCATTTAACATTAGTAAAGTAAACTGCTATTTATCCTAAAATAAAAAGACACACAGGGAGAAGGAAACAAAGTTATCTGTTATACATGTGTCTAAAGAAATTAAAATGATAATATCTCAGTTACTGTATTGGCTCTTGTGCTACAATATATAAGAAGGAAGCCTGTAATTCAATGAATCTTACATAGACGTCTTGATATCAAGAGATTGACAGTCAGATATCAATAAGTCCACACAACATTTATGATATCATGAAGTATTGTATATATATAGTAAAAGGCCTCCCCATTGATAATTTTTATTCAATGGTAGATATCTCTTAATGCATGCAATTTAAGATATCGTAGGTTGTAATGAAGATATCTTAAATCAAAATAAAGATATATCAAATTAAATTGGAGATAAATTAAATTAGAATGTTAGTTATGAAAGGAATTATGGTATCCGCTTGCAAGGAATGCACCATTTGCGTGGGCTCAAAGCTTACCACATCAAATAGCTATGAATAATTATTTTGTTAATACAGATGATTGATTAATATCGCTAAGGGCTCTATGCCAAATACTTGACAGACTGCGGACACCATGGCACGAATGACGGCGCGATTCAGAATGTAGAGCGCGATCCGGAGTTTGGGATAATCTGGAAAAGGGGTGTGTAAACCTCCCTGTCTGGACAAACTTGAACTCTTGATAATTAAACACTGTGCGTGTACTGCTAGAAAACGTCGTTTTCATGACTGTACAAGCCATCTCCAGCGTATTGTTCACATCATTGATGGTTCAGAAACTTGCCGCACCATAGGCCGTGTTATTGACATTAAGTTGTCATGGACTTGACATTTTGAAGCTCTCTCATTGGCGCAACAGTCGAGGGACTAGTTAGTAATTTGTAACGGAAAATGTTCAACGTCACGCGTATGGTAGAGCAAAGCAAAGAATTCTGGATATCATGAAATGAATTCAATAAACCTCGAATAAAAGGATATCTTTCAAAACAAATTTTTCGATGATATATCTCTCTCCAATAGCATTGAAGCTGTCATAATATAAATTCAAGATATCTTTATAACTAAAGATATAAATTTGTATGGATATACACATATCCATAATTTGAATTTAAGATAACCTAGATGTATTTTTCAGATATCTTTATTTATTTCAAGATGTGATTAAATTCTTACTATATAGTAAAATAGCTCACCAGACGCCCTCCTGAAGTTTTCACACGCCTGTGTGTTTGTCTTTTCAATTCAGCATACAGTATCTATGTCGGCATTACATTATTGTACTCACCTTATGCGTGGAAAAGTCAACCAGACGAGTAGACCACAGTGTCGCAATATCGCAAGAAAGCATGAACACTAGTAGTTTGGGCAGCTCCAAAAGCATATACATGTATTGTGTGTACGCCTGATAACAGATCTTATACTGGATAGAAAACCAATTGCCTGAGACTTTATGCACAGCACATCAATGAACTCAGTTGGGCAGATGATAGCAGCCACAGAATGTACATGCCGGTTGATGATTATGATGATGATGGGAATAGCCTTAGAAACAACACTTTCCACACGGGCAATAGTAATAATGATGATGATGATCATCGTCATTAATGCTTAAGATAAAATATTAACGCTGAGGCCCCATTTTGCGACCTGTATTGAGTCGAATGTAATAGCGACATGGACAATGAAAATTATATCAATGAAAATTTAATGCATCCATTCATGTAGACTGGATGCATATAATTTTCATTGATATGATATTTCTCAGATGATGATGATGATGATGATGATGATGATGATGATGATGATGATGATGATGATGATGATGATGTGGGATTATTATATGCAATATGTACTAAAATTTGATAACTTTTGCTGCAAAACTATTCAAAGTATTGAATGTTACTTGAACATTTATGAGAATACACAGCTCTAACCGACAAGAAGTTTCTATATAAGCTTGTGTATTCAGCAAAATACACATAAAATTGCTAATTGTACCTGTCCTATAACAAAGCAATACTTATAGTTAAATGTATATGTATGTCAAAGACGACAATGATAGAGGAAGATATATTTACATGCATTCCATTTTTGTCAGTTCCGAAGTTGAAAAAATATTTTACGACATCGATGAGTATAAAGATTATGAATATAATGATAATTGAAATGAAAATAGCCAATAAAGTGATGGTGATGATTATAACTGTAATGGAATAGATCAAATACAGTTTCCAAAATCAATCAACAAAGCGCCTTTTGAAACGGCTATTAGTTTTTTTTAATACCATGGTTATTTTTCAGCCACGTTTTGGAGAGAACTACATTCTGGACGTCCTTTTCACAATAGCAATAATACACAGTCTCGTTGTCTTCTATTGGCGTGGGGTCTGGACTATACTGGACAAGTGCCTTTACCCAGAGGACCCTCGTATGTCTGCATTCTGGTGTCTGGCACTCGGCAACGCAATCCAGATCATAATATTCCCATTGCAATATGCCACAAATGCAGCATTTAAAGCAATGGTATCTCGCAAATACCCTTTCATTTGCAGAGTTATTTTGGAAGATGTGCTGTATACCTTTGCAAACTTTGCCACGGTGTGCATATGGCGTGGCTTTTGGAATTGTTATAATCTTTTTATTTTACCAAATAATCTCATAGCCAGTAACTGGCTTACCCATGGAGTCGGGATAGGCGGACTCATGCTTTGTCTCAATGGAAACAGTGTAATGGTTCGCGGGGTTTTATTTGATGGAGAACCATCGACATATAGCGAAGAGGGAGCTGTGTTTCCCAATGAATTTTTCAGATATTTCTTCGGAAAGAAAACCAAGACTGATGACGTAAGTGTTTTTGGAAATATTTTGTGTTGAAAAAAGTCTATTAACAAGAAGTATGAACCGTTTTACACATAGGCCGAACAAATTTTTCTGTCCAGCCTACTTGGTACATTGGAAATCCAGTCAAAACTATAGTTTCTGCACCTGAATTTGAGTTAATTGGTGTGACGTATTCAAAATTGTTTACCTATGATAGCCATGTTCTGAAAAGAAATAATGCCGCCAGGCGTGCTATGTATCGATACAAAAAAAGCTGACTGGAGTTATCCTGGTCTCTCAACTGAAACCAAAGTTTATATATGGAAAAGTGTTGGTATCCCAACGTTAACTATCGGCCTTACCATAGTTCTGCTGAGCGTAATAAAAATTAATTCGAGGTGTTAAACAATCGAGCAGTTTATTATTCTGCCACAAACTCGTTGCTTCAGGAAAGAAATCATTTCCCTTTTTTTCCCAGAAAATTGTTATTTATTTATTTATTTATTTATTTATTTATTTATTTATTTATTCATTCATTCATTCATTCATTCATTCATTCATTCATTCATTCATTCATTCATTCATTCATTCATTCATTCATTTATTTATTTATTTATTTATTGCATTGGCAAACGGTAAATGATATCCTAGAAATTACTCATTTTAAGATATTTCTTTTATTGGATAAATAGCTTTTGTGTTTTTTTGCAACTTGAGGTGTGGATAGTCCGCGAGAAGCTGGGGTTCGAACATGACTAACAATGACTGATTAGATAGTCGAGGCCTCGGGGGAATGGTCAAAGACTGGGAGGGGTGAGGGGTAAGGAACTATCGTAAATTATACTACATGCTTCTCGTGTTTTTTTTTTCATTTTCAACCTTGGTATCTCTATGTTTTTATTACAGTTTTGAAGGTATATCAGGAGAGAGAGAGAGAGAGAGAGAGAGAGAGAGAGAGAGAGAGAGAGAGAGAGAGAGAGAGAGAGAGAGAGAGAGAGAGAGAGAGAGAGAGAGAGAGAGAGAGAGAGAGAGAGAGAGAGAGAGAGAGAGAGAGAGAGAGAGAGAGAGAGAGAGAGAGAGAGAGAGAGAGAGAGAGAGAGAGAGTCTTGTTACCTGCATATACGAGGAAATTATATGATGGCGGCAAATTTTGTGACTTTAATCTCAACTTGCGGGAAGAAATGGCTATGTTTCTCATGTATTGCCCAGCTCCATATCAAAACGACTAATGCTACTAATATTCAAATTTACAATTGCGAATTAAAATTAAATATAAATTTTACATAAAAATGTATTTTTTAAAGGTGTATAATGTGGCTTGTTGAGCGCTAACAAACCTTCATCATTTGTTGTCAAATGGCGAGATTTTAAAACAGTTTAACTGCAGGGTCACTTTTATACTGTGTCACAAGTGTTTTGTATCTAATAATTGGTCTTTGTTATGACAATCATAGGACTGGCTACCAGCTATTTTGTTCTGTTTTCCTTCTTTTCTTTTTTTCATGTTATGGGGAAAGGTTTTTCAAAAAGCAAATATGCTTTTGCCTAGAATCCCGTGGCGCAATGTTCCTATAGCTTTCGGAAGAAATGCTATGTACCGTGGTGGCGGTTTGTTCCCGCCATAATCACGAACCTTACTTTCGTGAACACAACGCTTAAACTGCTACAGACCATGACTCAGACAAGCACAATGGCAAGGTAGCATTTAATTTTCCGCAACTCTAACTTAAAAGCAATGAATAGGGTTTTGGAAAATTATCAAAACTGTCAAAACAAGCTACAGTTATAGTGCATGTTATTATAAATTTGGTTAAATTGTTGGAGAAAATTTGCATGAACACATTATTGCTTCGATGACACAAATCCATAATTTAAAACTTAATTTCAGTATTCCATCGGGAATTCTATAGATCTCGCCATTCTCTTGGAGTGCCTTTTCTCATAGATTCACATGATTTAAAAAAGAAGTTTTATCAATCTCAAGTATTTGAAACAAACTCGTGACATTAGAATTAAGCATGCAATACCTTTGTCACTACTGTTTTTCGGATAAGTATGAATGATCATTCACTGGTCCTTATGGATGGCATCCAGAGAACATATTGGAAGAAATGGGCTAATGTAGACTATAAAATTGTACCAAATGTCAACTTGGTTTGGACACTCTTTAGCTGATATTTGCAATATGCATGCGATTCACATCTGTTGCTCGTCTTTATGTTTGGACACACATGATATCAGTGAAACAAATACGGCGCAAGTTGACTAAATCCAAATTTCCATGGTAAATATATCGTGGTAATGTTTGAATCCATTCCTGTACAGAGTACGAATGAGTTAATGATTTGTTTGGCGTGGGTTGGCCGTAATGCGCTTACCAGCGCCAAGAAAGTTATTGACCTTGAGCGTGCCATCTTGAATGGGCTTACATAAAAATATAAGCAAAAATGTTTTGTAGTCACGACAAATTTTAAGTAGAAGGCAGACGACAATTTATACCCAGGCGTTTCTGGACGATTTGAGCGGGAAAGGATTAAACTGAGTCACCAGCTTTCCTAGAAAGAAAAATTCATGCTATTCATATTGTGTACCATAAATGACCAGTGGGATTACTGGTTTTTTCGCCCACAGACCGCGGTGAGAAGGCCCAGTCTAATATTTACGCAGGTAACCACTCTCCTTGCCGCTCTTTGGGCGCATTAGAAGAAAGCAGTGGGTAAAGATCATTCATTTTTCTCTGGAACTATGGAGAAACTGGTTCCTGAATGAAACTTTTTTGTATCGGGATTCGAAATCGGAATAAGACAAATGAGAACGCTTTTTGTTGAGATCAGTAGCTAAGAGTGTGCTTTAGTTTCTCAATTTTCCAGTGCATGTTGTTGAGTCACCTTCGAAGGGTAACTTTTATAAGACCTGGAAACACTGTTCATGGAAGTTTTGCCGAACGACCATGGTATGGCTTATGTTGGAGCTCTTCTGGTAATGCTCATGGCGGGGGTTTGGATGGTGGGAAAATTTATCAATGAGTGCTCATGATACGTTTAAATAAGTTCACGATAATGGGAAAGGGGGCATTCGATCTGGCTATGTGCTACACGCATTATTGTGGGAAAATGTCAAACATTCATTCTTTCTTTTGACAGCCGGATCCTGGTTAAGTCGAAACCGGATAGAGTGCCTAAGTCAACTACCATATAGAATTCCAAACATTATAGATAGAAAAAAAAACTTCAAGGATCTTTCAACATTGCTTACTAAAAACCATGCTCCTTCTCTTTTGGTAGCGTTTATGCCCATCGACCCATGGCGTCTCGCTGCTTCCCGTCCAACCTACACATGATGACCAATTGAATGGCAGGAGACCCAGCAATGGTGAAACGAGACCAGATTCAGAGGAGACTGTCTGTATATCTATGGAGCGGGATAACACATTGATATGAGGATGTATATATTTAGCCACAAGTATTTGTTGAATATTTTGACAAATCAAAGCACAAATCATAATTGATTTCCGCATACTCGTAATTGATAAAAGTATGATCAAAAGCAGGACAGCATTATATAGTATTACAAATGTGGATTCATGTCGACCCCCCCTGCCCTTTTAAAAAGTGTATTCATGTGGAACTCCCCTTCCCGCAAAAGATCCTTATTAAGTAATTTTGACGAGCATGTTGAAATCCCAATGTGATACCATGTAAGACAATTTTACACTGCATTAGTGATCCCGCGATATTCACATCACGTCATTTTCAGGGTTTATTCTCTGACGAGTCATGAAACCCTCTTGTGGCAAATAAATGAACAACTTTTCAGTAACATCAACTGCCCAGATACCAATAAATCTAGCTCTTCACTGACAAAATCTTGTTAAAGAAACATGCGTTTTAACCAACCAAAGAGGTTTATTTGCATTGAAACTCTGATTATAGGATGCGAAGCCCAAGCAACAGTACATATGTTTCTTAATATACTTTTTTCCACTGTGATTACAAATATGAAAAGATAATACTTTATTGGACAGCTTTTTGGGTCTTATTTTGATGTCAGAATGAAATTAGAGATTCCCTGAACACCTCTGACCATTGTAAAAGTTACAAGAGTATGAAATAGTATATCACATAAAGCAACATTCCGTTTATCTTGTGTCAAATTAAAGGGAACTGTCCTTTTGACGAGACTGTTATTTTGGATGACCTCGATATGGATTACAGCAAAGGGAGACACTGTTCAGCAGCTCAAAACTGACCTTGAAAGAATAAGAGATTTTGCTAAAGTTATTAATGAGCCTGCACTAGTAGCTAAGTAATCAAGCCCCACAATACATGTAAATCTAATTTTACCAACAATGTAAACATGACTTACCACTGCAGTGTTGTTCATTTTGGCTTAAGGGGCCAGTCTCACTTGCATTGCAAGGAAAGATTTTAAACCTGTAGGTACTCTTAAAATTATCAAAGCAAGAACTTGCAGACATTTTGATAATGTTGTCTTCAAAGAGGGCTTGCAAAATAAGCAGTTGGACTCTAGTCCTTAATCAGGACGATCCATCAGAGGCATGGGATGACTTTTTGGAAACATTGTCAACTATTTGTGACAAACACGCTGCCTTATTTAAATCAGAGACAAGAAAGCCGCATGGGTAACAGATAAATTGAGGTCCTTGTGTAATGATAGAGACTATTTTGGGGGAAAAGCAAAAAAAAAAAAAAGTGATAAACTGAAGATTGGGCAAGATCCAAAAGGAATAATTCTTAACAAAATCAATAATATTGTACATAATTTGGATGGCTTTAAAAATTTCTTCGCTAGCATTAGTTATACACTTGCGAGTAACTCTCGAGGCAAATTTACGCCAACCACGAAAAATCACACTGAATCTACAAATCCACCTTTAGTTTCCATTGATTTTGTATTGGTTTAAACATTTTGTACTGTTGCAGTTACAACACCTATCCAGAGGGAAGGCAGCTGGATTTGACAACCTTAGTGCTGGACTCTTATAATAGGTGCTTATCCGTTCCACTGAAACGCGTATTCAACTGCTCCCTTAACTATGTTTCTATACCTGAGACGTGGAAAGAAACTAAAGTTACTTCCGTTTATACAGATGGGAAGTACAGCAACACGAGTGATTATTAGTAATTAGTCAATGATTTGGAGTGGACTATAGCATACAGCTTCCTGAGTGTCAGCCATGTGCTATAGTCCACTCCAGACCATTGACTGATGATTTTATCCCATTTTTGGTTTATCTTAAAGCAGACAATGAGACGAGCAAACCTATGTTTTGTAGTTTGTTTCCAAAGATGCGCCCCTGCGACAAGTAAGTTTGCTATTTTGTCTTCTGACAGGGAGATCGCGCTTTGCATTATGGGAGCAGTTATTAACTACAGCTGCTATCAATATTGAGGATCATTGAATATAGTGATGGAAAGTCAAGAACATGTAATATGATTATAGTAAATAGCTCTCGACCAATTAGAAGCCAAGATATTTACCAAAAATGGGATAAAGGCCAATATGTTATCCCAGTGACTACGAACCTACCGGGGCCAGATGTACAATGCCATTTGTATTCATACCATAATATGCATAACTTAGTACACATCAGCCAATTTGGCTTCAGAAAGTGACACTCCACAATGACATTCATTCGTGAATACTATTAAGGGAGGCATAGACCAGAGAGTGTTGACAATTTTCTTCTTGGACCTTACGAAAATAATAGGCACAGTAAATTCTTTATACAAAAATGATAAAACTATCGGGTTAACAGAATTGAAAATGTCTGATTTAACTTGTACCTTACTGATTAAACTCAAACATCTACTCTGAATGGCAAATGTTCTAAATCCACTAGAATTACATGTGGCGTCCCCTGAGAGTTAATCGGCAGATCTGTAATATTCCTACTGTGCAAAAACGACATACCCCCAGTTGTCAATAATTGGTCGATTTTTCTCTGTGCACATGCTTCAGTCTTGTTTTCCTCAGCTGCTAACAGTTCAGAGGTCGAAAGGACACTAAATTGTGAGTTTACCAGTGTTTTCTAAATAGTTTGAAGTATGCAAGCTCACTGTGAATATTAAAAGGACAAAATATATGTTTTTGGAACAGAGCAAAAATTGAAAAATACAGCACATGTTGCAACTAAGTTGAAATATGTAACAATTTAAGGAAATTTCAAATAGCTAGGTGTCATTGAGACAGTACCCTTTTTATTCTAAACAGCTGGACTATTTGCCCAAGAAAATGAATTACAGGATAGCCCTTCTGAGTAGATCTAGTAAGTCTTAATCGAACATCTGCTTCTGACAATATCCAAAACCTCGGTCAATTGCGACATTGTCTGGGGATCATACTCCGACAAAATGTCAAAAAGACTTCAACTCCTGCAGAGCAAGCTCTTTGCATAACACTCAGAGCAGATAAATGGTTCCAAACAAAAACACATAACAGTCTTGGTAGTAGCACTACCTGAGAACGGAGACGTCAAACATGTCTCTCAACTTTCATACAAAAGTTGCGCATGCGCAGGTGCCCCTTGTTACCTCCTCGAAATTTAGACCCACTATACAAGTCCATAGTCCCTCTACCCGATTAGCAACAGGTCATTGATCTTATATTTCTCCTGCCCAAATCAATTATGGTACAAACAAATTAACATTCAGAGGCCCCATTCTGTGAGATTTGCTCCTTGATGTGCTGTAAATGGCGCCTCTCCCATTAATATTTAAATATAAATTTTGGCAAACATGACAATACCTTTAGTGAAATATCAGCATCAACATCGATAAAGAGGTGTTGTCGCCCTGCTAATGCCGAGTGCCAAGTTCCCTGATTTATGTGTAAATTTTTAGTTCCCTGTAGTTGCCGTTTGTATGTTTTAACCTTATCTACCGTCCTCAGTGTTTTAGCTATATATATGTGTATCGCTGTCTAACTTTCACGTTTTATCATTGTATCTCCCAGCTCCTGGTGTAGACCGTGTAGATCATGGCTTTGAGGAATAGGATGTTCTAAACATAAAAGACAACAATACAAATACCATATTTCATTATATGGCCAGTGTAGAGGTTATAAAAATCTTTGAATGTTAATGTACAGCTGGAGCAAGGAAAGCAATGGATACGTGATCCTGCGTCGACAACATAATGCACAGATTCTTGTGGTAGAGATGGTGTTTGCAAGTCAGCAGGCACATGATTCCATAAAGCTTCAGCAAAGGTAGTACGTCTGTGGCTCGTGTGAGATTGGAGTGAAAGAGCAATTGTGGAAAGCTGCTTAGCTTATAGTGGAAGAGGCTCTCTGTGTCGGTTGCTATTCTGGCTGCAGTCACAAGACATTGGAAGAGCAGCTGCTGATCAACATCTACTTCCTGCCCGTCTATTGTGATGGACAATTTTTGGTTGTCACATACAGCCTGAGCCTTCCTTTTGGAAGGGTACTCCTTTACGCCCTGACGGGCCATAGAATTCCGAATATTGATGCTCACTTGCAGGGATGTATTATGTTATTGCTGCTATTGTTCATGGAGTGTAAGTTCTCACCACATACTGAAGGTTAAGGTTCACGTGACGTCGATCGTATATGAGCATAATATGACTGTAAATGTAATTATTTTGTATTGCATGTCAACACTTTCAGTGTTTTCGGTTAGAATTCTCAAAATGCAAACCGTATTGACGCTGCTCACCTTTAATTTCTATATTTCACACCTTTCTATTGTCATCACGTTTAGTGTTGTCAGTCACGGTTCTCAAAATGCAAAAACTGTATTGATGGTGCCCACTTTTAATTTGTATATTTCACATCTTTCCAGATCAACAATTTCTTACGACTTTTTAAAATCAAAAATTAAAAATACTTTTTCCGTGTTTGCTCATACTGAGGACTAGAAAGGTTAGACCATAAATTATGTTTTCACAGGGTATCACCAATATCCCTACAATCGTAAAAGAAATTTACAAATTACCTATACTGATTAAGTCTCCGACACAACAATAGGTGTGTGCCCGTAAATGTAATATTAATTTATTGATCTGAATGACAGGTAGAGGCCCTGTTTTCTTGAATTATTTCTGGCCAAAAACTGTATATATTCACGTGTTCAGGAGTTTTTATGGAATATTAAGAAAAGCTTTTGTGTTTTGTGAATTTTTCCAAGCCGCCCTTAAGAATTATTTCTGTGAATTTTATTTTCAAGAAATACAATATGTGCAGCCGCGAGTACGATGAACGATTCAAACTACTTCCGAAAATACACTCAAAAACCTACTATTCCAGCATCCTTTGTTAAACTAGTGTTATGGGATTGTTTTGGTTACTAATCTACATATGCCACGTTCACTGAGGTTTTGAGGTGGTTTAGTCTTCGTGCGGTTCCTCCTTTTTTCGTCTTATGTAGCTTGAGTTTCATCTGGAGATCATGTGCAATGATGCGAGATATTGCTGGTAATTTTTTGACGCTTCTCTTGAATATGTTTCCCCTTTTTGTTGACGAAAAAGATGCCAGGTTTGGCTAAAGGCACCGGATCATATCAATGGGCCACAACGTCTGAAATGCAAAGTGGTGTCACAGTACTGTATATTTGAACGCCCTCCCTCTGTGTCTAATATGAAAATACGTAGTTTTTATATGCAGTTTTGTACAACACAGATGAACTGTTCTGTGGCAAAATGTCATCCTTTGGTGATATTCTCCGTAATAGTTCTTTTAAACTGTCTCCGACAATAGTATAGTCTACAGTGTCACAACACCAGCAAACACTGAGGTGCTTCTCCCTCTGCTTGATCAATACGAATGTCACTCAGAGCTACCTCCCAATATCCAGATAAATTTAATTCCTCTGCTAATTGCATATAAAAATCGTTTCCACGGTTAGGAGAGTGTTACTGTTTACTGTCTTTGCTACTCGGCAATACAAAAAGGTCATAGCCTTACAGTATAATGATGTGACTTGCTACTTCTATATTTTTAAACTGCTACTTACAGTTTATATATATATATATATGTATAATGTACAGAGCAAACACTCTGTCCCCCTTTGCTGGCAGTAATTTTTGGGGCAATATTTATTATAAGGGAACTTCCGTACATAAAGGAGAAGAGTCCCTAGCAACCATTTTAAGAATGATTTCTTATAAGTGATAGGGTGTACTGCAAACAATCACACCCATCACCCTCACATCAAATATACATACATACATACATACATACATACATACATATATATACATATGTATATATATACATATATATATACATACAGTGTAGGCGTAAGGGTGTGTGTACATATGCATGTCCATTTTTTGTAGTGTACATATGCCTTTTCCCATCAAAAACACAATATTTAAAAAACGATTTTTGGCTTGTATAGGCGGTAGCGGGGTAAAATAAATTTTGGGAAAAGGCTGGACTCTCACGAGATTCGTCACGATCTGATGTCATACTCTACACAGCAGTACTTGATGATGTCTTGTTGATTCACTTAATGTCATAGTGGAACAGGTTGGTCATCTTAAATTTTTATATGAATTTGATGGTGAGGGTATCAAGTGAACAAGAGTACTGTGACAGTCCTGTGCTCAGCTTACCCTACATGTACAAACAAAAGTGTTCCTGTAAACCATGATATTAATGTTGTAAAAAAATACAATAAAATTGCAGCACCACCTGTTGAACAAATTAAGGTCTAGGGTCCCCACAAGTGCCCCTATGAGATCTGAAGCAATTGGCTAAGCGGTTTCCAAGAAATAAATGATATTTTTTAAACGTTTTGCCATAAAAACCAACAACGACAATCATTAAAATTAAAAATTCGCTGGACCGTGACCATTTGAACAAACCTGATAGAAACTCACCCAATGTGCATCCCCACCAAGTTTCAAGTGAATCTGCTTGATGGTTTTGGAGAAAAATTCAAAAATGTGAATTTCCATTGTAATCCCCATTCACTTACACAAATAGAATGCATGCATCAACCAGCAAGCACCTGAATTTAAAAACAAAACAAAACAAAAAAAAAAAAAAAAAAAAAACAGAAAAAAACAAACAGAAAAAAACAAACAAACAAACAAACAAACAAAAAAAAAAAAAGAAAAAAAAGAAACCCACAAAAAAAACCTCCTTGATAATCAAGCACCAAGAACAAATTAAGAACTAGGAATCCGTAGGAATGTTCCTGTATAATATCAAAGCAATTGGGTGAGCGGGTCGGAGACGAAGATTTTCTAAGATTTGACCATAAAAGCCCCCCCCCCCCACCATGACTGGAGCGTGACCGTTAGAGGAAACTTGGTAGACCCCTCCCCCCTACATTGCCACCACGTTTGAAGTCAATCAGAGGGACGGATTCAGAGAAGAATTCGAAAATGTGAATTAGCATTAGAATGCCTCTTGACTTAGCAGCAGTGGCCACCCAGTGACAACCTTTGTTTGATCCTTTCACAAGGAACATATCCACCAAGTTCCACCGGAATGTGAGTGACAGTTCTGGAGAAGAAGTCGAAAATAGCGAAAGCACACAAAAAATCATAAAAAATAGAAACTGCAACGCCACTTGGCAAACAAATTAAGAACTAAGAGTCCCTACAAGTGTTCCTATGTGGTATCAAAGCTATTAGGTGAGCAGTTTCAGAGATTTTTTAATATTTGCCCCCAAGAAGAACAAAACAAAACAAATCAGAACAATAATTAAAAAAAAATCATAAAAAATCCCCAAATCACTGGAGCATGACTATTCGGAGAAGATTTTTTAACATTTGCCCCGAAAAGAACAAAAAAGTCATAAAATATAAATCAGTGGAGCATGACCATTTGAACAAATTTGGTAGAGACCCACCCAAGGTGTATTGCCACCAAGTTTGAAGTGAATCTGCCTAATTGTTTTGGAGAAAAGTGAAAAATGTGAATTGTGGACGCCTACGGATATACGGACGATCAGACAGACGGACGGACGAACGGGCGACGGATGCTTAGCCACTACAAAAGCTTGTCCGTCAGCTGAGCTAAAACGTTCAATGGTTTAACTGTCAAATGGCTTGTTGCAAAGCCAATATAACGTCCAGGTTAACATGACGATGCCGATTGTTCTTATTTTTGAGTTGTTATTTTTGGTATTTGACGATCAACGCCCACATTTCAAAACCCCCAAAGCACTTATCTTTCATTCTGTAACAGTCTAACATACAATAGTTCGTGCGTTTGTTTTGAAAGGAAAGAAGCGGGTGGGCGCCGACCAAACCCCCAGGAGGATCCTTAAATGCAATTATAGATGTGTATGAAAAATGGAAAGCAATTATGAAGACATTTGGTACCGCCATGAGCAATAACAGACCTACTGACATACATTGGCGGAAAACCAAATGATGGACGTGACAGGAATAGAACATTTTTGTGAAATAGGTATATGGCCGAAGAAGTAGTTAGACGGCTTCCTTTTTTTGGTAATGGCAGGCATTATCTATTATATTTATGTCTAATAAACACAGGGTCAAGAACAGGTCAAAAGGACACGGACAGAATTAGCCTATAATCCTCATTGATGTCATGCTGTCTAACCAGGTGGAGCTGAAATTAGTGACTAAGCGTCAGTACAGAGGTGTAATGATGAACAGCAGCACATACAGTTACCACTGTCTTCTGTTGAAGACAGACTGATGATGCAGGAACCCATGCTACAGCACAAATTTCTTTCATATGCGTTCAATGTATTGCCTGACATGGATACTATTTCGCAATGGGCATATTTTGATATATGCAATTTGCCTTGTATTTCTGTATCTGTCATAATGAAAGAATATACAGTGAATCTGATTTATTTTACAACTTTGCTATTTACTTTATGCAAGTGAATAAAGTCACACATTGCATGACAGAATTGTACGATATATATGGCGGCTTCACGGTTAGATTCATAATCTGATAAATTATAACATCACTGACAGTGAAGACCAATACGAGAGCCTATATTTTCGACCAGGCTCATCTCTTCGAGATCATTTTTCAACAAAATACTTTATACGGTTAATCGTGCCAGTGTATAAAGATTAACAAGTATAACTCTCCGATTTATCCACAACGCCGCGTGGAATATTTCAAGACAATAGGCAGTGCTTTAGCCACGGCGGTGGGAGTGGGGATGGGCCACTTTAAACGTTCTTGGTGGGTCTCTTAGTCGTAATGTCATCATATACAGCGGCCATCTAATAATTATTTTTCCTCTCATCTCGTCTTATTGACGATAAAATGGGGCTCAATTTCCTATGTTTGCCTCTGTCTGCTGGTATCACGACACATTTACATCGCAACGAATATACAGCCAGTTGCCAGTGATTTTCAGTCCATGTAATTTTACATCGTGGCTTAATTACCTGCCAAGCCCTATTAAGTGATCATTTTGTGAAAGCAAACAAACTGTTAATTTACTTGATAGTAGGGTTATAGTTTTGTCAGGTGATGGCGTTTAACCAGCAATATTTACATAATTATCACCACAATTTCACATTGGTGTTTAATCAAGTCTTTCTGTTTTCGACACAATGATCTCAAATATGCCGCAGAGGTAATTTTCAATTCGGGAAAAATTGAATCAACAAATCGCTGTTTATGTACCTAACGATTGGTGAAGCTGTATACAGTTGTAACTGTCAATTAAATCGCACATTCCTGCCATTTAAGTCAGACGACAGAGTATTTTGCACACCAAAATCCGCTGATTGGAAATTGAAAGGTTTCACACTACAGGCATCAATTTTCATGGTTAGGTGCTGGCATCAGTGTTTGTTGGCGAACATGAAAGGCCAGTTTGACCTATGTGTACATTAACATATGCACCGTTCTGTGCACGCTTTCATGCCATTGATTTTTCGCAAGAAAAAAAAAATCTTAACTGAACAGCTCTTAATGTGATGCTCGTTTTGACAGAGCTCAACATAGCCCCCTTATGTACTGATGATACAATATTTCACCAGCAACATAGTTAAAACGGTGTCCTAGAATGTTTTATTGAGCTGGGTCTTGTTTCCTTTTGCCATACATGGACAACAATTTTATATGAAATCACAGAGTAAACTAACTCTTGGTTTCGTAACATGCAAGTGCATTTAAATTGTCTGTTGAACATTAGGATTTAACATTATTGTGTTTCTGATACAATGTTTCATACTGTTATATGCTGGCTTATAAATGCCCTCTGTTTGGGATAAACGTAGGTTTTTAAAATAAAAAAGGTCTCCTACGATATCAATTATAAATATGTTCATTATGAAAGTGTATGCAGATTTTTGTTTTCACAGGTTTGGTATTACATAGACACAGGACTTGCAAGTAACATGCCTCAGCATAGACACTTTAGACTATTGAGTATTTATTGTTAATAAAAGTTTACCATGTTTACTGAATGTAACTCCAGGTAAATGGTTAAAGCTTCGTGGGGATCTTTTTCAGACCTGTATCAAAACAAAGCGAAAATCATTTCGCTGTCGGAGTCTTAAAAATGTGATCCCTTAAAATTCTACATGTAAATATTTTGAAGTATCATCTCAAAACAGGATATTTGTGTTATTGTATTAACTGTTACTGAAATAAAATATGATCATAAACTCTGATCTGAAAATTTGAATGGATGAACATACAGTACCGAACGTCACAGTGACCTAGATTGTTCAGGAACTGTAGTACTTTTCATGCGATGCTTTTACCTTCTAAATACTTTTATGCATCATGTCCATGGCGTAGGGAAATTTCCCGGGCTTCGGATTGATGAACACACAGTACAGCATGTCACACTGACCTAGGTCACAGTAAAATTATGGCTTTTGCACTTTTAACAACACCGTTTGCTCTGATAACCACCATATCACTCTAACAGTCATGTATCTATTCTGGGTAAGGCTACTGTACAGAAAATATCTGGAACACATACGGGAATGTACTGGTTAGCCTACATCTTACTTTCATGATCTGACCATATTTTATAATCATATTTTACTTCAATGACAGTTAATACAATAACACGCGGTTTTCTTGGCGCCAGATGGCACAACTCTCGGTTAAAAATGTTCTCAGTTGAATTTAGGCAGGGCATGCTTGGGGTCAACAACAGACTTGTCCTGGTTAGCACAGATTATCTGCGACAGCTCCAGGCAATCGCCTACTGTCTGGTTGACCATGACACACAATTTAAAACCTAGGTAACCCTTGAATAGAATATTATTTCTAGCAAAAGTTAACCAGTTCCAAAGGTTTAAAGTTTTATCTGGTGATGATCAGCCCTGCAAATGTTCATGTGTGGAGGCTCTTAATAACACTAAAACATACAAATTACGCATAATGCAAGATAACAGCAGAAACGAAAATCTGATCAAAATGTATCACAGATACAAGTTGGTGGAAAAACACCCCACATCAGTCACACCAAAAAACCACTGCAGCACAGCATGGGGAAAGATAGATATCAGATTATTAATGACAGATAGAGTCCAAATACATTTGAACATGGGTCATGCATATACATAAAACACAATCATTACAATAAAAAAAATGGGACTAAAAGAGACCAAACGCATATATAGTCAATGCAAGCAAAATAGACATTGAAATATGTCACAATATCACAACAATCACAAAAGTGCCACACCAAGGGAGTCCCATATTGCAAGTTGCCATTTAAATCGTAGTAAACAGATATGGACGTTTTACTAAGGGTTTGTTTACATAATCCAGGATTGGGCTCGTGATTTCCACATCACCAGAGTTGTAAGACATTTAGAAAGACAAACTTTTCCATATCAGTCAACTGGTTGAATTCCGTGAAAATGGACAATTTGTCAAATGCCATTTTACGCAGATCGTCATAACTATTACCCTTTAGGTTGAAATGCATTTTATCTTCAACACAATTACCAATATTACAGGCAAGACATAATTTACAATAACGGATATCAGCTGGTGTTTTAGAACTGTCCGCCTAATTCGATTTGCAAAGAATGGGCGCTGATTCTCAATTTAGCAAATTCAGGCCGTTTATTACAATTGATACTCAGTAAATAATTCTCCATCATGAAATCCTGTTTAAACAACTTGCATGTCGGCAATTTATACCCCTGTTCTGAGTCATTACTGTTACATCTGTTTATTCAAGATAAGCAATTACTGACAAAAGTAGAAGTTTGTACGTGGTTTTGTACCTGTTTTGGAAATCTTAATTCTCACTTCATTCATGCTCAAAACCAAGTACACATAACAAATTTTTAGTGTGTGTGGCTCAATTTTTGCCAGGGAATAAAACAGATTGGTCATTAGCTTCAGATATTTAGTGCTGAATCCAAATCGCCAAATCTAAACCGATATTCTGGGAAAAAAACTAATCAAAGCTGAAAATGGTCCCAGTTCAGCCCTTACTGGTGCATTACATGTGCATGCTTTCCTGTTTACGCCCAAAATACATTAAAAAATTTTTATAACTACTTTCTCAGGTGGCATTTTCTCACATAAACTCAGTTGATTAGATCTGTTTTTGCCATTGGTGAAGAATGGACCCCACGTGTCACCAGAGTAGGACATATTGGGAATACAATGGTTTAAAATAGCATTACATTATAAGAAAAAATTATAGGAGAATGTTGAAAGGGCTAAACAGAGTACAAAAAATATGGAGGGTGAAGCCTTGTTTGAAACTGTATGAGAGCCACATCCTGAACATGCTGATAGATGTCATGCCAGAGGGATTTTTGGGAGGTATGGTTCCGAAAAAAAATGGTCTGTCACTCCTATGACAAGATGTGCCTGGCACCAAGTTTATCTGAGTCGATCTTTTATTTTGAGTCCATCTAACTGTGTCGTCGACAGAGTACTTCCCAGAACGAAATGTGCCAGAATAGAACGGAATGAAGGGAGCAACCAGTATTTGCACATGTATTATTACTATTAGCCTGGTTCCCCATCCCAACTTCCGCTCACCGTGCGGCGTTTTAATCAATTTATCCGTCTAAGCCAAAACTATGGAATGGGTTCTACCATGAATAGCATTCTTATAGTGAAACCCTACACGCCGGCTCTACATGATAGAAAGTCGAGAGATTTTAGTACTCGCACTTTCCCCATCACGAGTAGAACTTGCTCTGAAAGCTCAAATCGACTTTTTGCACCGTGATGTTTCCGCTGTATAGAATAGCAGAACAAAAAAAAAAAAAGAAAAAAAAGCAACAAAAAACAAACCAAAACAAAACTAAAACAAAAACAAAGAAAGAAAGCCACCCCCCCCCCCAACAATGGAATGGGTCCTACCATGAATAGCACTCTTATAGTGAAACACTACACGCCGCCCTTACATGATAGAAAGTCGAGAGATTTTAGTATTCGCACTTTCCCCATCACGAGTAGAACTTGCTCTGAAAGCTCAAATCGACTTTTTGCACCGTGATGTTTCCACTGTATAGAATAGCAGAACAAAAAAAAAAAACAAAAAAAAAAACAAAAAACAAAAAACAAAAAACAAAAACAAAGAAAGAAAGCCACCCCCGCAAACAATGGAATGGGTCCTACCATGAATAGCATTCTTATAGTGAAACCCTACACGCCGCCCCTACATGATAGAAAGTCGAGAGATTTTAGTACTCACACTTTCCCCATCACGAGTAGAACTTGCTCTGAAAGCTCAAATCGACTTTTTGCAACGTGATGTTTCCACTGTATAGAGTAGCAGAACAAAAACAAAAACAAAACAAACAGTTCTTGAATTCCATAGTTATATTGGTTGTGGACTAGCTTCATAATTGCGTGACGAAATTTCCTTTGCAAAAGAATAACGATCGATGTAAGCCATATTTGTCCTTCATGGGTTGACAACTTGTTCCAGTCCATAAGGCATTTGATTCCTTCATATCAGCATTATACTCTGAGACGTCGCGTTTGGTTTGATATGTATGACGTAAATGGGATATCGGGTGTTTTGGGGGTAAATTCTTTGAGTCTATACTTGCAGACTTTTTCGCTGTGCTGTGGCTCCAGCCACTTATCTTGACTTGGTTGTGCTCTGTCCATTTATGGATCAGTTGATGAAACCTATCTGGCAGTCAAGTTTGGTTGAATCCAGAAAAATAAAGCCTTACGTTCTGCCAGGCCTTTAATTCACATAAAGAATTAAATCCACCAAGTGCAATGCGAGAGCTATGAGAGTTTGCCGATTAGGAACGACTGAAAAAAAGTGAAATGCTAATAATTGGAGAGAGAGAGAGAGAGAGAGAGAGAGAGAGAGAGAGAGAGATGAGCAACACGTGAGGTCCTTGCACTACAAAGGGTATATTTGAGATATGCGATTGGTTAGCAGCAGACAAATTATATCTATATAGCCAAAACGAAGCACATGGGATTTCACGTCTTTCTATGCTAATAAATGAAAAGAAAACCTAACTTGGTATGCCTATTAGAATACAATCATAAACAAACTATCTTAAGTTGACGATATATTAAAAAGAATTAAATATGTCCGCATTAAGATGTTACTGTTGATATGCGACTCTCTCTTCTCTTCACATCTAAGTTATTATATTGTTTGTTAGGGTTACTCTCATGACCGTATTTCTGTGTCCTGTATAATGCCGGATATAATGCTCGCACCGAGCCTTTTTTCAAGCAATTAAATATTTTCAAAGTTCCAGTTGTGTTGAAGATGAAAGCTGTAAAATTCTCCTTTAGGAAAAGCAGGAATGAAGTCGCCGACTATATTGAAGGTATGTATTACTATTCATCCGCACACTCACTTTATTCTTAACAGAGGATGTGTCTGCGACGTAATGCCAACTACATCCAGAGTTAAACATTGGATATTACATTCCTTGTTTACTCTAAAAATTGAATCCAGGTGTCAAAGATAAAATGTATACACATTCATAATTTGGTTTTTCAAATTATGCAAAATTATACTTCGTGAACATGTGTCAAAATATATTTACCATATCCGGCTGCTGTGTTCGTCTTCATGGCATTTTTTTCTTCTTTCGAATTTTACCAACCAGATATGTCGTTCTCCTAATTTGATACCTCTATAATCTTTGCAAATTGCTGCTCAAGATGTTTAAACTGTCAAAAGTTGGCTCCAGCGTTTGCGGAATTTGCTGTACCTAGCTTGATCATCCAGACACTCATTGTAAATCCTTCTGCACGTATGTTCTGCCTTAACTGATATATATATATGTGTGTGTGTGTGTGTGTGTGTGTGTGTGTGTATGTCTGTGTGTGTGAGAATGGTTTTACATGTACTGTATTATGTTAATTACTGATATGATTATTTCCTGAGAAATGTCGAATAAAATATTTTCTGAGTTCTATATCACAGCAGCTATATATTTTCAGCAAAAAATATGACATGAATACATAATTGGCCATGTCATCTTAAATGCCCAAGCTTAAACTTTGGAGTGATCAGTGAGAATCGAATTAAGCAGGCATTCTGTCAAGCATATTTCCACATACAGCAGGCAATATGCCTAGGCAACGAAGAACAAGTAATGAATACATCTTACATGTACCTCCGCCTATTTCTTCAGTACTCACCTGTAATCTTCAGATAATAAAATAGTAAAATAATAAATAAATAGCTTTCTGAGGTTTAGTGCATAGACCTGTCAGTTTTTTTTTCCACGAAATGCAATGGTATATGATTTAAAGGTCGTTTATCCATTATCCTCTATACATTGTTGCTTGCCACAAATCAAAATAAATATTCGAAGATTCCAAATTTTGCATCATTCGGACAAATGGGACTAACCGGCATGCCACAATGCCCAGGAAAGGTAAACCATATTAGTTTCAGCCAAAAACGATAAGGCTTAAGATTAGTGCAGTCTAACCAAGATGTTTATCACTTATATACTTACATCTCAACGTAAAAATGTTATTTATGGTTACCAAATACCGACTCCTTTTTCCACTTGTATTAAGATCTCGATTGAAACTAATTATCTGAAACTATCCATTAACGAAGTCAAAAGTATTCAGATCGTCAAGGTATATGGTACTTCACTGCTAGGATTTGTTGAAAATTAAAGGTTATTCTTGTTTATCATGTGACGTGTACCTGGAAAGTTGGGCATGGAAGCTGGACGTAAGCCAAGTCAAAATATTAAGTAAGCCGCAAGAAATTGTAACTCGAAGTTTTCGTTGGTTTTATCAGGAGAAATAAGCTATAAAAGCAGATAAAAATACTAGAAATATTAAGACAGTCAAAGTCCTTTTTTGCAAGATTCAAATATAGCTGTCTTTAAAACTTCATTTCACTTCCAGATATTACATAGTGCTGATTTTAAATGGCGAAACTACCTTTCAATACCTACAAACATGTTTTTATGCCATTTAGTAAAATGAAGATATCCCACAGAAAATTCTCCTTTTTATGACAACATAGGCTTTGAAATTGCTTGGCGATAGAGTAATTTGGTCGGTGAGACAGTGGATTAGAACACAAAAATGACACCCACAATAACAAATGACATAAGCTTGATAGTGTTGTATTCGTGCAAACTTGACCTCACCGTCATAGAAGGCTGCATTTTAGATGGTTACTGGAACTAAAACAAGAAACTAATAAAAGTGTCATTTCGTTTAGTCCTCGTTTATCGCTGTTATTCAAAAATAATTTTAGCATTTGCTATTGGGTGAGCATCTTAATGAACCAAGATGGGAAATCCCGGGGTGGGCCGAGTTATGTATTGACATTGACTGACCAACTTCGTAAACACCGAAATATACTTCGTCACATGTTGGTTAAACTTTCACTATCAGTGTAAATATCATAATATGATTATAGCCGAAGAAAATTCACTTTGATGACCGCGAATTCTTTTCATTTTGAATCCCAGGACAATTCTGCTGGATGATTCTGTGGGTTGTAGAAATTGTATATATAGGCACGTAAGCTTTAGTCGGCCAATTTGTAAAAGCAGTTTATTATTCATATTTTTCCGCGGGGCTGTGAGAAGCACGAAATTAAATACGCAAAATTTAGAAATATATATATATATATATATATATATATATATATATATATATATATATATATATATATATATATATATATGTATATATATATGTATATATATATGTGTGTGTGTGTGTGTGTGTATAATGTAATGTAAGGTGTTGCAACATAACATGACATAACATAACATAACATAACATAACATAACATAATATAATATAATACAATATAATATCATACAATATATACGAAATGAAATGCCCGTAAAAAGTAGTTCATTTACAATATTAGAAGACAGCTTTTACCGAACGCGCTCTTGGAGCAAAAGCATCGATTGCACACAGGGATGAAGCAGTAAACTGCGAACGTTCAAACTACAGGGATGTGTTCATATTTACAGTCAAAACCTGGAATTAAACAGAACATAGAAGGAAAGAGATAAAATGGAGAGTATTGGAAAATATTTTGAGCATACCTTACGATTTGGCTGCCTTCTGCTGCAGTACTGCCCTAAAGGAAACCAAAACAAAAACAAAAACAAAAACAAAAAAAACCGAAACGACACTAATTAAATTCATGTTGGTAATTGGTACCAGATGAGACTAATTGCAGGGGCAATATTTTTCTTGTGTTCAGCCATTTAAAAAGGGCTCTCTCTTTGATTAACTTTATATTTCCAAAACAAACATAACGAAGAAATATTTTCTCAAAAGTAAAGTCCCACCTACACGTGAAAGAAAGTGAAATACGTAAAGAAAAAACTGATATGGACCAGTAAAAAGTTATCTCAATATTGATTCTGTTTTTAATTTACTCACCGGTTCATTTGCTATCAAATCTTCATTCGCCAATGCCGTGTGTGTGTGTGTGTGTGTGTGTGTGTGTGTGTGTTCCGTAATCAGACGCCAACTTGTACAAATGTAACGAAGATCTTGGTTTCCTTACGGTCCGTCTTTGCCTTCCTTGATTTTGTAATTCGCGCCTTTGCAAAGAGGATGCGCTGTTCCAGTGCTGTAAAACACTCCAGCATGATACACCGTTGATGTTGCAACGTGTTCACATTCGGGTATTTCCATAACTCTACTTTATGTCAATATCATGGTTCGATTACCTACTTGGGTAATAGAAATCAGATTTATTCTCACTATTCATCCGCAGAGCGGCAATTATTATGACCACTGATGTGTACACAGATTATCCAGTTCGGTGATAGGCTACTCCAAGACATGCAAATTCCGAGTGCAGTTTATGCCGACACAGAAGCTTATTATCGTAACTATTTCCCAAATCAAACTCAAATAGTCGTTATTACACCGCTTACTCTGCATGATTTTGATGTTAACTTGTTTCCATTCTAAAAAGTTGTTAACTTGATCAGATCCAGGTAACCTTTACATGCAGTTTTTCTTAGTTTGAAAACTGGCCAGTGTATATTGGTATTACGACCTTTACTTCATGTTGTTTTGCAAACATGTATGTCGTATATAGATTATCTCAACATGTTCTGGATCCGAAATACTTTCGTGACGGTAACGTACTATTCCCTAGATTTTTAAGCTGTGTACGCTAATCTCTGTTGCCTTTGAAGTAAACCACTGAACAGTGCATATATGCGATCCGCCACTAATACACTATATGTTAGCTTGCAAGAGCTTTTAGTTTCATGACTTATGACATGTTCTTTGTTGGTGTCATGTAAAGACACTGACTATTACTATTAATGCATGTTATATGGTATCTGTGTGCTGCACTTATGCAAGTACGTGATGGTCTCTCTGACGGTGCATCAGATTTACATGCACTTGCGAAACATGTCACTGTTCATTTGTACATCGGAACAGTTTGCTTTACTCGTAAGACTTCACTTGCAGTCTTACTCTTCTGGTACAGTTTGTGTCTGTTCTTATGTAAATATTAGCTCACAATTTGTGCATTGCGCCCAAAGCGCGCCCAGAAAAGCTCAGTTCAAAACTTGGCACTCAAAGGGTTAAATATGTTTTACTCCCTCTATATTGCTGAAACCGAGACAATCTCTTCCTTTTTCCTCCTGTTTTTAGTTGCAATAAATAAAACTGTACCTGGATTTACGTGCCCACAACATATACTGTCAGTTTTGCGATTTTTTTTTTTTGGCTGCCATTGCCGTGCATCCTAAACCCGGGCAAATTCACCCAGTGCTAAGAACTAAAAAAGAACAGAAAAAACCCAAAAAACAATTCTTTTCTAACGTAAGGTCAAACTTCATCAAGTTCAGTTATTAGCTAACCGACGAAAATTTTCCCGATCAGGTCTTACTTCTTGGCGACTTTCGACCTCCCGTTGGAAAGAAATCGCCCGACGAAGCGAGGACGAGGGGTTATACATACATACATACATACATACATACATACATATATATATATATATATATATATATATTGTATTTGTGTTTTTGTCCACAAATACTTCCTGCTAGTCATTACATAACCTGTCATTGTCTAACCTGTATAAATAACTGAGGTAGATACAAACTGGGGCTATATATTCAATTCCAGTGAGTACAAAATAAACAGTTACAGCCAGACACATGCATAAACCTGGAGAATTCCTAACAATTACTGCAACAATGGACATCCTGTACAAAAAATGTAAAACAAACTCGATGATGACACCTACTCCTATGAAAGTCTCCAAGAAATCAAATTCTTTCTAGTTGTCAACTCTTTGTTCACGTTTAACAAGAATGAATTAGGTTTATAATAAGTGAGTAAATCCTGCCAATTTCTGACGAAGTTATATATGTATATATATATATATATATATATATATATATATATATATATATATATATATATATATATATATGTGTGTGTGTGTGTGTGTGTGTGTGTGTGTGTGTGTTTCGTCCTCACAACCATGTCGAAGGCACGATGAGCTTGAAGATTTCAACACAGAGTGCATCTGGGTTGATCTATCCACAAAACACAGAATTTTATTGATTGGTGATTGTTATTGACCTCCCGAAATGTACGACGCTTTCCTCGAGTCCCAAAACACCTCCATCTCAACAGCGATCCGATCTATCTGTGGAATTCGTCTGGCTAATGGAGTATAGGTTGACGGGCTTGGCAAAAGGAGCTCTACTCTCCACACTAACTTTGACCATTTTCGTAATTAAAGATCCTTTAATGGCAGATACCAATATGTTGGAGACGAAAGTTTTATTCGGATATACTTGCGATGTTTGTTCCAGGTAAATAATAAAACTACGGCGTTGCACTCAAGGTAGAAACATCCAAATTTATCTGTTATATTGTATACTTCCTGGCAATGTTCCAATGTAAAAAAATAAAATCGCTCGAAATAATGTGAGATCGTCATCGATCGAACGAGAGAGACTCTCTTATCGCTTCTCAAAAGTTAATTTTTTAACCAAAATTCATCGCCAGAGGGCAGCGCTTACTGGCTGCACAAGACATGTTTTAATCTTTGATAGTGTTCACACAAAATGTCTAGTTTCTTTGTAGGCTCTAACATTCCTGCCCGTAATTGTTAGGCCTTGACATACGATTGCAGTATTAAATCATGTCGGCCAAAAATATGATCTTATGTCCATAGTAATGTATCTAATTCTACAGTAAGAAGTTTGAACTTAGATATGTAAATAACACATTGTCAAAAGTTGTACGTGAGCGCGCTAGGCTCGCCTGACCACAAATTAATGCCTCTTAATTAATAGATTAATGTGTATTGAGGGAGCTAAGCGCACCTCAGTATAGATAAATTATTCAAAGCTACAGCGGAACGGGGCTGGGCTGACATCACAAGTGATAACTGCCTTGATGAAGTGTTGAGCCTAGCTGCACCCGGCCAAGCACACGTTATTTGACTTATTACTTGGCCATGTAGGTGGTATTACAGTTCAGCTTCGAGTAGTAGACACACTACTAGACTTGTCTACTGGTCTCTCAAGCATATTGGCCAATGACATTTGATGCAAATATTACTTGGTTTGTCTGATGCTGCATTGATTGGATATCCGTTTTTATGTATGAACCATAATGGGCTCCTCCAAGTCGAAGAGGTCCGCCTTTGCTGTACTATTGAGACCGTTCTTCGTCAGGTTTATGTTAAATTAAAACATTTTAGTGCCGTTGCAAACATATAACTCATCCTCGAAGTGTGCCGGCAATAAATGAATGAATGAATAAACAAACAAACAAACAAACAAACAAACAAACAAATTAATAAGTAAATAAAAAAATAAAATAAATAAATGAATAAATAAATAAATAAATAAATAAATAAATAAATAAATAAATAAATAAATAAATAAATAAATAAGAGTTTGCTGGGTATGAACTCTATCAGGACGAGTTATCGAATGCCAAGGACGTGGTATTTTGCGAGTGTATATGTGACTTTGCCAGTTGTCATCGGGTCTGACGTCTATCATTCTGGCTGTTAAATCGATCTATATAGTGTTAGTATATCTACATGGTTCATAATGTCAAGAGGAATTCTTAATTTATAAAAGTGCCCACTACCGTACCATACATTATTGTTACTCTGCGAAACATGAACTGAATTTGATCTTTTCTTCTTCTGAGTTTGTCGATGACAACTAAAACCAACAACATCACGTACGGACAGAAACTTACTTTTTTGCAAGTTGCCAATAGACAACCAGGATATTTTCTCAAGTTGCCCCCAAACCGCTGAAGTTACCCGTTTTCTCTGATGTAAATAATTCATCAGATAACTGTATACCTGGTAATTGCACAACGAGCAGTGTTCTTGGTCAAGTGATTTACCTTCCTGCATTGGAAAAATATTGATTGCTGACATAATGATAGATTGTAATACTATGTATCCAAGTCGGAAAAACAGCTTAAAAAGTAAAATAGCACCTACGCTACTGGCTAATTAATGTGGAATATGGTATTTAATCATTGCAGGTAGACCCAACTACTAAACAAATTTCAAACTTTTTATTTTCAATTCATAAAGAGAAACTTGAAATTTAATATTTCACTTGCATAATTAGAAAGACATATGAAATGAATTAAATCTATGTGTATAACCCACGAGGTCATATTGTTTTATTTCATTATAAGGGGCTAGAACACTTTACCACAATAAAATTAGAAAATGCTATTTTTTGTTGAATATTATACTGTGAATTCTATAATTTTCATTTCAACCCATAAAAACTATATATTTTATGAAAGAAGACATCTTGATAAATGTAAAACCAGCAACAGATCTGTTGTAGCAGTTTAGTCATTGAATCTTAATTAGTTTTTACATTACAATTAAATTTTTCATATTTTGTTCCTAATAAAAAAAAATAGCTCCAACATATTTGCAGATAGACATTTAGTTTCGATCAAAATAGACAGAGCATATTGTTCGCTAGAAAACTGTATCTCAAATGTTTCATAAAGGGTCTAGCTCACGTTTTAAAGCTTTTCTGAATTTTATTTTAAAATTTTTAAAATTTCAAAAAAATGTCATTAATCTATAAGAAATTACCGAAAAAATCTAAGACACGATATTTTAGACACAGGTGCTAGCTTAAATTTGATGGAACAAGCCAGCGTGTATGTTAATTTTTGAAGATGGTATTTTTTATTTTATGTAAATTATATAAATTTTAATTAAATTAAATTGAAAAAAAAACTGTAATGGTTAAATCTGAAATTCAATAGTGAATTTCACTTAAGACAAGTGCCCCCCCCGGCTGTGCCCAGGTAACAAATTAAACTGACGTCAAAACAGGTAATGTGTAAAAGGGGAAAGAACATTCATTTTCAACATGTTTCAACAAATGTCCAAGTTACCCAAGGCCTAACAAAAATGAATGTGTGGTTCCGGTTACCGGACAGACCCGCAGTAAAAAGGACTAACGTTAAAATTAATTGAACAAAAAAACAGTACCTTTAAGCCGCCCTTCCCTAATAAATACTGGTAGACCCAGGCCAGTGCTCCAAACTAAGTCAGAAACGTAAGTGGCCCAAAAATGTCCGTAATTTTTTCAGTGGCCAAAATGTGACCTACACGGCCCAAAAGGCTGAAGGCATGTTGGGGGGAGGGGGCGGGGCTGTTCCAGTTTGGAAGTTTCTCCCCTCGATAGCCAATAGCTTTGGTCCAAATTAGCTAGTACTGTGAGCTACCGCTGCAACGCAGCGATCGGACCCCCGCTTTCTCCTTGGCAACGGGCCTTTCTCCGTTGCTGGGTAGGTCACTCGATCCTCGACCGCCTCACACGGTTCTGCCATCGGTTTGTTCTGCGCTGTTTTTCTGCAATCGTCCAGTTGTTATACGTAAATTACGTAGGCACTGGAGGTTCTGGTGTCGGACCTTTACCCCCAACAAAATGTCTTGAACAAATTCTGTCAAATTTGCCTGGTTCATAATATTCTGGTCTTTTCACTATATTCTACCACTTCCGTCGTTTTTATGTTTCTTTGGAGCAATGGAGGAAAACTGTGAAAAGCTACCCCTTGCATCCAGGGGTATTTATCCAATTTACCCATTTTTTTGTGCCTGGCTTACAGTCTGGAACTTTGCAATAAATTGTAGACTGTAATTGTAGCTTGTAAATACGTCCGTAGTACGTTGGAAAATAACCATCAACTTTGCGATGTCATTTACCTGTACTTTAACTATGGCGCAGTATGGCTGCTATATTGAAACCATCTAACCTGCCGCAAGGTGCACCGGGAAATGACCTTGGCGCTTTAGCGGCTACCGACGGTACTAGCTAATTTGGACCTTGGGTATTGTGATCACGTGTAATTTCTGCTTCTTAAAATTTAAAACATAAATAAGAACCCGCGTGTGTGAGACATATCTGAGACTATAGTAAAGACAATTTTGATTATTTTCGTCATTGTCTCAATCATGTTGTCTCGGATCATTGTCTTGATTCTGTTGACATAAATGTTTGTTCTAAGTCTTGATCTTAATCCTTCCTCCAAACTGCTAATTAATGAATTCCAAACAAGCAAATAACCCCAAATGATCTTCCGTGGCTTTGCGTTGTGCTTGACTCAAAATGTTATGCTAGCATATATCACAGGTACATGAGACAGATGCCTTGCCAAGTGCGCGCGATGCAGACTCTTTCCCACCAACCCTCCACCACCTGCAGCGCGTGTCAATGGGGAGGCCTTTGTCCTATCTAAATTAAAAAGTATGAAAGCTTTGACAATGTGGCCGGCACATGTTGATTTGTAGTGGACAAAAAAGACGTATACTAGAACTTCCAACAAAACTAAACCTGTGTTTTCTTCCGTCATTGTTTTAAAGTTTGTGTGGGTTCAAATGAAATGCCCCTTGTACTTGCCACTTGCGCGTTAAAATGAGTTTTGTTGCTGTACTCGTGGGAAACACTCCGTTGACACAACTGCCTCTGCATTCACACAGGCGATTTGGTAAATGCTGAAATCTCATTAGTTGATCCATTTGTTGTCACGCCTGGGGTTACCTCGTGCTCAGAGAGCTGCCGTGATTCTGAAACACAAAACATGTTTTCGCATGTGTACTTCAAAACAAACTGAGTACTTTTTTTTCATAATGGGGACGTGCGCCTACTGGTAAGTAAATTACAATATGTGCAGGACATAATTCAAACAATATCTATCCCTCAGAATCATTAAAACGCATACATAACGTAGCCCACATGACAAATTTTTTAAGAGTATTCGGCAGAGGTTTTTTTCACATGTTTTGATTGGAAGCTTCATATGGATATGAAGCGTACAGTCTATGCGTTCCAAAACATTTATTGACTTGTTTGTCTTGTAATTCCAGGAAAATCGTTTCTTCGCATGTAGAAAAAAAAGGCAAGCATGTTTAGCTGGCCTCTCCAAGTGAAAACAGAAACCCACGAAACGACCCGTAATTGACAATAAATATAGACATCCAAGTCAACAAACTTTGCAAGTAATCTGTGCACGTCGCTCTTTTTTTCCGTATCATTTTCTTTTGTCCTTCACCCTTTTATCTTTTTTGTTTCTTTTTACTTTCTTTTCTCTTTTCCAGATACTATTCGGTATCGAAAGTCGATGCTCTTTGTGACAGATTTAGACCAGTGCCACGTCTCTTTCGGGTTTGTTTTGCGTCTCACAAGCCACTGTTGTTGACCGGCCAAGGTACATATTCTCAGAGGGTATACACTCTGAAGATTTTAACATGCATTTCAATGAGAAACGTGCGCTGAATTAAAGCACTAAAGGACATTTTTCGAGTTACTGTCATTTCGCCAAAAACTTTTTTCTAGGAAGTCACTTGAAAATTTTCCGGTCAGTTTTCATAATGGTAACCTCAAAAGAAATATAATTAAGCTATCTCGGGAAAGGTATCTCCAACGTTAAATAAGTTGTTTGTGAACAGCGGGGGTTAATGGCCACAAAGTCGAAAAATGTCGAATTTGTAGTATTACACTGTTTAGAAAGCTAAAATTGAAGAAAAATGAAATCAATAAAAATCTTAGATACCTTACCCTGTGCACCATAAATATCTTTCTCTTGAGATCACAAATTAAAAGTCGATAGGAATGTTTTCAAATGACCCTTATTTAAAATTTGTGTTTGGCGAAATGACAGTGATTTTAATTGAAGCGCGCGTCTTTTCTCATTCAAAATGTCTATTAAAATCTCCAGAGTCTCTATTGTCTGAAAACATGTACTTTGGTCGGTGATATTTAACCTCAAAACAGCAGAGGCTATTAAAACGCAAAACACCCAAAAGGGGGCGTAGGACTTGTGTGACTCCTAAAACTTGCATACATGAAGCTTCGTCCGTTACAATGCAAGGGAAACTGTGGAAATGTACAAACATGCAAGGGACAGGTAGAGGAAAAGTTTTAAACGGAATTGAAAAAAAAGAAAGAATGGGGAGAGAGAAAAAAAGACAAAACAAAGAAAGAAAGATAAAAGGGTAAGGGACGAAAGAAAATGACAAGGGATAAAAAGAGCGATGTGCACAAATTGTCTTTACTTGCAAAGTTTATTGGCTTGGGTGTCTATATTTATTATCAATTACAAGTCGTTTCCTCGGTTTGTGTTTTCACTTGGACAGGTCAGCTAAACATGTTTGTCGTTTTTCTACGTGCAAAGAAAATATTTCCCGGAATTACAAAACAATTAAGTCAATAAATGTTTTGGAACATATATACTGTACGTACAGTATCCATATCAGGCTTTCAATAAAAATATATGAAATCACCTCTGCCAAATACACTTCCAAATTTATCACGCAGGCTAAGTTGTACAAGGGATAGATATTGTTTGAATTATGTCCTGCGCACGTTGTAATTTACTTATCAGTTGGCGCATGCTACCATTACAAAAAAATGCACTCAGTTTGTTTTGAAGTGCACATGCAAAAATATACCCGTCAAAAAAGAAACTTATATTTAACTATGTAATACAATAAAAACGTTTTGAAGCAATGTACAGCTAAAAATGAATATAAGAGAGGCACGTGTATACCTTGGCTATAGTTGTGCAACAAGAGGTCATTGAATGTGGCTGAATTTGTTTACATTTAAGGTGTTAACACATGTGTAGATCCTGTCTGAAAAATGGTGCAAAAGCATGTAACATGTGTCCTGCTGGAATGGCTTGGATTACAACAGTGTAAGTTCGCACCTGATCTTTGTCGTCAGAAGTACCTATCTGATCACCTGACACCCACTAAAACCTTTAGAAGGCATACCTTGTGTCATTCCTAACATGAAGACATGTCCAACTGGCTTTGACTTGCCATCATGCCAAGGGTGTCTGTCCTAGAGCGTGCCATAGCAACCTGAGTGTCAAATTTCGAGAAACAGAACCTGTGGCAGACAAAGCAAGATCGGGTCATCCCAGTGTCAGCACTGACAGAGAAGATTGCTTTGCACATGCTAGACGTAATAGTCAAATGACTGCAGCGTACAGAGTTGCGACAGCTGAGAGGCCCGGGATCAATACCTGTGTCTGACCAAACCATCTGAAACAGACTCCATGCTGCACACTATCATGCCAGAAGACCAGTTCGGAGGCTGCACCTTTTTGGGCACTATCTCACCAAACATGGACTCGTGCCCAATGGTCCAAAGTCCTTTTCACAGACGAAAGCCAATTCTGTTTAATGCCAGATGACCATCGAGTCTTGATATGGCGACGTCGTGGAGAGCGTTTTGAAGCGGATTGCAAGAAACTGAACGCTATGGTGGTGGCAGTGTGATGGTATGGGCAGGAAGTTCTGATGGTGGTCGTACACCTTTGGTGTTTATCCAGGGGGGCCTCACAGGGCAGAGCCACATCACTCAAATCTTGCAACCTGAAGTCATCCCGTATGCAGGTGTTATAGGGGAAGACTTTATACTCTAGTATGACAATGCCCGTCCGCACAGGGCTCGGTGTGTCTCAGAGTTTTTGACAGCAGAGGGAGCTGAGTGTCTCCATTGGCCAGCAAAATCCCCAGATATGAGCCCAATAGAGCACATGTGGCATGCTTTAGGGAGGCGGGTGAGGCAGCACCTAACAGCTGCAAGCACCATGGATGACTTGAAGAGGTTGTTGCAACATCACTGGGATGAAATTCTATACACTGTTGTGAACAAGTCTGTGCGCAGCGTGCGGAAGCAGCTACAGGAATGCAGTACTAATCAAGGAGGGCACACACACTACAAATTGAAAGTTCAGATTTTCTATGCACAACCATGGTGTCTTCTCTGCTTATTCGCAGTGAACTGTGACTGATATGTGACATTTTTTTTTTGTTCAAAATCGGTAAAAAACATTACCATCTGTTCAATTGAAGACACAATTAACATATGGTAAATACAATAATAAAGTTATCACATAGTGCATTTGAATATAAGTTTCTTTTTTGACGGGTATATATTTTGTGTGTTGGAATCACGGCAGCTCCCTGGGCACTAGTGCTGACCCCAGGCATGACAACAAAGGGATCAACCAATGAGATTTCAGCATTTACCAAAACGCCGGTGTGAATGTAGAGGCAGTTGTGTCAACGGAGTGTTTGCCACAGGCACAGCAAGAAAATTCATTTTAACGCTGAAGTGGCAAGTGCAAAGTGCATTTCATTTGAACCCACATAAACTTTAAAACAATGACGGAAGAAAACACAGGTTTAGTTTTGTTGAAAGTTCTGATATACATCTTTTCTGTCCACTACCAATCAGCGTGTGCCGGCTGCATTGTCAAAGCTTTCATACCTTCTTATTGATATAAGACAAAGGCCTCCTCATTGACACGCGCTGCAGGTGGTGAAGGGGTGGTTGGGTGGGAGAGAGTCTGCATTGCGCACACTTGGCAAGGCATCTGTCTCATGTGCCTGTGCTAGCACATAATAATGCCAAGAATAAAACAAGTACTTTTGACAATAGTGGAGCTAAGACAACTTACAAACAGTTTATAAATAATTATGTGCAACAACAACTTAAATTAGCTAAAAATGATTATAACAACAGATTAAACGAAACTTTAAAAATAGAAATACAAATAATGAGTCTTTGTGGAAGACTGCGAGGTATTTTCTGGGTCTCAACCATATCTGTAGCATTCCATCTCTATTGCATGAAGGAAATCATGCATCCGACAGCCTCTCTAAGGATAAACTTTTAATTTCTTTTTCCTTGAGCTAGTGTAACTTAGACAACTCATCTGCACCTACTATTCATATGCAAAATCTTCACTGTAATACACTCATTAATGTTACTATGAGTGAAAAAGAAGTTCTTAACTGTTTAAAAGTCTCTTAGTGACAAAGGCTACCGTTCAATATTGGTTTCAATGGTTTAATCTTTAATGCAAAGAAAACGGTGAGCTGTCGATTCTCTAAACAAAGTACAGATGAGTATCTCAGTTTAACTATTTGGGGGGAAACACCATTGAATGGAAAAAGAAAATTATACACTTAGGTCATGTTTTAAATGAAAAAAAATCATGAAATATGAGTTTAATATATATCTTGCCTCTGGCATCGTTGAGAAGAACCAAAGATTTTATTTTTGTAATTTTTCAACCCTTCCCTACCACGACGACCAAATTGCAACATTTTGTTCGTCGTCAACAAAGAACACTTTGTGTGGGAAACTCCAGGGGTAATCAATGCCTAAAATGCCACTTTCATACATCTTATCGATGTCCTCTCTAACAATGGCAGCTTTATGTGTTGTTGTGTGTCTTCCCTCTCTTTTCATTTTTTTAACAACAGAGACAAATATATTGTTGGCTTCCTGAAATCACAGGTCTGGCATTATGTTAAACTGCCTGTAGTAAGGTGCAGAGGAAAGGTGTCTTTGAAGAGAATTTCTCAGGTTTGCAAATGCACTTTTACTGAATAAATTCCTGGTTCTGGAGCAAACCTCAGCGTGTTATTTTTTCAGCAATGTGTTCAGTTCAGCTGGTTCGAGATCTTCAAAATCAGGGCACATGTTCTCCTTCCGCAGCCATTCAAAAAAAAAAAAATAATAATCATAATAAAAAATAAATAAAAAATGAATGAATGAATGGAATTTTACTAGTTTTAATATTTCTGAGATAAAAAACCACTTTTTATCAAAATAACTATGCTTAAAGATGTTTTAATCAAATAGAAATGAAGGAATGAAAAAAAATTGACAATTCATTATTTATACTTCAATTATGCTGCAACAGATTGATTAAATGAGCTCTAAGGAAGCGAAAAAGACCCATTTAGTTAACTGTTATGCCTACATATTGCAGGCCGGGTGCATATTAAACAGACAGACGATTTGACTATTGCAATTTACTGTGGATAATTCTGTGGGCCTATATAAACCGCCCCGGTACATATCATTAGTTTCAAAAAATAGTATCGTGTGTGACATCGTTATCGTTGTCGTCATCACGAGCGCCAGAATATCTGCAGATTTACAATGTATAAATGCAGATTTGAACGTGCTGGAGTTGATCTGCGGAAACCGCCGGTTTTGTCCAGCGTGGGTGAAGCAGTGAAGGGATGATTTACCCTTGGAATCAATTTTTGTTGACTTGCAGGAACTTAAGGGAGGGACAGATACTCGTATGATAAACTGTGGCGACAGGCACAAAGGGAGGCTCATTCTATTTAGGAAAAGGAAATTATGGATATAAAGTTGGTGCAGCAAATACGGAATAGGCCAATAAAAACATCATCTGATTATGCATGCTTCTCATTGGATTTTTGAACACTGCCCAGGGCATGAGCGGCAGAGATTTGTTTTGAATATCGCTCAGTTGCTGACATGTCAGCAGTTTTATAAGGTGAGCTTATGTTTTTCCCTGTGTGTTCTCAAATATGACAATTGTCACTATGCCATATCCTTATTAGCTTGCATCTGAATAGTGCCGCAGTTGTGTTTCCTTTATTTACCCCAAAGTCTTCAGGCTTAATGCATCTGTTACCTTCAAAGTTTGTTGTTGAGGGGTGTTCACTAGGTCTTTAAAGGATGGTTCTTGTTTGCTTGGATTTTCAGTGCTGTTTCTCTAGCCTTATTGAAAACTGTGGTCTGCTTTTATTTTTTATGACAATTGTTATTTTTGTGTTGTTAATGTGTTGTCATATCCTCTTTAGATATTCACTGAATAATGTCTTGCTTGCTAAATATCCAAATCATGCTGTTTTATCTGGTCATGTTGATGGGCATGTCAACATTTGGACAGTTTTTGACTTGGACTGAATTTCGACTATAATATTAATGCACAATGGTATCATACTACAATTAGATTATGTTAGTATCCACAAGTTCAATTTTTGTGGGAGAGTACACAGCATGAAATTTGTTTTTCTGTCATTTTCATTTGACTGTCTGGCTAGGCTTTTAGTACAGAATGTATCTGTACTCCCATTGTCTAGAATTGCATATGTTAGCACAAAGTTGTCACTGTTTCTCATTTTCACCTTTACTGGCACTATGGGTAATGAGTTAGCGGCTCTGATGTGATCACAAAATCCTTTACTTGCTGTACTGCAGTGGGATTTGTCTTCAGAGGGTTTTTTCATGTCGAGCTTGGTCAGTGTTTTCTGTTATTTTCTCAGCATCGTCACTGGTTATTAGAACTGTGCAGTGCTATGGGGGGGGGGGGTTAAGTTCACAGGTGTGGCAGGTAAGTCTGTCTCCCTTGCAGTCTTTATTCATGTGTTTTCTATAAAGGCAGCTAAAGAAAAGCCTGTTGGCACGAGGAATTTGAATTTGTTTTCATGGGGCTGTCATCTCTGCTTATCACAGTGTCTAATGGTGTGATTGCCATTTTACAATACATACAAGGTTTTTTGAAGACGTATGTGATTAACAGTACTCCAGTACTGTTAGCATTTTTATGTTTTGTTTATGTGGAACACGTTCTTCACTGTTCTTGCTTTTGTTGGGCTTAACACTAGCTCAAAAGCTTGAACTTTGTATTCGTATCTTTTTCATCTAGGCCAAGCTGTGTGCTGTTTCCCCTTTTGTCTTGATCATGATCGGTGATGTCACCATATATGGAGTCAGCAATTATGTCCACCTGTTTCAAGAAAATGAATGTCCTGGAATGTGGCTATTATTTTCTTGTTTTCTTTGATGCTGTAAACTCTATTTCGCTACTTGTCTCTGTCGGTTTGTCCGGCAACTTTTGTTTTTACAATATTTTGTATTGTATTGGTTTGGGCTATGTTTCTCATGATGCTTTGTTTGATCATTGCATTGTTGTACTAATAACAACGGTAAAGAGTGTTTAAAAGGCCATCTTGTCTTTGCCTTTATTGGTCTTAGCTTGTCAGTGTCCTTCTTTAGGCATTGACACTATGGCTTATTCTAATTCTTTTTTTCTCGTTGTGTCCACCATCTGCGTCTTTGCCCATGCAACCCTTTATCCTTTCTTTGGGTCTACCTGCTGTGCAGTGTCATATGTTATAAAATTTTGTCTGTAACTTGTTGTTAGTGACATAATATTGTGCTCAAAGGCACTAATAAAGGAGTGATAATCTTGCAACCTTCCAGTAAATGTTAGAATTTCCCTCTTGCGTAGGCAGGCTCTGTTCTGATGGTCGAATTACATCGCAGTGATGTCGTTCTGGTATTTTAGTAGTTCGTGCAGAGCTGTATTGCTGCTCTGTTGTTCCAGGTTTACATCTGGTGCGGTTTGGCTCCAGTGTCTTTGTATGCCAGGTATAAAATCATTTGAATATACATTGGGTATGAAGGATGTATTATCTGCATTCTGTGCTTGTGATTGATATTCTTCTTTACTGCCTCTGGTGGATCTATTTTTTTTGTTTACTTGCACATCAAACTGTTCATAGATGTCTGCTCTGGCTGTTGCTACTTGAATTTCTGTAGTTATCTGTGGCATTTCATTTTGTCTGCAAAGTTATACCTCTCAATTTTCTATGACCTGTGTTTTTTTTGCTTCACAGCAGCATCACGGCCTTTTGTTCTGCCAGTTTTGCTTGCTTCCTTAGCCTGGCTGAGGAAATTGTAATAATCTTAGAATCCCTTGATTTCTTTTAACCCTTTGATGAATTGGGGAGCACGATTGGCTGAGCAGTAAGACGTTGGCCTTTCACCTCTGCGACTGGTATTTTGCAGTTGTTCGCTATTTGGTCAGTATTTGGTGCAGGTTCTTGGGTAGCATCGGTGACGATGTTGTCAATTGTCAAAACTGTATACGTGTTTGTAGGCTTGATTTGCTCGGATTTTAGTCTGTATCTCCTGATGTGGTGTCTTCCCTTTCTTTGTGTCCGATGGCACTCATTGTTACGTTTTGTATGCTCGAATGTATTCATGTGCTGTTATATTTTCTACTTATGTTGTGTTTGTTTACTATGTAAGTGTTCAGAACATGGGTGCAGCCATATTGGAAGTACCCAAATATATAAACATTTTGTGATGTAGTGGATCACTGCTCAAGTTTGATTTCACTGATAAGTTGTTGGGTTATGGTGTCAAGCAAAGAGTATGAGCACTGGGGGAAAGTACACAAATTTACTGACATTTCCCTTATTGGTGATCACAGTTTCTGTTTTTCACTATTTGACGTAGATTGACTTAAAGTGAATACCAGCATACAATTTGTAGCCTACTATTGGCAAGCTATATGGAGAGACCTCATATATACACGTGGTACTGAGTTTCACTGTACTGAATAGTCCAGGTGTGTTCTCAAAAGGTCTTTAAAAGTTCCAAGATAGTATATTTTTACAAGTGCAACAGAGTCCTCACAACTTGCTCCAAAAAACATTCAGTTGTACAAACAAGATTGAAAGTTGGCCCTCTTTGTCCACGCTGTTCGTTCCAATAAACTTACGAAAGTTGACTCTATTAATGGTGGAAACCATCCAGAATCCTTGTCAGAGATTCCAAATCAGGTCATCTGGTAAATTTACCATAAGTGTCCATGAAAGTCACAATTTTCCCTTGGGGACTTGTCTCCAGTATGTAGGATAGTTTTTATGATGTAAAACTTGTCTAGCGGACGAATAGGTTGACCAGCTTGACAACAGGAGCTCTATTTTAACACTTTCTTTCTTATTACCACTGACCTCAATGACAAATGCTCAGATTGGAATTTAACGCAGAAGGACCGGGTTCTGCATCTATCAGTGTTCAATTTTGTTCCTGAAAACAACCTTTCTCAGCTTATAAATGAAGCAGCTGAAACCACTGAGTACTCTGACAGCCTGCATGACCTCATTATCACGGACTCTGCAGACATGGTACTCAACAGTGGAGTTCTTAATCCACTTTCTCTCATTATACAATTGTTTTCTGCTCCCTCTAAAGCTCTTTATCACAATCTAAAGACCTGCGTTTCAAATAACGAGGTTGGAATTATAATAAAGCAGGTTTCTCTAATTTCTATTTTAAACTTTTACAAGCATCATGGAACAGGGCTCCCAAAGACTATGACAACCTTGATCATCTGATTCAATAATTTGGTTTCAAGAATACTCTCGATTCTACCTGTAGCTCCCTTACTAAAACATTTAATCTTTCCCTTAACCAAGCCTCCTTTTACTTTTCTTGGAAATATTCTGATGTCTGTCCAGTTTACAAAAAAAAAAAAAAAAAAAAAAAACAAAAACAAAACAATACCCTCCCAAAAGCCACCCAACCCACAGACAAATAAAAAGAAACTAATGACCAATACCTTTAACCTGTAAAAATAAGTATTTGCACAGTGAATATTCAACACCATCTATGGATATTTGACAGCAAATGATCTAACATCCAACCACCCCTGTCCAAAAAAAAAACCAAAACAAAAATAAAAAAAAAAAACAAGAAAAAAAAAAAACAAAAAAAAAACAAAAAACAAAAAAAAAAAAAAAAAAAACAACAACAACAACAACAACAACAGCAATAAAAACGCCCCCAGGGTTTAATGCAGATGACTACATGATCACCCATCTTGTTAATAATTTTCATAACATCTACCACAGTCTTGAACTTTCAAAAGAGGCCAGTGTAGTATTTCTTGACATTTCTTAGGTTCTCAACAAGATGTGGAAACCTCGACTCCTCTTCAACCTGAAGTAGGTTTGTTCACCTGATTATCTTATTACTTGGGTAGACTGTCTAGTCACTTGCAATGAATTTTTATTCGTGGTCAATATTCTGGCTGGCCACGTATCGATCCTGGAGTGCTCAGGACTCTATCCTGGATCCCATCCTCGTACATTTTCTTAATATACATAAATGGCTTGGTTGACATTCTCACATGTGGCGTCAGACTATTCCGTGACGATACATGCATACTTGACTTTTCAACAGCACTATCGAAGCATCACTTCAACTGACACATATTCGGTTTTTGCGTGGACTTTGGTGGTCAACCCTTGCGAACAAGTGTAAATGTTTCAAACTTGTTCCCTTCTACAAAATTCCTCAGATTGCCTCCTGTCTGCTTGCTAATCTAGTATCCCCATCTCTTTGTGGTCGTGCTCTCAGCCTGTCAAGGTATATATGCCCCATTTAGTGTAGCACGTCGTATTTGGGCAACTATTTGCTACCACCTACAATGGAGTAAGCCCAGCTGGAGTACTCAAAATTCTCCCTGGGTGTCTCCAGTGGTCCTGAGGTATGCACCATTTTGCTTACATTGAAGCAACATTGTACCAGGGAGCTAAAAAATGGTTCAACAAGTGTCACTCTTCTAAAATCATGCCTAGATACTGCAGTGTCCCTAACTGCTACAGATCTGGAGCAGGACACAAAATTCGAAAAGACCAAATCTCGCAAAAGAAGTAGATAACTGCCATTAGAGGGGAGGCCCCTGCTACAGGCAATTTGTTGGAGCCAACTGAATGTAGCTGTGTTTGCCATATGCGTTCCACAGCAGATGACTATAGGAAAACCTTTATCTTTGCTTAGTATTTATTTACGTTTATGTTATATGGTAATGGATATATTTTTTAAAAATTTGATAATGGAAAATTTATGAATAAATAAAAGTATATACACACTCAGAGTAACCGCAACTGTGTCATTTTTGTATTCAGTTATGAGGCAGAGCAGTTAGGCAGAGGTGCCAAGTAATTACCCACGGATATTATGATAAGCAATGCATAACTCCCACGTGTATTAGCTCTGGCTTTTAACTTGTTTAATTGCTTCATGTTGTACAGACAGGAAATTGAATGATATAGAGTAAGATTCATTAGTTGAAATATATTACTGAAAACATTTTAGGCCTATGAGTATGGGACAAAATTTACCAATTCATGTATACCTAGATTAGTCTAGGCACGCTACTTGTAATTCACTGCTCTTTGTATAGTCTTACCCTGAAGTACTGAGTATTTCCTATTTGTCAAGTTGGAGTCTACTTAAGGACAGAAAAGAAAATATCTGGTCTCTTTAACAACATATGGTAGTACACTTATGTGCAAAAGAAAGACATAATATTAAGCTAATGCACAAGGTCAGTGTTCATATTAGGTATTAAGATATATATGACGAAGGAAAATGGAAAATTAGCAATTTCATTCACAATAAGCAGGCAAGTTGTACCACAAGTGTTCCCTCAGTATATAAACTTTATGTACTTCCAGCTTGGACAACAGAAACTGTGGCAGGACAGAGATGTGGTTCATGTGTACATGTCTACAAAGTTACAAGAACAGTTTCCAAGTACATGGGGATCCTAGATGCCACACAAACACCCATCCAGATACCAACAAATATGGCATAGCAGAGTGCCTCCTCTAGGACCTATAAAAACAGAAACACACTTAAGACTATAGTGCGAATATCACTAAGTGGTGGTGTGACTTTCATTAGCAACAGTTATGGCATAAGTGCTAATGACAGGCAAATATTGGAGCATAGCTCCCTTTCTCACCAGAAATATGTTTTAGCCAGGGCACTCCATTAAGGCAGACTGGGGCATTGTGGTCAATGACCTCTTTGCCACAAACCATGTTACAGTAAACATGCCTGCTATGTTGAAGGGAATGCCCAAATCGACTCCAGTATTCTTCTTCTGGACCTTTGAATGGCGTCAAAGGGGATCCATGTATAGAAAGGTATTAGCCTCATGAAGACCTTCAGAATGCTCAAGGAGCTGTCCACTAGCCGTGTACCAGAGGATAATCAGTGTGTGCTTCATGCCGATGCACTTTAAACCACCAAAAGTGGACAATCATGCATAAGGTATTATACGGTCAGAAATTGAACATAATATCTTAACTTCAATATGTTTATATGTACATATACATGAATATGATATTGTTAATTTGCCCCAAGGCATTGCAAACTGTTTATCAACATGGTGTCAAAAATGTGTAATACAAGTTGAGAGAAAGTATATCAGAAGATTTTCTTAACTTTAATGTCAGCACTTTCAAAATGCACAGAAATATTAAGTTTACAAATATAATGTAACCTAGAAACCGAAAAGTGGGTATAAAGCCCATCTGTATGTATTTATCAAATTCATAGAATTTTAAGTATCATAGTATATGTCAGAACATAGATCAACCAGTACATTTGACCGGTGAATGTGCAGCATGTGTCCATAGAAGCTGAAGTTCATGGAAATTAATAAATACTTAGTGTCTTTGGTTTAAATGTATTTTATTCCTTGATCATACAGCTGAAAACTGCACCGGTATAAAATGGCAATTAGGACCGAAGGCTGTGCCCTATTGAAATTCCTCTTGCAACGAACATACAGAGACATGACATAACAAGACATCACAATTAACATGCTTAAGGATGACAGGAACAAAGCGAAGACAGAAAGAGGGGCTTAAAACGTGTTTCTGCACAACACTGCCATAAGCTACAATCACGTACACGTAATAGTACAGTAAAACATGATCCATATTCATAAATTCCAAACCCAACAATGACAGCCAAGAGATTCCAGACTTGCCAAAGCATCAACATTTATCTTCCATTACCGATGTGAAGAAATAAATTTCACTCCTGACTTGAGACAGGCAGTCACCTATAAAAGGCAACTGGTGGTTTTAAACTGGTCCTTTCAACCTTAGAAATATTCATCATTAACTGCACACACTAGTTTTTTCCAAATTGTATCGGCCTAACCACACAAAACACAAATTTCATTACTTCTGCCAAAAATAAAAAGGGACCAGCTAGGCATACCACCTTTAGTTCTCCCGACCTGTCAGTCAGCTAAGTTTACAGCAAAAGAGTAAAGTAGGCCTACATCGTTTTTGTGCTACTTATGAATCTGGAACATTATAAACACACTCTACCTCCACTAACATCATTGTTTTTTCCCCATTGTTTTGAAAAGAATCAGCTAGTCGCCTGTCTTGTGGTTACATAAATTTATCTAACAAATGCCTGATGCTCCAAAAAATGACCGGTATTGAAAATATATTCATGAATTGCTGAAAAAATCATTGTATGACAAAGAACATTCATTTGAGCCACACAATAATGTTTGCAAAGTGAATGAGTCGAGTGGAGTAATAATAGTATGTAATTTTTATAGTGGTATAGTGAATAGAGGACAAGTAAAAAAATAATGCCATACATATTAGACAGCTGAACCATATGCGCACATAGGTGAGTCAAGGGCACCACTTTTGTGTAAAAAAAAATTCCGCAAACGCCCAAATGCAAATGTGTGCTGAACAGATCAAAATCTGCTGTCATAGTTGCATAACTCATCAAATTTACATTTCCAAGAAATGGTTGACATAACTTAGACTTGAATACTTGAAGTGACTCTGATTGTCTATCATCAAGTTCCATAATCTAGCTGCGAAGGGATGATAGAGCATGAATATCAGGAACAAGTTTATTTACCACTTGTACATCAGGGTTAATTTAGAAAAATCGCTACGATTAGCGAAGTATGCCATCCAAGTTTGTCATACCGTTTTGCATTGGTTGTAGCACACATTGCCCCAGTAATGATGTGAGCGGCATTTAATTGAATATTTTCTAGTTTCTCTGCGTTAGGTGCTGTACAGTTACCCCAACAGGGCTATCATATTCGGGAATTAGTCTAACAAAGGATGTATAAACTGTTTCCAAGGTTAGACGATCAAGAGTAAATCTGAGACCATCCATTTTATTAATCAATATACTAGATTTTTGGGAACAATTTCATTAATACGAACTGTCCATTTCAAATCAAAACGCAATATCACCAAGGAGGTTATGTTGATTAACATTATGGAGACCACGACCTTGAAAGGTAATTGGGGAATGACTTGGTGGATTAGTTTTTCCAGATATGAGCAGTAAATCATTTTTTTGCATTAAAAGCTAGTAGCCAATCATCGGCGCATAAGTTGATTTCTCAAAGGTCAGATTTCATAGATGCTGCTGCCTCTTCAAGGTTATCAGTTTTTAGAGGCATGCACGTGTCATCCACAAAAAGCGTTATATTAGAACGTGCAAGATCAACAATATCATTAATATGTAAAAGCATTTTTGAGGGCCAAGAACTGAGCCTTGAAGTTCGTCACCTTGCACCAACCATGGCCCAATTTGAGGCTGGTCCTTGAATAACAACACGTTGTTGGCGAATATGCAAATAATCTGAAAACCACTCAAGCAAATCACCCAAAATACCATTCCCTTTAATTCATGGAGCAGACTTGCATGACGTACTATGTCACATACTTTACCTATATCTGGAAATATGATGCAAACTTCTATTTGAAGGTCAATAGCTAAACACAGTCCATAGTAGAGGAACAGTAATTGATTAACGGTCGAATCTTCCAGTGTAAAACCAGACTGGTGAGCAGAAATAACAAGGCTATTCCGAAAAATAATTAAACACCTTTTTAAAGACATTTTGTTTTCAAACGCTTCCCCCACACAACTTAGGAGAGTCACTGGCCAAAAACGGTTGTCGCATGCGATAACGGGACCCTTCTTATAAAGAGGAAGAAACTTTCTTCCAAGCTTTGGGAAATTCTTATTTACTTATGGAATGTTAAAAAGTTTCGTTAGAAAAGAAGAAATGGACAGTGAAGCTTCCTTAAGAAGCTTCGGACTTATTTCATCGGGGCCCGATGCCTAAGCAGTGTCAAAGCTCAAAAGAATTTTGAGAACTTCTCTTTCACTTATATGTATAAAGTCAAGACTTGGAGTTACAGGGTTTTTAATTTCTGGCAAAGGAGCTGAAGAAGTATCAATATTACACTGCTCAAGAAAAATGTAATTGAATATTTCAGCCTTTGTAAGGTTATGAGAAATATGTTTATCGTCATGTATGAGAGATGGAACAGTAGAAGAATGTTTATGGTTTATAAAATGGTTTACAGTATGCCACCAACATTTTGTTTCGCGATGCAGATTTTTTAGGTCGCCGCAGAGTTTCTTATTGTGTTTTATTTTTTTGCTCTGCAGACTTCAGTCGATCTTGATAATAATTAAAACTTTGACAGAAGGACGCGAAGGCACGAGGTCCATAATTAAGACTTTTGGCTGTTTCATATTTGCGTTAAATCTGACGCTTAAGTGATCCAAGCCAGGAGCTATACTAGGGCTGGTCGGAAGGTCTAACTTGAATTCTTTCATTTTGGATGCAGTGTTTTCCAGCATTTAGAAATAGATCGGACCATGAATTACAGCATGAATTGATATCGTCTGACGTAAAACAAGAATTCCAATTAACACCCATTGAGACAGTTTCTAAACTCATTCAAATCAGTTTTATCATACTCCCAAATACGGCGCTCGTAGACTGGTTCATGTTTACGTCGGAACCGTACGTTTGCACCAACAACGTAGTGATCGCAACGAGAAATAGGGGGAAGAGTTCGAATACCCTAAAGACGTTGGGCATGTTTGAAATAATTTGGTCCAAACAGGTTTCAAATAATCATTTATACAGGTGGGCTCCTTAACATGTAAGGTTGGTTCGTGCAAAAAACTCGAGTGCCGTACCTTGTTGCGAGTTAAAATCTGAATTTAAATCACCCGTCAAAATGTTGTGTTGAGTACTTACAAGTACCTTTTGCCAAATCGATACTTTCCTGAAGTTTGTCCAAAAAGAAGACCGGTGAATAAGGCGGTCTATATGCAACAGCAAAACCAAATTTTTGATTTTGGAGTCTAATTTCACACCATAAGATTTCGATATGAGTTAACTCTATGTCACGACGTCCCAACACATGTTAAAACTTCCCAACAAGAGTGCTTAACCTCCCGACAAAAGCGCTTGGCTTCACCAGCAGCCTTTGCTGGATCACGACGAATTATGTCATTATAACCGGAGATGCGAAGGCTATCGTCAGGGGAATCTGGGGAAAGAACGGTCTCCGATAAAGAGATTATGTCAAATTGACGAGAGAAGTCCAAGATTTTAGATGTCATTTTGTCTTGGGAAGCACTGCGAATGTTGGAGTGACAGAATGAGAGGATTTTTCTTGGACTTGGGTTCACATGAATATCGCCCGCCAACAGAAGCAAAAGAGGGCACACTGCTAAGATGTAATCATTGTTATGGTGCCTTTTGTATTAAATTGTAGAAATCATATGAACAAAAAGTATCACTCTTTTATGTACATTACAAATAAAGCTATTTATAAGTCAGTAGACACCCCCCAGCAGTCTGGAATACGGCACCCTTCTTACAAAGTGACACACATTCATTCAAAATGGCAGGTAAGCTAAAATAAAGCTGATGTTCACGCATACTGCAGTGTATGCTATGTTATATGGCCTTTGTAGCACAATAGAGTGCATATTGTATTATGGGAAGATTGTACACCCACTTTTCATTGACACATATAACGTAGAGAAGCTCTATTCTAGCAATAATTATAGACCTGTCACACAGCGATGATATGGGTGCAGTTGGGCAGACCTTGATTGGGAATGTAAAATGACTGTGGTTAAACAAATAAGCACAATATGCAACAAATGGAATCGATGTCACATAGATAAAAACTGCTCCAAAAATTCAACGAAGGTAGTAAAAAAGGCATTTGGAACAGACGTGAAGTACAATTGAACCAGTTGACGATAACATGCTGCACATATCCGAATGAAGATTTCGTAATAAAGTGACAAGCTTCATGAGTCCTCTACTCATCACAATAAACATACTCCTAGATACACCATTTGGTGATATGACGTATGAGACTGATGGATCAATACCAAATATAGACGAATCAACAAAATAAAGACTGATTAGGATGAAAACACCTAAACAAAGAGCCTCAACACAAAGACGAATATACATACAAGAAACGTAAAAACGAAAATAAAGCAATGAAAACTTGTGCGCAAAATACGCCAAGAGAGTCATGTGTGTGAAAGCATGCAAACCGGCGTGAGTCAAGGGACAATGCCCTAAATTCAGTAGGTATAATACTGTTAGTTTAAATAAATACAAAATTCACATCTTGTTAAATACTGAAATTGGATTCAGGTAAAGTTTTCGATCAAATATATATGGCCAACAAGACCAGTCGTCTTTTGAAAAATCAGACTTCCACAACGGAATCAAGTTAGCAGATAATAATTAAATTACGGAAATCTAACCCTTTGAAACGGGGGCACCATACATCGGGGTGTTCCAAGATGCCTCCGTCATTGCTTAAAAATAAAAGTATCATGAATATGAAATTTAAATTAAAAGGAATGAGCTGCGTATACAAAACGAGCGCATATAAAGGTAATTACATTTTACAGCAAGCAGTTGATCATCGTGTACGATATATAAAATATGGCGACTCAGATCCTGTATGAAACCATATATATTTAGCCAAAATTATGTGTAAGAACGTGGGTGGGGGCTGTATGTTTTAGGGGAGTTGCATCTGCTGCCCACGCGCCCTCCAGATACAGGGCACCTCTTATCTCAGTGGATAAAAATGTTGAATATGTGTTCCATGGGAATGAGCAAAGTATCAGTAAACAGTAATCATAATATTCTAAATGAAGCGTTGGTTGACAGAAGTTCAGTGTCCATATTGTGATACTGGGTATTAATTTGTCCCGGACGTGGCAACAGATGTAGACGAATACCTGGTCACCCTGGAAGTTGGCGCAGTGGCCACTGTACTGTTCTCACCACTGAGAGAACTGAAGTCGTCGTTCTGGTCTGTTAGTCTCTTTGCAGTGTATTCTTTCATGTAATAACCAAGTGCAATGTCAGTATTCTCAGGCACTGATGTTATTTTGTAGTCAGTTTCATTAGTTTATCACAAGATTTCAATCAGTTTGCTAAATTTCGTTTCCAGCTTGTCAAATGTGTACATGTATCCATAGCTGACTACCAACATATGCTCTGTAGTATTTGTCATACAAGAGAGTCAGCTAGGGTATAAGACTGGAGTTACGGGATACAGTGTCAAAGTGTACTGTTTCAATAATCAGTGCTTTAAATGTGAATGCAAAAAATTCACAGTACATTCGTTGGTGATTTAAAGTTGGCCATGAACTTGTTTGTAATAATGTGCTATTCTTTTCAGCTATATCAGGCCATCCTGTTTTTCCAAGAAGTTCAACTTCTTCTTTGGCCGCATGATTTCGCTCCTTCCTTTGTATGGACACTTTACCTCCAGAATGCTCTCCTTGCCAATGGGTTCATCTTGTGTAGCAGCCGGATACCTGTACTCCTCACAAACAAAAAGGCCTGCAGGTTGGACAGTTACATCTGTGGCAAGAGTGAACTGTTCTGTGGCAATGGCCACATTTTGTTTCCCATGAAGAACTACTGCATTTGTTAGATTCATTAGAGTTAACAAACTGACACAAAGTTTACTTCATTACATATGCTGTGCTGTGGGCTGTGTTCTCCAACTCACAGTTATAAATGAGGTAGAGTGTGTTAATAATGTTCCAAGTTCATAAATATCATGTTACCGATGTAGGTCTACTTTCTTCTGTTGCTGTAAACCCAACTAACTCACAAGTTAGGAAAAAAAAGTGACAGGCCTCTCTCTCTCTCTCTCTCTCTCTCTCTCTCTCTCTCTCTCTCTCTCTCTCCCTCTCTCTCTCTCTCTCTCGCTTTCATTGGCACAAGGGATAAAATGTGTGTTTTAAGTTGTTAGGCATATATATTTTGGGAAAACATAAGTATATAGTTAATGAATGAAGAACATTTCAGAGGTTGAGGGGACCAGTTTAAAACCACCAGTTGCCTTTCATGGTTGATTGCCTGTCTCAAGTCAGTAGTGAAATTTGTTTCTTCACACTGGCATTGCAAGATGAATGTTGATGTTTTGGTAACTCTTGAATCTCTTTGCTGTCATTGGGTTGAATTTGATGAATATAGATTTTCTTTTTTCTGAACTGTTTGCACGTTTGCCTTTCTGTAGAAATACCGGTAAGACAAGACATCATTTGTGGCCGCGAAATAGTTGATGTAAACTATTTCTGCTTATGCCTTCGAACCATTGCGTGTTCACCAAGTCGTTCGACGATGGATCCTGCATTATGTTTTTTGCCTTTTTTCGTGCCAAAGACTCAGCATTTTTGGGTGACCCTGTTGTATAAATGTAAATATCAAAATGATGAGTGAACAAGTCTGTTTTGCCACAAAGGTTTGAATAAATGGAATGAACCATTGCAGTACTTGGGACTCAATACAGTAACTGGCAAAGAAAGAGCCACTTATATATTGAACCACTTCCATTACTGAGATATGTATGTAATAACGTTGTGTGAAGACACACCAGAAATGTTATTCATTTCTGTTCCATTATGTATTTTCACTGGCAATTTTGCATGAATATAATGCAAAGTTATGCATTTTAGTGGTGTTACGTATCCTCCTTGGTGTCATGACTGGCCATAAAATTTAGAATGGGGAAACTCAGAATGGGGATAAAGGGTTAAAACATAATCTATTAATAGTAAATATTGTTCATATATTCTGCAATTAATGTCTAAACAGTGGCTATTCAATGACAAAGACAAATACACATACAATATATAGTTATTTAACATGATAATTACCACAATCAGACTAAAACACACACACACAAAAAACAATGACATTTGCCTGATCGTGTGAAAGCACAGCGTGTTTCATGTTTTTTTAGTTTCACAGTGAAAAAAAAAAATCAAACTGGCGACAGAGACTCCCTTCTGTTACGAATATTTTAATATAAAATTAAGTCTTGCACAGATAGTGTTCCGAGACTATACTTTAATGGTGATAGATTTGCTAGCATCTGTCATACCCCATTATGCCTGCAATACGCTAGATTAAGTTCGGAACTTAAGAAACCGAACATCCTCCCAGACCCATTTTGTGCCTTTTCTTACCCCACTGAAGACTGTAAGCAGCATCTTTCCTCCTGTCAAAATTACATTGTATAGAGAAAGAAATTATTCAAGACTGTTATTCCTATAATTGCTCCCGGGGTTTGCCGTAGTCTTGTTTTTCATATTGATAGTCACAGGCTAGCCAAAATACTCATCTATGGTCGTAATGAGTAATCTGATTGCTAGAATATACAAATATTTGAAGCCCTTCAACAATTCACTGTAGATACTAGAAAGTTAAATCATTACATTTTCGACTAATTTAATGGTCAATGGTCTCGGATTCCATATATTTGTAATAGGATATACCTCTGGAACAGCTGAATGCTGAGATTTTCATGTTGGTCTGAGAGTGTATGCGTTAATTTAACATAATCTGACAATATGCTTTTCAATATCAAATGACAGTCGTGGTTACAATTGCACTGTTCTGTCTGTCAAGTATATAATTAATGTGTTATTACATGCGCTGGAAAACCCAACTTGTTAGTCATTTCGATATAGTTTTGGGTCATGTAGGTGGCATAAATAGGCGTTCTATCATTCGTCTTACGAAAAACTTATTACGCTAGGTAGGTAACTAAGTAAACAAGTGTTTTATCATTTTTTAGCTCTAATGACTCGTCAGTCAGCAGAGCTTATAAAATCTTTTTGCGTCCGTCGTCCGTCCGTCTGTCGTTAGACTTTTTACATTTTCGTCTTCTACTCAAAAACTAGAGCATCGAATGTTTTGATTTTGCACATGGGTGTTTCCCAGGTGGATCTCTACGAAATTTGCGAAGGAGAGAATGATGCAACAATTTCTCTATTTTTTTAATGAATTTTCTGATTTATTTTTGGCAAAAAATTAATATTTCTTCATCGTAAGCACTACTTGGCCAGGTGCTTTGATATTGCATATAGAGTCATCGGGGTCAACAAGTACTTATTTTGGCCACCAGGTGGCGCTGTGATTTATTCCTATTTTTTTTCATGAATTTTTGTGTGTTAAGGCTATTTTCGACTTGTTCTCCAGAACGGCTAGACAGAATTGCTCAAATGTTTTATCAGCATATAGTTGGCTTTTAGACAACAAAAGTTCCCGAAAATGATGTGGATATGTTAATTTTGATCAAAGTTACGGGATATCAAACTTTGGGACTAAGTGAGTGCTGCCGCTGTATATGTATATATGGCAAATACAGTGCATATATTGCAGTATTGCATTTACATTGTCGACTTCTTCCCAAAAACAGCAGCATGAAATGTTTTGATTTTGCACATGGATGTTGCCCCGGTGAACTTCTGCCACGCTTTCAAAAGAAATGATGATGCGATAATTTTTCTATTTTTTTTTTTTTTTTTTGCATAAAAAAATCCTTGTCTCAAGAACTACCTGGCCAGTTGCTTTGATATTGCACATAGCGTCACCTGGGGTCACGTAGTTCTTATTTTGGCCACCAGATGGAGCTCCAATTTTTGATTTTTTTTAAATGTATTTTTGTGTATAAAGTCTATTCTCTGGAACGGCTAAACAGAATTGCTTAAAATTTTATCAGAATATAATTGGGCTTTGGAAAATAAAATTTGCAAAAATAATATGGATATGTTAATTTTTGACAAAGTTATGGGATATCAAACTTTCCAAACGTAAGTGAGTGCTGCCAATGTATAAATATGTATGGCAATACAGTGCGTATATTGCACTATTGTATTTACAATTTCGACCTTTTCTCAAATAACGATGCTTGAGTGTTACCACTGTACATGTATATAGCTATACAGACTACAGTGCATATTTGGCAATATTGTAATAGCAGATTCCAGTCAGCAGAGCACAAGATAATCATGATCCTCTTGTTTATAAAAACAGATTTTTCTGCTTGGTGATCAAAATTGTACTTTCACTATTATCAAAGGCATATGTGAATCAGCTCAACAATTCATCATCGAGAGCAAGCTAAACTCTTTCCATGCCGAGTTTTGGACTGAGCCAACAGCTTTTCTCGGCGAGCTTTGGGCGCAATGCGCGCCGAGGAAAGCTGTTGCACACTTATTACAATTCAGAGCTGTTGGTTTTAAATATTTAGACTTTAGTCGCAGATGGCAGTGAAAGGATTTAATTGTATATTTATACCCGCCTTCCCAAGTTCATTTCATCTGCATATATATATGTTTCTGCGCATCTTCGTCCCTCATATATATATATATATATATATATATATATATATACACAGATATGAAACACAGACAAAAGCAAATGTAAACGTTGTCACTTGTGCTCCAATTCTTTATCCTTGGAAATGAAATATCTTTACACTAAACCAATGCTTTATAACATAATTAACTGAAGGTCCTTCTTCAGCACTGCGAGGAACAGCAATTTCTCATCTGCATCAATTATGTGCTTACTGATTGGTAATCTAGACGAGTAAATGATATAGTTGGATTCTACGCGTAATATGTGTTACCATGCTTGCCATAAAACATGGACGTGTGTACTAAATAATGACACCAGTGCAATGAATAGGCATTGGAGTCAATCAGAGTACGAGAGCAAACTTGTCACGTTTTATCACCTAATCCTGCCTTGCGTTTGGTAAATTAAGTACAAGTAGACCCCAAAGTTTAAAATATCTGCTATATCAACGTGAGCAGTAGCTTGCCATTAGCCGAATTTCTGTCGCCAATCACACCAACGGTTTTGGTAAAAAGTATGTTTTAGGAAGTTTGGGATATTTGTGGAAAAATTTCCAAAAAAAAAAAATGATCCAATTTGTGCCATTAAAATCTCAATACATGTATCTACAAGAATACCAAGGATTTCTTATAACTACATGTGGATTTTTTATTCTGGTGATACAAAAATTGCAAAAAAGACTGATTTTAGCAAAACTGATAAAGTTGGTGGACTCTTCATTTTTTTACCCACATTAAAAAATGAACTGTTTATTTGTTTAAAAAATCCTGGTACCTATTTTCTCTATTTTTTAATAGATCGGGTTTTATTTCATCAAAATTAGATAATTAGTTTTAGAGAAATACTAACACGAAGTGGACATTTTGGTGCAAATACATGTTGTTTGTTATCAGGATTACACGTTCCATTGACTACCATGTAAGCATTAAAAGTATTTTCGTAGTTTCTTCAGGTTGTATTGGCACTAGAACTACCAAATTTGGACAAGTGACGGACAATATATATGTCTAGCAAATGGTCTCGAACCTCTCACAAGTAGCAAAATTATACAAAGCTGGTTGGACATTAGCTTCTGGCAGTTTCTCTAGAAATCTTACAAACCCGCGTACCTGATATTGTGCATTGGCTAGCACCGGATACCTATTTTATTGAATAGATTTCATCGTCAGGCTGGTCTCGTTGGTTGCTATAGTGTATTTCATGGTGTGAAAAATTGCGGTTTTTTTCTTTGAGTCGTGATTCTATGACAAATCTAGAAATGTCGCTAAATGATTTAGTGATATCAATTCATATTGAGTGACATCTCTGAATATTTAGCGACATCGCTAAATATATAGAGCTATTGCTAAATATTTACCAATATAACTGAATATGTAGCATAGATAAGAATTACGAAAGACAAGAATTGGAATCAGTGAAAGCCAAAATCCGCAATACGGACTCCACAAGATGTACTACATACTTACAAATTAATCCTTCATTGACTGTTCACAAAATCTATAAAAAGCAGAACATTCCTGAATGGTGTAGATTGCGGTTGCACGCATCAGATTAAGTTCCCATCATTTAAAATAGAAACTGGTCGATGGTCCCGAATACCACGGCAACGCAGACTCTGTAACTGCGGACATATCAGACTGAGCAACATGTTTTGTTTTCTTGTCCTGTCACGGATGACCTACACCGCTCATTCCCCATGTTAAAACTGGACAGAGACACAACACTTGGCATATTTTTCGATGAGAATGAGGACCTTAAAAAGCTATCTGAGTTTTGCTACAAAGCACTTGATATATCCTGTTAAATTTTCATGTTAACCATTAATTTTAATCCCAGAAAAACTTATGTTTAAATGTGGACAGTTATATCATATACTATGTTACTGAGATTGTTCTGAGTGTTTCTATTTCACCCCTTTATTATTTCTGTCAATAAAAACTACTACTACTACTAGCGATATCACAAAATTACTTGAGAATATCGCCAAATTATTTGGCAATATCGCTCAAAGATTTAGTGATATCGCCAAAACAGCACTGAATGTCAAAATGACATACCATACGTTTACTCTTACAATTGACATGTATGCTAAATTTCACATTGATATGTTGAGTGTCTCACCCGTCGATGGCATCCGGTAAGTTCAAGTGCTGTCTCTTTCAACATGCTTCTTTCACGTTGAGCTGCTATGATTAAAAATAATAAATAATCATATTCAAGAAATAGAGGATTAAATGCGGAATAAAAAGGAATAAAAATGTTTAATGTCATGATCAAAAATAATCTTATTTCAAGAAATAGAACATTAAATGATGAATAAAAGAAAATAAAAATGTTTATTGAAAAACATTGTAAACCAGTTGTAAAACATGAATCCAGTTTACAGAACATCGGTCCTTCCCAGTTAGAGGGCAAACTTTCCAAACGTGATACAAATCATAAGACAAGTTCATGTCTCAGGCCTACGTGTAAAACGTTTTGGCAAACACACACAAAGTCACATTAACTTCATTTCACATACACATTTGAAAAGTCAGAGTTCGGCCATTTAAATATTTTCTTCTTTACTTTCTATTAGAGAAACGATGCAGGTGGTCACATGACCAAGTGTGGCTGGTATAAATACCTGAGGGGCTGGCTGTTCTTCAGCCAGCTTGGGGTTGTATTGTAAGGCTCGTCAATACAAGATTTTACTATCTTACAACCTCATGTTTGCTCGTCTCTCTGGTTTTGTTTTATTTGGTCATTTGGCCCCTAAAGTATTCATTTTTCATTTTCTAAGTTATCCACAGCATTTATATTCTGTATTTGGCATTTTAGATGAAAACTTATCTCACTCATAAGTTGTATTAGATTTTTTTATAATCCAACCATAAACTTCTATTTTATGGTCTCTTTGAAACTCATAATCAATGGTATGGCCTTTCATGGATCATCTCATCAAAATCTACGCCAAGCGACTGCTTAAGTGATAACTCAACTTGACATTCAGCCATAACAGAGCTATCACAAAACGTTTTAAACAAAACATGAGACGAAGCCCTTCCAGGTATTATTCTTTTCGGCAACATCGTTCAGCTTGCACTGGACATATGGCAACCAATGCATGCCGGGCGAAGGTCTGGACTCGATCTTACTTCAAGATTCGGGGGGGGGGGGGGGGGAGGCTAAAGCAGACCGCATCTGACTCTCTCTTCAGCTGCTCTGCCTGAGCATGTGGGCTGTGGATATAGATGCTCAAATTGATAAATGTCAGACATCACATGTACACATTTTGAGAGAAGACAACTCGGTTGTCAAAAGATTCAGCAATTCTACATCAAAAACAAAACAAAACAAAACAGAAAAGAAAAAAAAAAGAAAAAAAGAAAAAACCCAAGTTGAATTGAAATGCAATATGACGAGGCCTGTACCTTTCTGCCCCCTTTTATCGCAACAAGTTGTGATTACAAATTGCTGCAAAACAAAGCCTGCAGTTATGCTTCATATAGACCTGCATGTGGATTGAGTCTGTGTTTACCACTTCAATCTAGTTTTGTCGGAGTGAAATCACCCCCTCCCCCCCCCCAAAAAAAAATGAAACAAAGCAGCAAAAAAGTGAATTTAGTAAAATTGCGTGCAGGATACCCTAAACTATTTGTGTATTCACCACAGAAATCAGTTACACCAAGCCAAGCAAGTACAGTGGTGATGCGAGAAGCTTAAATATTCATAAACATTTAGTCCTCTTTACAAAGACCGCTCGCAACGAGGGATGTTCTTGTAGGTTACATCACTGGTATAGAAGCTATATTTTATAATACACCATTTCCTGTTGGCACCAATGGCCAATCAGGAGAGCCCAAGATGTTTATCCCCTAGGTGTTCCGACCTGCAAGCATTACCAACCGAGATAATATGAAGTGTGGCGTCATCTTGGAGAACATGCCCCCATGGGATTTGGGCAGGTCCAAATACAGCAAATGGTGCTGTGGAGTTGTGATGCATGCTGCCCACCCTTGTAATCATTCTATATGATCACATACGCCTAAGTCTGCTCCTTAGATTTGCGCAGAGACCTTTCAAAAAACGCCATATACTGTTTCGAAAATGTAACACAGTTACGTAATCCAGTAGGCCAATGTCTGAAACATCGTTTCCAGTTCAGAAGAGTTTTATGGCAGATCACACAGGTCAGTGCGCCATCATTGATAGTGTTGTAAACGGTATTACCGGGTACACTTTCTTCGTCGATTTAAAAACTAGAATCCAGGTTTCCAACCCAGATTCATGTTTATATTGGAGACACATTGAACCGGCACCAATTGTTTTTGTGTTTTTATTTTTGGAGAAAAAATGTGTTAATTGTGTATTAATGACTATTCACTGTCAAAATATGACATATGGTCCTTTTCTTGTCATTGCTAACACTTACATGCCCAATGTCTTCAACAGCAGACTTGCAGTAAGCCCATGAAACTCCGTTTTGAGTCCAACACGTGTGCACCGGTGTGTTCTGCACTTGCTTAACGATAATAGGGTAAATGGGTGGGTGGGGAAACGAGGCATACTATACATAGGTTAACAGCTTACCAAAAACAAGGAAGGAAATTGCTGGGTCGCCTATTAAATAGACCTAAAGTTGCAATGTGTGGCTATTCAACCTAACCATATATTGTAATACGGTATGGCAATGCCATTTCGTGTGGGCCGCCGTACCAGGCACGTGATTCTCACGCTTAAAAACGATAGCAGTATACCTTGCTCGAGTGGCAAATGAACACCTTTTTTAAACTTTGCTCTCATGGCGAATGCTCAAGCGGAAAAAATCGGTAAGCGGCAAACGATGGACACATCAGCACTCTGGTTGACTTCTTTTCATTTATATGAACCAAGGAAGAACATTTTAACTCTTTCAGTGCCAATCACGTCTAAAGTCGATTACTTAAAGTGAAACTAGTCTAAATCATCATGGGGATCTCAGATTCGTATCCTCGTATAAGACCTTTCATTCAATACCAGCATGCTCTAGTTCCAGAGAAAATATCCCAGGTCAACAGCTTTTCTCGGCTCGCATCGGTCGTATTGCGCCAAATACGCGCCGAGAAAATCTGTCGACTCAGTCCAAAATTTAGCACTTAAAGAGTTAAACCAAACCAGCAGAATAAGCCCTCCTCGTAACACACGCGAGTTCAGACAAATATCGACGCAATGTAAAATGATCTGTTTGTTGTCCACGCTAGTCCCTTTGTTGTCGTTAAATCAAAGATGAAATCCGCCTACTTTGAGGATTCAACTTCGCCAAAAATGTAAGAGAGAAGCAATTGCCACACAGAACGTTTTCTTTGATATACCGGCTTTCAGTTTATTTTCGGATATGAAGTCCCAAAATCATGAGTCGCTCGAATATTGTGGAATAAATCAAACCAAATAAGAACTGCTCTGTTTCTTTTATGGAGGCCTAGGCATCGATATATAATAGTACAAATAATTATAATTGGTAAGAATTGAAAGTAGTCTATTCTGAAAAACACAAACCGGAATTATCCTTGTGGTATGAAGTTATATGACATGATAATGGAATGTGTTGAATTTTTGCTGCTTTAACTGAGACGTTGTAATTCCACACCTAATGTTTGATTTCCTCAGCATGACTGAGCCTTCCTCTAAGTCTTTGGTTATTTAATCCCTGAGCGTCAGGCTTGAACGTTGGACAAGATGAATAAATGCATGAGAGGATGTGTCCTTCTTAGAACATAGTTTGATGTCTTTGTATGATCAAAACCTCAAAGAATAGAATGAAAAGGATTCTTGTAGGCATGAGACTGCATCCAGGAACCAAAGATACATATGGAAAAAGATTTTCCGCAGGAAGATATTAGCAATATTGATCGCCTAAGGGTATGCATGTTTAGGAGAGTAACTGTCCATTGTCGTTCAAACACCAGTGTACAAATGGAGACGAAATGAACTTACCAATCTGATTTGGTCTGGAGCCAAACAAACTCTGTAGTATTTGCATCTACAATTGTAGGATCAGCGGAGACCAGGCTACATTGTGATCTCTGCGGCCTGGTTAAACCAATCCAGTTTCAAATAATTTATGAAACAGAGCCAAATGCCTTCTAATTTATGTACATTTAACTACAAGGTTTTTTGGCCAGACTATCGGTCTTTTTTTAATTCAGTACATTTATTTGTGCATATGTAAAGGTATTAGATAATATCTAATTCTTTCATAATTAAAAATCACGTTTATGATGTTTTAAAACAAAAATTGATAAACAAATATTATGCCGATTTACTCTAAAAAGTGCTGTGAAAGATATACCACAACATTTGTAACAGGTCCTAAAATACCACCGTTTTCATATTTTGACATTTTATAGGTTTGTACATTTGACAAGGCCGTATAAAATTGATGATGCACGAGCTGATTTTAAACTTATGTAATCTGCTCAGTATCTACCTTTAATAAAGAATATGGATGTTTTTATTTCCACATTTCTATGCGTTTGTTGTCTCTGTGCAGCTTTGCACTACTAAACTCTATACATAATGAAGTGGCAGTTAAGTTCGGCATAGTTTGATCTTTAAAAACATGGGTACCAATCGAAAGCGAACACTATTTTTTTCAAGAACAGATTGGTAGGAGGTCAACGAACTAATATTCCAATAAATTACAAATATACCAATGTTTCATAGTCATGAATCAAATGAATGGGTTAAAGTTTAGCGCAAAAAAGTGAAAATCTGAATCTTTCTTTATGTCCGTTGTTCAAGTTCAGTGTCCTAGTACGCTTGATGTGCTGACGTCTGTGATCTTTGATGATAGTGAGCGCCACGTAATACTTTATAAAAGCAAATATGGTCTGGCAACTCGCACTGTTCTCGGCCTAGTGGTTCAAATTCCCAACGCAAAAAGAAAAATAGTAGGCTATGGACAGTGCAAGCTTGCAATATTTTTACCTAAAGCTCGTATCATGTAAATTAAAATATCTCTTGTCATCTAGGATACCGCCTGCCGAAATACTGTGCAAGCGCATATTTTTCAATTCTGAAAGTTACTAATATAGGAAAAGCCGTACAAATGTTCAATAGCCACCCCCCCCCCCCCAGCTCTGAACCAATATGTGTCAGGCAGGCAGAACATTTTTTCAATATTAGAGGCGTATTTGAGCAAGTAGTACCAACCTAATACATACACACTTTATTTTTAGGGAATCGTTATATCTCTCTTTTACATTCGCGTTTTTGAATGGTTTGCGCCTGCCTGAAGAGGTATTAGTAGGTCTCCTGGAGTCAAGCATTTGCAGCTGTGGTGATGAAAATGAATACACTTTCTATGTCCTTTTCATGTGATCATGGCATCATTCTATCCATGCCGACTTACATGAAACTGTTCTCGGCCTGGCTCCACGTTCTTTTTAAAATATTCTGATCGGGTCTGATAAAGTTCTGTTTCCGAAAAAAATGAGACGATATGGGTAGAGGTCATCAATAAATCGAAAAGTTTTGGGACAAATTTTGATTAAAAGTGTCTCCAGTCATAGTTTTGGCTTCAGCACGGCTCATCATGTGCTTCTGTCTTTTGCATATTCTCTGTCCTGCTTGAGTTTCAACAATTTGCGGTGACCTGTCTGTCAACTCTCATACTTTGCTTTATCTGTGTCGTTAGAGAAATTCAAATAGGACGATGCTCTGTTTTTCAATCACTTTTTAGCAAAGTATCTTCAAAGCAAAGCAACTTTTTTAACATTATTACAAACAGGCCATTTAACCGTCCCGACCAACAAATTGGCAGCTCAGTATATGGAGATGACGACACAACTAACTCTACTGCTGCTTTGTATCCTATTTTGATATACTATTCTATTTACGAATATTCGCCAAATGGAGAGTTTCAGCTGTGTTAGTATGGCTCCGAATTGTTTTGCCTTGGTTTTGCCTTTCATATCATTTTCTAGACATTTTCAAAGACGTGATAATATCGTGGATTGATGTGGGATGAATTATGCTTACTGCCTGCTCCATGATTTCTAGAAAGCTTGGAGATATGATATAGCTACATACTGTTGATGTTGGAGTTGAGTCCACTCATAATTATCCATGATGTGTACACCTCAGCTACCAAGAGAATAGATTTTTTTTACCCCCATTTCTCTATTCCCCACACAAGGCCAACGCGTTTTGAAGCCAAACGCTGATCACTGCGCACACACTCTCAGCCTGCTTGTTTGTCACTTTCTCCTAATATCTCAATTACCCAAACTGCTGCCTGTGTCCAGTTTCCTATGCTTCATGGTACAATATAGATGCAAAAGTTCATTTTCTGTCAGCCATTTTTTTATGGAAAGTTATTAGGGCCAAAATTTCATTTTGCCTTATGGTAAATTCTATTGTACCTAATGTTATATTCTCTTGTGCCTCATGCTATATTCTATCGTGCCTGACGTTATATTCTGTTCTTCCTGATGGTATATTCTATTATGCGTCACTCAATATTCCTTTCTCCATGGTACTTTTTAATTTCTGAATTTCATATATAAAATCCTTGACGCTATGTTCTCTTATGTAGTGTTGCATTGCATTATTCTTGTCATTACATATTATTTTAATCGATTTGGAATTGCCTCAAAATATTATCATTATCAAACCAAATTATATTTGTCAAGAAACAAAATAGCATTTGCAACAGGGCAAAATAACAAGTATCCCCAGGAGAGATAGAATTTGCAATCTACTAAAAGACAAAATAGAACAAGGCAAAATACAATGTAACATCAAAGATCAAGTGCAATGACATCTCACATTTGACATAAAGCACAAAGCCCAAAGCACAATGGTGTGAAGAAGGATGACATTTACCACATAGCACAATACTGCGCAGAAATAGGCACAGATCATCTACCCACAGATCATTGCAAATATCAAGTGGCAGTTTCAAATCTCGCCACCAGGCGGCGACCAGACAATGACTGCTCCCTGGTTCAACTATGACTCTTTGTGACTATTGGGGGTCTTTACACTTATGTGAACAATCATAGGGGCCTATTTACATCGGGTGTGACACTGCATGACCAGGGAAATATCAGTGATTACCATTAATGAACGACCATTCTAAAGGGCGGGTCGTATTGTGAGTGTCGAAGGCACGAACGTCACAACGAGGGGTCCAGGGCATGGACGCCGGAAACTTTTGGAAAATCGATACTCTCAGACGCGCTTTTCTGGCCTTTGAGTCTCTATTTTCACATGGACAACTTGATATCTGAGACACAAAAACATCACTACACTGGGTATTCCCGTTAGGTTTCATATTTTCTTTCAGGGTATGGCAGACTGGTCTCAAACATTCAACAGGATGGCAGGGCCAGTCCTTGAAAAAATTGTATTGACCCTTGCCTGCGAGAGTGTCCCTTCCCCCACACATTCCGGGGGGGCATATTTAATGTGACCGCGACAACATAATGACTGCAGGTATCTCGTTCGAGTTGGTTCATCACACATTTTTTGTGTTCACAACATTCAAATCTATACAGTGTAAGTCTGCATTTTGACGAGTTCTGTTTCTTAAACTTGAGATACCAGCTGATAGAAATGTTATTTATAAGACTAAAAAAAGTTCATTGCTCTCATATGATTCCTTGTGCTGCCTCTAGCATATAATTATGTATTGAAAGCCAAACCACAGAGAGCCGATAAAACCAAACCAGAAAGGAACTACCAAGATCTAATAATTTCACTAGTACTGTACGTTCTCCCAGTTAGACTTCTGAAAGTCAAAATGCAAGTTCCTAAGTAAGTAAGGTATCTACATACAAATATGTACAACTACGTTTTTGCTGCTTTTTAAATGTTGGTGTAGCTTGATGAAAGTATACAGTGTTGAAGTTGCGTAGGCACATACAGATCAACGAAATGTTAGGCTAATTGCATAAATATGTGAACATAAAAAGCTAGATATAGGAAGACACGTATTTTAAATTTATCTATTTTTCAACAAACTCCAGTCTGAAGTTCCAAAAAATAAGCTCTTTTGTTCAAAACACCATGACCCTAAAAGGGTCCTCCAAATTGTCCCTATTATGCCCATATTGAGATATAAGTTTTAAATTTTAAAAAGATTTTGGATATGCAAATTAGCAAATTTTAACTTGGCAAACTCATAATTCTACACCGAATGCAGACAAGAACAATTCAGGGACACTCTTAAGTTTCATAGTATTTTGAAGACATAGACCTTGTTTTCCGTGTTCTTCCATGGGGTGCTGTTCTTAAATACACAAAATAAAAAACGCTTCAAAGCACTTCCCAATGTATTACTATATTTAACAATTAGCACAATAATACTTTGACATGTGCCCGAACTGATAGATTGAGACCAGACAATTTCAAAAAATATACTTTCATTAACTAAAAAGAAAAGATGAAGAAAGACAGCTCTGATGTTGTACCAGACGAAACTACACGGATACCTATCAGGATACGTTAAGTGGCGAAATGACTGGCGTCCTGCAGTATAATTGTGCGTGACTGAATTGGCGATCTGGCAGATTTGTAGCTGGTTTCAAAACGAAATGGACGTGGTCATAACCATAATAGCAACATCAGTAGCATGAGTTACAATATTGCGTAGACCAAGCCTTTGTTGAAATATAAAGCGTTTTAATACCAAAAAGCACACAGAATGTATATTGAAACGTAACTATTATATGTAAAAGTAAGACAACTGAAAGATCATGGCTGTTTGGATATACTCCAGACAGCAAATATAATTTAAAAGCGGCGGTAATATGGCTAAGCTATTTGATTTTATCTTCCAATATTGTATTTTTTCCATTTTTTTTATCTATTCATTTATATTTAGGTCGCATGGGGGGGGGGGGGGTTCGATCGAACCCGCCGCGCCCCCACCCCCACCCCCGCCGAACCGCCGGTAAGGTCGGCTAAAAAAAGTACATGTAATACAATTAAAAACAAGACGAACTGGCATTCTGTATGCACTTCTGAGGACGGGTTCTGATTTCGTCTGCAGAGGGGGCGTATACCAGGATTTGGTAAATGTTGTTAACACTCATTCAAAAAATAAAAGAGCCACCCAGTGAGAAGAGGCTGGACTATGAATTAAGGTTTCACGCCAGTAATTCAACCTGTGGAAACATAGACGAACAGAGCTATCACCTTCTAGTTCACTCAATGGATTACAAACATGTATGTTTTACACACCAAAATGTTCCCAAGAATTTTTTACATCAAATAAACACCAGAAAACATGGGCATGAATGGGACATTTTTCAGCAAATTGCCATGGCAACCAGCTCTGCATAGTACTACTTGCAGTATCATTGCGCGCACACAGTGTTGACTCCAGCTGAATCACTGTGTATACTGGTGCCAGTGTACATACCTTTATAATATTCATGTAAGCTCAAAGTATACATTGTTTTCCACTATCAAGCCAAAATCTACCTTTCTGGTAGCAAACGTTTTTAATATACAGCCCCTTGCATCCCTAGGCCTGATATTTTATTGGCACTCTCCAATCATGTTACCTCAGCACAGGCATAATTACTCCCGTGGAACCTTGAGCCGAGGAGCAGTCATTGTCTAGTCGCCACCTGGTGGCGAGATTTGAAACTGCCATTTGATGATCTGTGGATAAATAATCTGTGGCTATTTCTACGCGGTATTGTGCTATGTGGACAATGTTATCCTTTTTCACACTATTGTGATTGCGGCTTTATGCTTAATGTCAAATGTGAGATGTGATTGCGCTTGATCCTTGATGTTACACTGTATTTTACCTTGTGGTAGATTATACATTCTATCTCTTCTGGAGATACGTTTCTTTTTGCCTTGTTGCAAATGGTATTTTGCCTTGTGCGTTTTTACCTTTTGCTAGATTGTACATTTTATCGCCCTTGTGGATACTTTGCATTTTGCCTTGTTGCAAATGCTTTTATGTATTTTGACAAATCTAATTTGGCTTAATTATGATAATTGATTTTATATTTTGAGGCATTCCACATCAATGAAAATATATGTTGTGCCAAGAATAATGTAACACAACCCAATATATAAAAGGACATGGCGTCAAGGATATTATGCATGGAATTCAGAATTTAGAAAGTATAAACTTGAAAGGAAAATTGAATGACGCAAAATAGAATATACCATCAGGGACAACAGAATGAATATCAGGCACAATAGAATATAGCATTTGGCACAATAGAGTATAACACTAGGCACAACAGAATTTACCACAAGGCGTTATGGAATTTTGGCCTTAATATCATTCCATAATTTTTATGATCAATCTGGCAATTCCATATAGCATTTTTCGAAAATTAACATGATAACCACATTCTTGTTTAAATTTGAAAAAAAGTCGCTGGATAAAACCTATTAGAGTCCCCAATCTATTGACTGAAGTGCTATTTCATTGATTACACAATATATAACTACCTCTATTGGACCATTTTGTTAGAATTGGGATTTGGTCGAGTTGATATATGCGTTTCAAATTTCAGCTAGGCGACTGGTGCCAAAGGTGGTTGCATATTTGAGTATCACTCGTACCGGACATAAAGAATATATTTTCGGCATTTCCTTAATGCTGGTGGATTTAAGTCCCCGATTCTGGAAATAAATACCGAAACATTAAATACACTGCATAACCGTGTTGATATGGTACTAGCAGGTAACTACCTCCTTGTGTTTCAACAAAAGTCATTTTGGATTATTTAGTTCTGATTAATGATCTGAAGACATACGCATCATACATTGCATGACTTTTGCAATGTAGTATGACAGGTTTCGATCCTCACATATATAACGCTACATGTCTGTTTCGATTTATCAGCACTAGCATAAATAGTCCACAATATGTCCTTTTACAGACAAACCCAATTTTTGGTCGATTACATCCAATACATACGTCCAATTACACTGGGGACATGACACTGACAGCAACGAAATGAGCAACAAAGGCCGAGAATATGATGAGAAACCCCCGTACGCCGTCGTGGAAAATGATGGGTACGTTTTGACTTTGGTACGTTTTGACCTGGTTACGTTTTGAGTTGGGTACATTTTGATGAGTCAAAACGTACCTCGGTACGTTTTGACTTTGGTACGTTTCAATTTGGGTAAGTTTTGACCTGGGTACGTTTTGACTTGGGTACGTTTTGACTTGGGTACGTTTTGACCGGGTTCCTTCTTTTCAGCATGGGGATTTGGTCGTGTAGATATGTGCATTTCCCATTTCAGCTGGGCGACTGGTGCCAAAGGTTGCAAGTTCGAGTTTCGCAAGTTCCAGACATTAAAAAAAAAAAAAAAAAAATCGGCATTCCCTCAATGCTGGTAGATTTAAGTCACCGAGTGTGGAAATTCTGCCGACTCAGTACTTATACTGCACAACCGTGTTGATATGGCAATCGCAGATAACAACCTCCATTGAACCACTCTTTTTAGAATGGGGATTTGATCGAGGCAACCTGTGCGTTTCCCATTTATTATTTTATTTTATTTTTATTTGTCCTTATTTATACTGGGTAGCCTGATCAGTACCAAGGCACTGTTCTCCCTCAGGGCGTAGTGTTACAAAACAAATAAAACAGGTATACATGCATAAAAACATACATGTAAAAGGCATAATTAAAACATGGAATATATACAGTAAAAGATCAGGCAAGTCCATAGGTAAAATATCACAGAATTAAGAGGCATATTTGTGGTAATGGCGTTTAAAACAGTCAATGTTCATTTCTCTCAGCACCAGTGGTAATTTGTTCCATTGGGAAGCCCCAGAAAAAGAAAAGGTTCTCTTGCCATAGTCAGTCTTTGGGGCCATAAGTTTTACATTTCCATGGGTGCTGTCTCTTGTCAGATATGTATGACTATCCTGAACTTTATCAAACATTGTGCACAGATATGGCAGGCTACATTTTCTGATACTTTTCAGCACCAGAACTGATTTGTGGAATTGAGGTCTGTACTCTAAGGTTCTCCATTTTGATTGGTAATGCATGCTGGTAACACTGGTACGTTTATCAGCCCTCAGAATAATCCTGGCTGCTCTGTTTTGGAGTATTTGGATTCTGGATTTTACTTTTTGAGCACAGTTTCCCCATATGATATCACAGTAATCCATTTGAGATAATACTAAAGTTTTAAATAGAGTATTCCACGTTTCTGGTCTTAAGAACTTTTTTAGACGTCCGAGTAAGGCAATTCGTTTGGACACTTTGGATGTAAGATAATCCACGTGAGTTTTCCAGTTCAAATTAGTATCCAGATATACACCCAAATATTTGAAAACATTGACTATTTCCAAGGAAATGTCACCGATGGTAATATCCAATTTGACATCACGAGTTTTATGTGGTGAACCAATTACCATTGCTTTAGTTTTATTCACATTCAAAATAAGTTTATTCTCATTCAACCACATAGCAATACTTTCTAAGTCTTCATTTACCTCTGTCAGTTGAAAGCAATCGCTCTTGCCACAACTGCAGAAATGAGTGTTATCGAAGCGTTATCTTTATGATAATCCAGACAATGTGATATAAGCTCAGCTGTAGAGCTGTAGTCTGAATATGAAGGTAATTTTAGATTGGTGGCACACTCATTGGCGATATTTATGTAGAAATCATTCATAATTGTTTAAAGTTTGGACAAGGTTTGGAGTCTAATGTATGTTTTCACAGATTTAGTAAACAGCCATTAATTTAGTTATCAGTGCCAAAGCGCGGTTGTGATATTTTTGAAAGTTTATAATCACAGGAGCTTCATATCACTTTTTTCACTTAGATTTCGGAATGAGGAATGAAAGGAACCTTTTTGACTCCTCTTCCTCCTCCTCCTCCTCCAACTACTACTACTACTACTACTACTACTACTACTACTACTACTACTACTACTACTACTACTACTACTACTACTACTACTACTACTACTAATATCATCCACAACTGCTGCTCTACAGATTTTTGTCTTCTATATATAAACAGCTTCTCCTGTATTTTTCAATTAATTTTATTACTTCAAAATCTTTTAAGTTCCAGCAGAATGATAAATGATTGGTTACCATTGGATATTGCCAGCTTACAAACATATATCTTTCAGTTTATCAATAAAATTGTTCTTGGTTCGTCGAGTGGGTCAGAAATCATAATAAAATGGAAACATCTTCTAAATCATAATTATATGCGCTGCATTTCCTTTAGTCCTGTGCGATTTTGCATGGTAGCCTGTGTATACCTGTTTCGATACATACATAATTCACACTCATACGTTATTTTGTCAGATTTCTAAGATTTCTAAAGTTATCAATAATATTCAAATAAGACCCGAACTTTAATTCCTTTTTAAACTTGATATATGTTCTCAATTTAGATTCATCATTATCGTGAACAAACGTTTCTTTTCTTATCGTTTCAGAAACATTTCGTAAACTATTTTTTTGAATGTGAAAGACGGAAGACACTAGATTTGTTAGTCTGATTATTTCAAAAATTCTTGCAAATCAAAATCTTGCAAAATACGTTTTACGGAACTTAACCAAGTAAAGTTATTTTTGTGTCACGTATTCGCGTTTCACAAATACGTGTCACATGATGAAGAACTCTTGTCACTATTTACAATACAAAACCAGCTTTAGCATATAAAAAGGACTACTTTTAACGATAGAGGGCAACATACAAGTTCACCTTAGACAGCTATTTTACATGAAAATATCTACACCAGATTTAAAGAATACTTTTATGTTGTCCTGAGTTAGTGATTTTGAGGGGGATAGTGTATATCCCCACCCAAATTTCTGAAGCACATAACAAACCGACCATCCTTTGTGCAGTTGGCAGAAATTTCGCGGTCATATTCAATTGAAGAACGTATGAAAGAAAAATATATTATGTTTAGTGTAGATCCGCCCGAATGTGATTGATAACTATAAATATTAAATATTTCTCAAAATTTTATTTCAATGATTGGTGCAATATGTGATGGACAACTTCAGTCATTATGCTTAACAAAAACCAATTGCTTATATTACGCTGATTGTCGATAAACAATGGTAGATGGTCATGATGTATCCTTACTCAAGAGATTAACAGGGTTTCGGCGTTGACGAGTTTGCGGGGTAACAATCCATTTTTCTGCCAGTTTCTAAAATTGCGTAAATCATTATCCATTTCGTTTGATTTAGGTATTGATCACCAACCTCTAAAAGTAGTGGAGCTTTCTTTGCAAAAAAAATTACATTTGAATTGAAAACGTTGACAATATGAATGTGATATATATATATATATATATATATATATATATATATATATATATATATATATATAAAGTAATAACGGACCTAGCACTGAGTCCTACAGCCGCCTGCTTTGACAATAGCGCATCTGAGAACTGGTCATTTAATATAGCTATATGACATCAGTTTGTCTGATAATCGTCTGTCCTATTTAGCCCTTTACCTGTGTGCGTTTGAATACACCGTAGTTTTGCGTCGTAAATTGAATATATCCTTGCACACATATGGATTCACCATAGATAATATCCTTACGCTTAGCTGTTTTTTTGTACGTGTTATATCAGTAGCACCATATTTTACTTATTTATAGAGGATCGGAATAAATAGCTTGCTGGCTGAAACAAAGGTCATATTGTCGTGTAAATTAAGATACTAGTAATTTACAATCTTTATCATAGTAAAAGAACAATACGTAATGAAAAAGCGGGAATACAAAGATAACAACAATGTAAACACCAAAAGATAAACTTGTCTTCGTATTATCATTTTGAAAATATCAAAATTCCACTTACAATCGTTCAGGCTCTCTTTATTATGTAACTAATATTTTGAAAATATTCTAATCAGTTGGACATCATTTTTCATGGCAATATCTAAATTGGTACAATTTGAAAGAAGAGAAAGATTATTATGCCGATGCAACTAAATTGATACATTTTCGCAGTTTGATAAGTTATCAAAAACCAAAGTGGAATGACTGGTTTGTACAATTTATGAAACTCTTGCCAAAAAAAGTGTGTCTCGGAAGTATGAATATAGGACCCTGCATCAAAAATGATGTGTTGTTTCGACGTGATAAAAGAACTGACACGCCTGGGTCCATCAGTCGTACCTAGACATGATCACTCAGGGTATTAAATTCAACCCTCAAGCGGTTCAATATTAGATTCAGTTTACGAAGCCCGTGACAAAGGTGATTGAGTCCTGTGGGGAAAAGAGATTGAGAGACTTGGCATTACGAGCTTTCGGGGGTTGAGAGTTTCACAACATTTAGATGTTGATGAAACACAAATTCCAACAGGAGTAGATCGTAACCGCCTCTCAGTGTGGTTTCGTAACATGTAATTATATTTTTCATTGCTTTGTGTGGAGAGCTGTTTGCCAAGATGAGATGTAACAAAGCCGTCAATCAGCTTTGACTATTTCTCACTAAAGCTCACCGGCGCTCTTCTTATGTTGGGACTTATTATTGGACTCACTGTATCGAGATCGGCTGAGGGACGGCTGTTCACACAGCTATAGGATTTTGTAACGCTATCTTATTTCCTGCACTGTGTACCAGAAGTACTTTAATTCCTGTACTCTGCACTCAAGCAATTTCAGTTCCTGCACCAGTTTACCAGTACCCTACCTTACCCCATATTTTGAAATAACAACTAGAAACATTTGCGTCTTTCGTACATAAATCGACGGACATCTCAAGCACTTCATATCTCTGGATGAGTTAATCTCACCTGTTAACGCTTACGCTGCTTTGCATTTTACTAACTGTAACTTAACATACATTGCCCGTTTGTGAACAACTGCCAATAATAGGGTAGGCCTAGTGCGGCTCTTATGCTTGCAACTTAAATACTCTCTGGGGCTACCCCAGGGAAACATATAGATACACTTTTCTCATTTTACCACGGCGAGTCGACGACCATAAAATTAATGGGAATCCCATTATAACTCGTGTAATACTTAGTTCAGGTGTTATATTCTTGTATCCTTTTTGACATTTAGGATGGTTCACTCAAAAAGATATTTTTAAAGTAACCACGACTAAATAAAACCACCTTTCCATTTGACTCCCCAATCATGAACTACCTGCAAATTTACATTTAAACACACATGTCACTTTTTCTGGAGATTCAACTATCCCACTTGGTAAAGTGGTATCCGAAAAAAAATGAAAACAGAATTTGCATTTTAGATTATCTACGATGCCATTTAAAACACAAAGAAAGACGTAAGAACACTTCCTCCAGCAAAACTGTCTTATTCATAATTTCAGTAAGGTATGATACAAAACAGAAGGAGATCACACATACCTAGTCTATTTGTTTTATCTTGAAACCTCTCAGCCAAACTCTATTGAACACCATGGATACATCTAAGGAAATCACGGGTATATAGTAACGTGTATCCAAGGCTGAGCTCATTATGTGTACAATATTTAATGAGGAAGTTCCCGTACTGTCAATTCTCAAACCCCGTTTTGTACATAACATTACTTGAGGTTACAAATTCACACAATCTTTTAAAGCAGCTATTAATTTAAAATAGCATGGCGCATGAACATAAAAAAGAAACTGGTTTATGAGGTTTTTGGCAGATAACCTTTCTGCTTCTTACTTAACTCCAGCAAGCTGGGCACACATTTTAAAAAAAATTGTAATTTGAAATATCTTGGGAGGATAAACAAAGAACTCCAGCATGCTGGTGTCCTTTGAACATGCGGGGAAGATGGCTTTTTATGTTCAGTATATCACTCATGGGATATACCAGGTCAAAAATGACTGCCAACCCCCGGAGTCCCATAGCTGTTTGACATAAATTGAGGCTGAGACAGGCGTTTAAAAATGCCAATTAAAATGCAGCAATACAACTTTCAGAACCCCAAGAAATGCACGTTCGATTTAATTCGCCAGTTACTAATTCCTAATATCACCACAAATCTCTGACGAACTGTTGACAGTGTTTCTACAGCATTGTTTTGGAGACGATGCATATCTGCATGACTTTGTTTGTGTGAATAACTTTTCCAGTATTCAAGATATATTTTACTTTTACATGTCATACTTTGTAAATATCTCTGTAAGCATGAACCGATAATGGCACAAAAGAGTTAATAAAATGTCAAAATGCAAAATTTAATCTTACTTAAAGCTTACTTTCTCACCATGCCGATAATATTCATAGAAACATAGCTTCCCTTATTATAATCACATTTTTATGTGTAACTTTACTGCAGCAATCACCTACCACTTTCAAGGTCAGCATTTTGTTCTGACGGATGGCCCATCTTTTTGTGTGCCGTTTATCACAAAAAGTGCAAATCACTGACAGCACAATCAGTCTTCGTGTTGTCTAGCCTATATATTAGCGATAGGCAAATTAGAATTTTGGAAAATTAGACAAGAGGACAGATCAAGTTTCTAAGGAAAAAGGCTCGTTAGCATCATCAGAGAAGCGATTCATTCAGCTGGATACACAATGCGACACGGACTTATCCCGACAAAGTTGATATTTTTTCAATAAAAATTTTTGAATATTAAAAAATACAATTACTGATCTAGCGGACTGCATGCTGAAGGCAAAGTGGAGACAACTATGTATGGAGTACACGTTAAGGTAATTTTGTAATGGTTAAAAAAAAACTTGAATGCCAAATGGAATCAGTGCAGACGTATCGGTTTATGTAAAATTGATTTTAAATTTACAGGTTGTATGCAGCGTATACATCACTCCTTGGGTATAAGTTTATTTTGCTCTTTTGCCCAATAAAATATTTAGAAATCAGAGTCGGTAAAATAATGTAGTAAAATTCCGCAACCAGACAAAATTTATAATTGGCCCAGGCCCTGCTTTGAATACAGATTTCTGAATCCGTTCATTTCTAGCCCTCATCTAATAAACGGTAAAGAGTAAACAATAAACACTAAATAGGAAACCAGAAGTGGATAAACATTTGTATCAATGATACGTCGGGTAATGTTCAGATGATGTTCCAGTTTTTTAAAGTCTGGTGTGTCAGTTACAAACTGTCAGTGTAACGGGTTGTCATGTTACATATTGGCAGCAAAATTGGCTTGCCTGATACTGACTCACTATAACAAATTGTCATGTTAAGCATTGGCAACATAACTGGCGTGCTTGATACATACTGTCAGTGTAACATAACAGTTTGATCAGTTACGCTTTGGCAGCATAACTGGCTTGCCTGTTACACTTTTTGAGTATAACAGGTTTGCTTGGTACATACTATAAGTATGTTATATACTATCAGTATTACAGGCTTGTCTTTTTGAAAATGTAAATAGAACATGCTGGCCTGGTACATGCTATAAGTATAACTGGCTGGCATGGCTGTTTGCAAAGCCGCTGAGGCATTTATCCTTGACATAGAGATATATTTAGTTGCTGTATGTCATGTCGTAAACAAATGTCGTTGTCAGCCCGACTGGCTTAAGTGATTGATAACATACTTTGCATTTCTTGTTCGCTTGACATTTAGAGATGGCTCGTTCATGACATATAGCTGATATTTTGAACCAAAAGTAGTGTTTAACGCTGTCCTGGCCATCAACTTTGGAGAAACTGAAAAACCAATACACATTAAAATTTGACTCACAGTATATACCGATCTGCCATATTAACTGTACAACCATGACTCGATAATATTATTTATGCACAAGGCGAGAGACACAAAAGAGTACATAGCGGGGATACCCCCTTAATCCTATTAATTTATCTTTTATTCTTCAGAGACGGATTAGGTAAATACCTGCGCAGTTTCACTTCAATACACTAGCCAGGAATTTACATGCAGAACCATATACATAGGTAAGTCGTTGTGATAAAACATTTGAATCGCAGTTTTAGATGATTCCTGCCAAGATATCATGGAGTGTTTATTGGTAACAGAGTCTTGAGTTTTCCAAGAGACACGAAGCACTGGTTTCCGGATAATGCTGGCACAGTTTCTGTTCGTAATCCCAATGATTCTGATTCAGCTGTAAATCATTATAAATATAATGTAGACAAGGCGATATCAGGCTTTGCTTGCTCAGCAGACGCAAAAGGTTATGGCTCTTTTTTGTACCATCGATAACAAACCACAGACACTGCCCTCCAAAGAAGTAGAACCAGGCCCCAATTAACGGTTGTAATAGCATGCGACTTTGCAAAATTCTTTAGCATGCCTAAGACATTAACACCTGTGTGTCTGTCTCTCTAGCGGCATGCATGCCTAACAGTCCATTTACTTCGAGCCAAAGAATTTCTTTTAAATTGGTTGAGATTGTGGCATTGGAACCAATATCAAGAACATACATGTACTATTACGCAAAAGTGCAACTTGAAACTCAACAAACATTTCTTACCAGTTCTGAGGAGAATCCTGCTGCACATTGGGAATAGCTGCACACGGGACGATATAAAGTCGAATTATAGCTTCCTGTTACTGGCATGCCATAATGATACTGCGGAGAATAGTGTCATTTCAAAAGACCCCTTGTTATATGGATGCTGTATTACACGTAGGCCATGATAGTTATTTTAGTAAAATGATAACAGTAGAGAATAATATAAAGTCGTTTTTATAATCCCTTGTTGTGTGTGCGTTATATTATATTTACGTCATATATTTCCATAGAAATTATAGTGTCGCTCGTACCAATAACTCTTATTATACAATCACGAGGAACAGGGCCTCATCTTTCTGTTGTTCTTTGGTCCCCCTAAAAAAAAAAAAGCCCGTGTCTCTACGCTCCATACCTACTCCAGTCACTGTCCAAGTCTAAACTTATACCTTGATTAATCACTGTGCTTATGGAAAGGTTTCGAAAATTTGAGGCTCCCGCAGCCAAATGTCATGCGGAAACCATATTGCACGGACGCCATAAGTAAGCTCAATGGATGAAATACTTGCTGACAGTACCGCGTGGACAAGTGGACTTTATCTTTTACAGTTGCGCCTAATCTATCCACCGGCCCTCAGCTACGTGTTTACCGCAGGTCGAGGTTGTTATTTTGCCCCGATACAAATCCTACCTAGCTTTTCATAGTGAAGAAAACTAGTTGGTATCTAATTCAAATAGCATGGCAAACCACTATACAAAATAAGATTAGATGTGATCTGATATGATAAAATACACCGATAAAGGTACCATGAATGACATCAAGCCATAACAGTGTTAAATTGGTGGTTTTAGATCACATGCGGCAAAAGTAAAAGACGAAGTAAAAATCGCAGCTAAGTATGAAAGGGTTCAGAAAAACAATACTTTAAAACTAAATCGAAACAGAATCAATGGCCATCGGAAAGTAACATGGGATCCTGAAACAATTTTGGATCTACACGAACCTTTCATTCCGGCACAAAACAAACAAACAAACAAAACAACGACAGCAACATCAAAAACAGCGAGTAAAAATGAGAAAGTACATATTCAGTTTGCACGCACGACTTTCAGGATGAAACACTGCTGTAAATGATGAAATAATCTTCAGTGATATATACGGTTCATGTATTGCCCAACAGAGCAAAGTAACTTCATTTCTAGACCAAATGTCACAGATATATGCATTCCTGACATAATAAACCTGTACATTTAATTGTCCACAAGGACTTGCAGATTCTGACTGCTTTAAAAGTCGGAACTTAAACTTAGACATTGCTGCAAAAACACAAGCGTCTTGGGTAAAAATGTTATTTTTAGGAAACTTTTTGTATATCTTGACAAATATTGAACATAAAATGACCATTTCTGTGCTAACATGACCCAAATACACGTGTCTGCAAAAATTATTGCGGATTTTTCATATAGGTGTCTGCTTTTGTTTTTTTTACAAAGGTGATACAAAAAAGGAAAACATCTGCTTTCTGGCGATGGCAAAGTTCCTGAACACTTCATTTTGATACATATTAAAAAGAACTGATGATTTTTTTAAAAGAAACTCCCTGATATGTGCTTGCCATTAAGGGTTTGTTGAGTAGATTAGTGTTTGCTTGATTAAAATCAGAAAATTATTTTTAGTCATATTCGTGTAAAACTGCCAGTGTGGTGTAGATACCTTTCGTCTGGGATCAAAATCTAAAGGTTAACCGGATGGATATTACTCCATTTATTCATTTTGGCAAAGACAGAATAAATTTTGGGTACAGTGTGAAGACGGATGTGGTTTAAACAAACAGGTACTGTATGCCCAATGTTCATTTATGTAACATTTGCTTGCCGTTCCTTTTTAGTGATGAACTTGATAAATTATCTTAGGTCAAAGCAACATCCCTTTTCTGCAGTCTCGTTTTCCACACGAATCTCCCTGGCGATAATTTATCATCCTGCAACAAGTCTTCAAGCGACCTGAATACGAAGTTGTTAGTCTGCAAAACTTGCCTTAAGTTCAGGGGTCAAGGCAGGATTTTTTTTTAAACTTTGTCCAAATAAAACTGGTTGACAGAGATCGTCAGAGTGAAACGTCGTGTACTTCACCAGCTCACCTATCTGTTAAAAGTGGTAATTGCATAAAATGTTTGAACGGAAATGCCTTTCGCAATAGATTGCCTCTACCAGCATCAGATTCTCCATACACCCTGAGGGGATTGAACGTTTACATCTTGTAACGCTTTTTAATGATGCGATCTGCAAGTGTTGCTTGCCATTAGACGCTGTGGACAAATTTAACCCGACTGTTTTGGGGTTATTCTTGTGTGCATACGTGTGTTCATGTTTTCTCAAGCTGAGGCGTCCATAGTGTCCAATAGCACTTTAACCATTTGCACAAAAGTTTGGTTTGTGCCAAGACCTTTTGCGACTTTGGCATAAGGTCACAGTTCAACAAAATACCAAGGTGATGGTATCTGTAAAAATAGTTGTCTCTTGACGATCGGAAGCGAATATGTCAAGTTATGAAGAACGGGCTAAACAGGCAGCAGATAATGTATATGGGAACAGCGTGTGAACCTTGTCATTATTAACGATCAAGTCTGACATTTCCATTTTTTAAGTTAACCAACTCATTATAACATTTCTTTTTCATTTTCAAAGTATGTTTAACAAAGTACACATTTGTTGAATGCATGTTGTTTCGTTTACTGGCATTCTTGATTTTTTTACTGACAAAATATTTAATATCAGTGTGTAGGTCCTAGAGGGTTAATAAACCACAGGCAGGTATATATTGCTCCCATGCATGTAAGTAGCACAGCGTGGCGTCACGAATATGGCTTTCTGAAGGTTAATGGTATCTAATACCGGTTATGTTCTCGCTTAAAGTTCCACACTGTTGAGAAAGTCAAACTGTCCGAACTTGAGTGGGTGGTATTGCTGGTTAGTTACTTTAATCTTGATATGACAAGTAGCCTCAAAAGACAGGCTCGATGACTACAGGTGTGAGAGTCGTAGAAATTCAGTGATGGGTTTTATACGAACAACGCGTTTTACTTTTTTTGTCTAAAAATGGTATGTGAGAGCAGGGATGTGGTGATATTATTATCGATCTTTGGACTTGTGCATCGTAATAGGGTGTGTATCAACTACAGGTTTCTGGGACAAGAAGTGCCGGAACAGATGCTGCCATTATACGGAACATCGGTAAGGCATGTTTTATTTTCATTTAACCTTTTCTCGGTCAAGTTAGCTTCTTTTCCTCCATTTGTTGCAGAAGTGAAACCCGGAAATAGAACTGTTGAAATATTAGGGCAAAGGAGCTAGACTTGTTGTGGACCTATTCTTAATGCAATGGGGAAAGGTGTACTCTGCACATGCAAACTACCCGGTATTACTGTGTGAGGTCAGACAGAATGTCATCAGAGACAGGTACACAAGGAGACTCGAGAATCACATGATCCTTCGATACTTTAATACCTTGCATTGGGCTGGGGATGGGGCTTTAAATGCCTTTAACAGACTTAAATGGCACAAATGAGTGTCTTAGGATCCAAGGGTATTGCCTCCTTAATCTTATTTTTGTGTTAATTGGTAAAGTGTTACTCGTCAAACCTTCAAGCGGATGGTAATGTATGTGAACAAAAATTTCCCTGTTGGCGTCATAGGGCAAATTTAATACTTTACTCTTGGAGCTAAAAAATGAGTCGGCAGCTTCCAAACGTACGTATTAAACATGAATAACTCCACTGAAAACAGGTAAGGAGAGGATATTTCTTCATGTTTGGACGCTAAGAATCAGTTTATTAGACACGGATGTTTTTATTGTCCGTCGTATGCTTGTATCTGTGGCTTTGTTGACAATAATTCATCCTTTAATATATTTCCGTGACATTGAATTTTAGCCTAGACTTTTAAATAAACTCCTTGCTTACATCAATATTCAATCTAGAATGCATGATTGGATTAACTGAATTTTCAGAAGGGACAGATCAATTACACTAGACTTTTCGTTTTCCACATACATACATACATACATACATACATACATACATACATACATACATACATACATACATACATACATACATACTTACACACATACATACATACATACATACATACATACATACATACATACATACATACATACATACAGTTCAAGAGAAGAGCCTCTAGAACGATTTGATTCTTATGGACACACTCCGAATGTCTGTATTGGGCACTTTGCAGACTTTTTTAGAAGAAGGAAGAATAAAGTGAATCAAGGTAAAAAAGAAGTAAATAAAAAAAAAATAAAAAAATCCCACAAACTGATAATAGCCTCGGCTGTGCACTCCGTTGTCTCTAAAATTATTGTTGTTGTTATCATTATTATTATTATTATTATCATCATCATCATCATCATTACTATTGTGAGCCCGTGCATTACACCAAATTTACTTTTGATGCATCTCAACAGGCCAAAAGGCTCTTCGTTTTATTCTATCAATGAGGATGCTATCATATTTGTGCAGCGTTTTATTTTTACTATACTCTTTTTTTTCCGTACAGTTTGTAAAATCCATGATTGCTAAAATAACTTTAATTGTTAAGTTGCAACATGTACTTTATGTGATAATAAAAGGCAAGAATTTAGGATATAGAGTCGGGGCTGGCGTCTTCATGTGTTAAACGGAAATCGGCGCTTCCATTTTTTGGCTTAACGCTTAGATTATTGTAATGTATGATCGAATATAGCATTATTACACTGACCTGTACTATACATAGTCGCAATCGGAGTGTAAAAATAATCAAACATGTTGTAAAGTGCCTACCCTTTTGGGTTTATACGTCAGTTTGAAAGACGTGTGTAATTTGGTGACATTATCCGGGACAAAAGCATTTTCTTTAAAATACCAGTTTGGCATACGCAGCGTTTCTCACTTGGGGTACCAACAGTTTTCTATAATTTTTGCTAAACAAAAAGATATGGTTTTCCATAACATTCATAAGTTTTTATATATCGGAAAGTTGAGAAAAGTTGAGTTTCTTGATAATATCTCTTTCAAAATTGTCTCTTAAATTGTTAAACAATGGACACGAAAAACAAAGTCTAGCTCATCATCGATATTCTGATCACAGTTCACATATGCGGTGTTCTAGTGCCACACTCTGTATTGACCGGTTTTGATTTTGAGTTGCAATATACCTTAACGGAGCTGAGCGCTAAAGGACTGCTGTTTTCTGCTGATAGGAAGTTGGATATACTTTCCGTAAAATATAGACTCTTAAATAAGGGATAAGTTCGCAGTTGGAGTTTTCAAGCCACTGCCAATTTCCAATGACTTTCATGTAAGAAGTCAATCTTTTGGTTTAATACATTTAGATCACGGGGTCTCCTGTCTACGAATATACTATCATATAACAATTGTTCGAGAATGTATAATGTCAGCTGACCAATTATGTAAACAAAATTGTAATCACAATTAAACACTTTTTTGTGAGACGGTCGTCTCCCATATTAAAAAACCTATTCTATAATCTCATAATGCAAACGTAATTATTAAATTTAATTTTTTCCATCTTATATCACCTCACTGTCCAGGGATGGCAACTTTAGTATGTATTCCCCTAAATTATCTCATTGCACGATTTGGGACACTCCCCAGTCCGTTAATTTTTTTTATTGCCCTAGACTGTCGGACAATTCTGCAAAATAGCTAAAGAACCTGTTTCAATCAAACACTTGGAGGAGTGATAGTCGATATATTTACAGTTTTAAACTTATTGATCATTGCAACTAAAACCACGTTCACCTGAAATTGCCAAAACATTAACATTGTCTTCATAATCTATCGGTTAATCAATGATGACACCAATATAGTAATATTTTATTTCAATATGAGCCGTTTTACCATAAATATGAAAGTTTCATAGAGTTCTCGTAGCTCTTGTTTTGCCTGAAATGCAGACCATTTGATTTTCAAAGGTGTACCCTCAATAAACATTTATCATACGATCTTTCCGTAAAATTTAATATGCCTTGTAATTTATCTTCAGTCCCAGGAAATAAAACTAGATCGTCTGTTATCTGATTATTATGGTTGTGTCGTTTTGTCCTGAATAACTTCCTAGTAGTCCAAAGCGAAAATACTTTGGAAATAAATTAGCTTATGCCAAAGTTACAAGGTTGTCCGGTATTTCATTTGGCATAAAATCAGGTCCTCTTGCCTTCTTAGACATTCTATTGTTATTTATTCTTCTGACTTCATCAAAAGAAATTTTCTATTTGATGCATCTTTTATCTTCGTCAAGAAAGCCAATTCTTTCTTCAAACTATTTTAAAGGATCTTCAATTTGTTGTAGAAATGTACTGGATGATCATCCAGATAATCCTCATTACATAACCCGGAAAACTTGTCAACCCATTTGTTAATGCCAATGTCAGGATCTGAAGTAATAACGCTTGTGTTACCATAACTCGAGATATGTTAGGTTTTTCCTCATGAGGTCCCTTTTTTATAAATATTCCCTAAACTGTTTAGGATCCCTGCCAGAAAAGCTTTCTATATCCTCTACTATAGCTATATTATCATGATTATGTGGCATTTCGGCCTTGTGAAGACTTGTATCAAATTTAGGAAGTGCATCTTTGAATCTGGAATTCTATGATTTTTTAACATTTCGATTATTGCCATTATATTAATGAAATTCTACTTTAGCAGTATGCATAACATTCCAAAGAGAAGTTAAAGGCTCCGTCCAATATGGTTTATATGCTTAAAATTTCTCCTTTACATATTTGAAGCACTCTTACATGGTGCATTTGCATTTATTTCATTAAACAATAGCGCCCAAAATTTACTATGCACGTCCTCGATATCCCTTTGATCATTCTGTAATCATTCAAACTTTTCAATAATATTTTAAATATCCAATCTTAAGATGAAATTGTTTCTGAATAGGTCTGCAGACTTATTAAAATAGTACCATCACGTGGTTGCACCATTGTTACTAGTGGTATTTGGCCACCTATTACAATTTTTTTCTGTTGTAATACATGAACAGTAAACATCACAAGAAAGACTGGTCCGGAGGTTTACAGTTATTTGAGAACACTGAAAACATAGGATATTGATCTATGATATTATTCACTATATTCACTACAAAGTTTGAACACTTCTGTGGACATTCATGTGGTACTAACATATGATCTACTACAGAACGCCTCCTCACATTAATGCACGTAACGCCATCGTCATGTTCATCGAAACACTATGTTACTGAAAACGCTCATGTAACAATGTGTTAAATTTTGCACCCGATAAAGTTGGTAAAACTGAAAATGGAGAATATCGTAGCCTTACTCCTTCATATTGACTTTATCTAATAACAGATCGTTCTTGCTTGTCGTATTCCTAATTTTTAAAAAATTTTATTAACGCCAACGAAACGTAATTTGCATTTTAGAAGCATGTCGCCATATTTACAGAGCCTTAAATATATATTTGATGCTATATATACATGAACTAGTACCCGACTAATGACAAACTAATACTATTTATCCGAAGCAGGTGATCATGATACAACCAAATATGTACTGTTTAGATGTTTTTGTCCCGAAAGTAAATAAACATTTTTGGTACATCGTCAAACAATCTTGATGCTATTACCTGGAACAAAATGACTGATCATATTCTTCTACAGGATGAAATTTTCACTTTTGTTGACAAGGTGATAATTGATTTTATTTTTTTAATTGTGTACACTCTGTAAATATATATCTTAATATTCTATATCATCTTGTATCATTGATGTATGGTATTGTATACCGAATGTATTCGTATTTTATTAATTTGGCCCCAAGGAAGAATAGAGACATGCGGATAGGGTGTTCCACAATAAAGTTATTAAATTATTTTGCCGCCCGAGATATGTTTGACCATGTGAAATAATTTGATGCATTTTGTATTTTAGAGATAATTTTATGATGGGATGAAAGGGGTTTTGGAAACAAAATTTTAGAATGGATAATATTTTGTGATGGCATCGGTTTATCCTTCACAATGAGCGGTTTGTCTTCTCAGCCATCCAATAAAGTTTAGTTAACCTTCATTTTTCGAAAAAGAAAATGGAAATAAATATGCCTAGAGTTACTGTTGTCGGTGTTAATTTATCAACTTAAAATTTAACAGTTGCTGTTTCTATGGGAACCTGGTACTGGTTTCAAGGCTCTGTTGCAGATGAGATTTTTTGTTTTGATGACATTTGTGACAATATATGAGATATTTTGAATTCTGCCATGGTTGCGCCAAAGCCTTCAGATAAGGGGATAATTTGGTTGACCTGTAGTATATCTATGATTTTGCAAATCTATGTATATAGAATGTCAAATGATTATCACCAGTCTGGAAAGAAATCTAAATGATTTCAATAGCTTTGTCTATATGTCCAGTGTAGGCCTGTCTGTCTTGTCGTAGTTGCACTTATGTCAATAATTTCCTATAAGTTACCTCTTCCGTTTTGCAGCATTATAATATACTGTGTTTGTGTCGACTCGTCGAGAGATCTAGATTTTCCTGAATACAAGTTGTATAATCATTCCATAAGAAGACAATACTTGTGTATTAATTTATCGTATTACTATGTGACGGCCATATTTTTCCGGCAGAGATAGCGTTTCATTCTCCACAACAAATTCCATGCACAACTGTCCTTTATATTTTTTCCCATCAAGCATATGCACACATATAAACACAAATTTTTCGTCATGGTGAGCGACAAATTACTTAATTTTTATTGACCTCTTATTTTCTCTTCTCTATTTGGGGGATGGGGGTGGGGGTTTTACGAGGGCGTTCCCAGCGATCACTTCATGGAACCGCACCTGAATACTTGGTCCTGCTTACGCATTTCTATCGATCAGCGGTATACATATCTTAAAAATGTGAGCGAACCCGTTTCTGTTCTTCATGTTTGGCGGCATTTGTATATATGGCGTCACCCCTTCTTTCACCCTCAGCAGCGGTTTTAACACTTTGCAGTGATTACATTGCCGTTGTCTGTACAAACTAGCATTGAGCGTTGTTGTAACATTTGTGGGTTGGTACAGCGTCTCCAAGGCTGCATGAGCCGAACGCGATCTAACTTTAACAACATCCCCGCTGATGGTTGAAGCCTCGCGGCGATGCCTTGCAAGCTGCACCTCCACCTTGAGCGCAAAGGTCCTTTCACGCATGAATAAGATGTTGCCGTTTTGGGCATAACTTATATACACTACCATCATTACCTTATATTTTATGTTCGGAACCAGCGGGACTCGAACCTGCAACCTTTGGCACCAGTCGCCTAGCTGAAATGGGAAACGCACATATCCACTCGACCAAATCCCCATTATGTCATAAGTAGTTGATGTGTTGCACCGGCCGAAAAAAAGTACTGTAACATGGGGGCGAATAGGGACGCTGGGATGAATTCTTGGCCTCACCATTATGGCACTTTCACTGCTCAGCCAATCAAAAGGTGTGAACAACAGACATGCACGCAAAGCCAGGTGAAAGGACACTCCGGCACCTGTACATTCTTTGTAAACTATGTCAGAAAAAAACGCTTAAATATCAACTTTTGTTTCATATTATATGCTCAAAATTAGATAGTTAGATACACCGGATGTTCTTTTCTTCATGTCCAAAATTTGGAATCATCAAGACTACGATTGTTCCCATATTGGAATTTAAAAATGCAAAGTTTATCATGTAAGTGAATGGAGAGCATGGGATGTTTTTACCTAGCTAGGTCTCAGTTGTGTACAGCTGCCACGTCATGCTAATGCCGAGAAAAGGGACACAGAATAAAAATGCGAGTGGATCAAAGAATATGGTCTGATTGACCATTGAGAATAATTTTCATACGGCTAATGTCACGGAATGAACTCGATTCAGGATGGGATACCCGTTTTAATTTGACGCTGGAATGTCGGACCTTTTGCCCGAAATGGATTTTGTGGGACATTTGCGACAATTATAGGCCTGTTGCTGCGGATATATGCGGATTTCAGTGGATTATCTGTGTGATATACCTGTAGAAAATAGTTTTGGAATAAACTGGTGAGTTACAGCTTGTTGGTGTGTTCGAAAACGGAGAACAATGCCAAACGTGAAGCGGGATGGTGGTCGAGACGTGAGCTTCGTTTCAAACCTTTCTATGTGGGAGCTCCATGTGACCACGTTGTGGTTTTAGGCCATGCGCCACCGTCTTATTAGCACACATAATTGACTCTACAGATGAATACACAATATTTTATTGCAGATATGTGGGTTATTGAACGCATAGATGTTCAAGGTCCAACCTCTTTACCCACTCCTACCCGCATATATGAGCACGGAAGCTTGAATGACTGAACGCTACGGGCACCTGTGACTGAAACCCTACGTGTGATTTTGCATGTGTGCTTCCATGCACTGGTGTAGCGCCGGGCGAATCTAGGTCAAAAATGTTTACCTCTGTGTCACAGTACATGCACACAGAATTTCATTGAACTGACCTTGGGGGTATATTCATGTTTGTTTGGGGATCGTCGGGAGTGTTGTGTTGAAATTGAAGTCAGAATTCTGAATAGCTGGATTAATAATGTCAAGTTAGTATGGTGGCTTAATGGTGCCAACCAAAAGTTGTTTTGTTGTTGTTGTTTTTTTAATCACGCAATTATGAGATGAAAACTCGTAGTTACGAGATAAGAAAAAAACTTTTTGTTGGCACCATTGAGCCACCATAAGTAAACAATATTACCCCCCTTAATTGACAAAAGACATAAATTCATGTTTCTGGACGAAATTGAAAACCTAAATGCGTGGCTGGACTTTGCCAGTTCTTTTTCAGGTGAAAATTGAATTGAGAAAAAAACTCAAATGGGTGGCCGGAGGCTCCCCGCATTTTTCTTATTTTCTGAGGCTTGACAGATTTTGTCCTAGTGGAAATTGAGAACCGAAATGAGTGGCGTGGGTTACATTTTAATGTCTTCTAGGTGAAAATTGAAATAAGAAAACTCAAATAGGTAGCGGAAGGCTCTGTCCTTTTCTTGTTTATTTCCCTCAGGGCTTGACTTTACTATTATGTTACTGGTGAAAATTGATAACCAAAGTGAATAGCAGGACTTCGGCATGTGTGTTTTTAGGTGAAAATCGAAATACAACTTTTAAGTCATTATGAGATGTCAAAGTGTGAAAATATTGATCTTTAATATATATGCATTAACGTTCGTTTCAGGACAATCATGCCGAGGAAGAAAGCTGCGAAAATAGGGCAGCGCCACAAGCAGCATGAACGAAATGATCCTTGGCCCAAATTAGACTTGTGGTTGTCCTGTTTCTAAAGCAATTTTTTAATTAAATGGACTGTACATAAACATCATGTGGAAGTAAAGCCCATGGATATTGGCAAAATTACTCTCTTAATTACCAAAAGACATGAAGTCATGAGAGTGAAAGACTTAATATTGGAAGAAGAAATTTCAAATTTCATGGATCATGTGTATATATTGCTGTGAGGTAAATAAAACCTGACAATGAGCCAGATTTCATTTTGTTTCTTCGGGTTATATTATATTCTGGTCAGGCACGCCATTTCTGAAAATACGAAAGTTTAAACTATTGACAGGGCTTGGAATAAGTGCCTACCACAAGCAAAATGGTTCTCAAAGTTGTGGTCGACAAGTGATTGTTCACAAATGGCTGATAAAGGCGCCAAGAATTCTTGATATAAAAATATGAGAAATCCTTCCAGATTTTCTAAATATTTGTTTTTTGTCTAGCGAGTAAAAATCTTAAAGCCCCTTATGAAAAATACAGTATTTCCTTGTGGCATAACTGACCAGTATTACAATTGGGGGACTGATCCTGATAATCACACCTCGAAACCAAGCCTGAGATTTAACTTTTCCCGATATCTTAAGTCACTTGTCCTCCCATATATTTCATTTATCCAAAAAAGCATGGCCACGATTCTGTTACCCTGAAAAAAGTTCATACACTAAGGACAGTATTTTGGATAGATTCATCTTTTATTTCCTGGTTAATAGAACTGGCCTATAAAAATCGAAATATTTTCACATTTTTGGAAAAGGCAAGGAAATAAAGATTTATCCACAATGTTTGCTTCACACCTTGGGACTTGTCAGTGTTATTTTTGTTTGTTTTGTATTTTATAATACTTGAAAATTATCTGTAAACCATAAACTCTAAAAGGCCTTGCTTAATTTGTAAAAATCCATGCACTGGTTTTGAGACAACATGTTTTTATTCTACAACTCTGTTAAAATCTTGAACATATACATGTTCTGAGACTAAGTAGGTCATGTGAAATCTTTAAAACATACATTGCATGAGACTTCACTAACTTGGACAATGTCCTGCATACATTAAGGACACTTAACACACCAAAAACCTTTGCATGGCCGATTTTGATATTTTAACGGTTTTTACAAGATGAATGTCCTTTCTACTAGTTGTCAAAATGTTGAGCTTTTAACTAAAGTAGATATATGAGAAAAACGGCACAAACCACACAGGCATGTCGACATCGGACGTCCATGTGTCATTATTTTGGTTTTCAGCCGCCAAACGGAACAATCCACCTGTCAATCATACTTAACAGCCTGTCACGTGGCTGCAGGTTGCAACGGCCCATGGCACAAAGAGAGTGGTATCAGGGCGGCAATGCGAAATAAGGCAGCATGCCGAAAGTATGCTTGTGGGCAGGGAAAAGATGCAAACATGGTAACATATCATAGCCTTAGTGGTTTACTTTATAATTATCTTGCTTGTTTTGCGTTCTAATGAAGGAAGACTTTACATGTTCAAGAGGAGCGGGAATCGTCAGACGATGTCCCTTCAAACTTCAGAGGCCGTGCCGCGACGGATTACCCCAGTGGTCCTTCACACCAAAGACAGGCGGGGGAAAAAACTGACACCCTAATCAACGATACCCACGTGCATAATAATACTTTATCGGAACCCAGGGATGAGGAAATAAAAGTACAAATAAACGCATTGAAATAAGCATAAAGGTGAATACAGGAGAAAACACACAAACTAGCGTTACAAAGCTCACGTTGGAAAGAGTAATGAAACCCGTTGAGACAAGTCTAACAAGCTAACTACATAAAGTATACAGATATGAGACGAGTAAATACAATGAAACACTATCCCTAAAAACGGGGTGAAGAGGTAGGGGGCGGAAGACCCAACCCCCCATCCATACACTGACCACGAGCGGCCGCAGGCCGCCCCACCGAAGCAAGGCAACACAACTTTCGTTGCCAGGCTTGAGGTCACGGGGCCGGAAGGGCCGCCTCCATGACGTCACACTTTGAAACCAGACTGTCGCTATCGCCGTTTGACAGATCGCTGAATAATGTTTTCCGTACTTCAAAGGCTCTATTATTCATGTCATTGGCCAATAATTGATTGACAACCTCCCCAAATGTTCAGGGACGATGTTTGCTACGTTTTGTACAAATATCAACTCAACTTGAGCAAATGGTATTGTTTCAGAGGCAAATGATCAACATCAAAGGCATTTGAAGCTTGTTTTCTCAGAAAGGATAATAGGACGAGAGCCCCACCTAAGAATGGTTATTCCAAGAAACCGGCTTGGCGAAATTTAGTCCGGTTAACGGCTTTTGATTCTTTAATGTCTGAACTGCAAAAACGATTCAGCGATTTTCTAAATTTTGCTTCGTTCTTTTTCTATGAAATGAAGAAAATGAACATCCTGAAAATCAAAGGGAAAATTGAAACGTCAAACTTTGAGGATGGATAGCAGAAAAACGAAACCAAACATAAAAAATCGCAGGATCGTTTTTTGTTGCCAATATGTCAGGATTAAGATCCAAGTGTAATTATGATTTTATCACAAATAATTAGTGACTTATATCGACATTTATGGGGTGGATGCTTTGCGGTCAACTTTCAATTGTTTATTCAACAATTAACATCACAGACACCCAAATACAGAACATATAAATTCTTTGGAGTATGACGAGTACACACATATATGATATGTTATCCTAAGGCAAATACATTTTGAGCTAGGATTGACTAAAGTGGGATTTATTTTTGGTGTCTTACCTGTCCTTAATGCAACATTCGTTTGGCATCCAATTTCCCAATATTTCTTATTTAAAAAAAAATCTGAGTCAGTATGGAAAATATACCCCCTCCCCAACTCAGAATAAACAAAACAGTCCTCCATATGGGTATCATCCCATTTCACAAAATCCTCGTTCACAACCTTCAAACACTCCCTCTTCTGTTTCCCGTTCTCTGTCATTCTCCTACAATCTTCTACTTTGTCTACAAATGCTAGTGAACTAATTCTTCTGCAAATTATGATACAGAAATAAGACACATAACGATTCAGTTGCTGATAACAAGCTCGACCTCGCCGCTCCCCTTTCCTCGCTAAGAATAGGAACCAAACTGGCGCCGCTATTTCCGGGAGAATAAGCATGCGCAGTGTAGCCCTGTCGCCCTCTACGGCAAAATAAACACAGGTGCTCAGAAAGTGCAGTAACAAAACCGAGACACACATACTTTGAAAGGACCACCGCAAGTGCCCTCTGCCCCTCATACACCTCCCTGGTTCGCAGTTTATATCGTAAGTTCGCTGCTGTTTAATGCTAGAATACCGAGCCGGTATTTGTTTTTACCAAGGGTGAATATTACAGAAGAATTGAACATGAAATGGGTTACTTTGCTAAGTCCTGACATGACCTTGTAACAATGGGCAGCTTTTCGTGCAATCGTCTTGTGTAAGACGCCATTGGTCTCACGCAATAGCATGCAAACCTAGTCATCATCAGAGGTACAAAAACTTGACCTCATAATGCTATAATTGACGGGTTAAAATGGCGGCGTACATTTCGCTTGTTTATGTCTGTGTGCAAGTACATACAGTTTCTTTCTTTTGAAACAAAATCTTTCTCAAGTTTTTCTCCAAGACGGCTATACTAGAAAACAAATAATTGACATCTCTGGATCTCGTAGGCTCAAATAACCGAGTGGCCCAATCACAATGCTGCTAGATTCATGCTACTAGATTCATGCTGCTACATACTGTGACAGTACAAAGCATTGGATCTAGAGCTATGTGAGGCTCACCTTTCATCTTTGCAGACCAGTGCAGTGTTAGGCAGAACCCTAAAATGTGTTTGCCTGCGAAGCAGACTCTGTTTTTTATGTTCTGATGTTTATGTACTTCGCTGAAGGTAGAAAACCTTTTTCGCAGGCAAGCAATGTGTCCGTCCTGTCACAAAGAATACAAGTGCAGAGGTGGCTAAACCCATCTATGCAGAAGTCCCCTAGTCCAAAATGACTGTTTTGACAACTTTGTGGATTTGATAACCACAAAATTGAAGTGTGAAACAATTGGCGTGAGGTATTAATGTCATGTCAGTGATATGCTCAACCCTGTAATGGGAGACTATAGAATTTTTTCTTCTTACATCCACTGAGTGGAGAAATGTACTTTTTGTGTGCTCCGGTGACAGCAAAAGGCTAGTTCTTGAATTTTTCATATAATAAATGAGCAAAGAGAGTAGTGTATTATCTGTAGTTGTTTCTCCTCAGAATATACGATTATGTATACATTTCCATGTATTAAAGAATAATGTTTATATCCACATGTACACGTACATGCCCCTAGATACTACGCAAAGTCACGTCCCTACAATGGACACTTCTCCTGCTCTCAAGGGTACCTAACTAAAAGACCTTTTACTGTATAATTAAATTTTGGAATATGTGAGAGTAATCTTTGCTGGTATTCAAGTTTGAGATGAGTAATGCCTCCATGGCCAATTAGCATAATCTCAAGTCATACAAGCTTTTGTTATCCTAAATCAGATGCATCATACTCAATATGTGCCTGTGGTATTTGGGATCACACCTCTATTACAGCTTTGAAAATATTCAAGACTTAGAGTTTGAAGTACTCCTAGTATTCAAGGAAAACAAAGTGTGTTAAGTATTTTTGCCTTTTTGTATATTGATTTGCTAATATTGGCAAATCATTTTAGTTTCAAAAGCATTGTAGATAAAACTATCAATCCAACTTGAATTCATACGTTTGAGATATAGGCTTACGCTATAGGCATCCAATGACATGGACAAGAAAACTATAACATAATATGACAGAATTCCATTCAGGAAAAACAGATACACAAAGCAGAATAGAATTAATGAAGGCCGAGTTCTATAACATCTCACAAATAAGTTATTTGTCTAAAAGACATGAGTATACCTTATTTTACAGCAATTGTGTGTTATTATGGAAAATAGCGACAACAGTGTTTGTTGAAACTGATTAATGTTTAACTATATAGCTCAAACAAATGCGTTTTGTTAACCTTTTCATGGTCTTTACGTAGAAATGTTCATAAATTAAATATTTTGACAATTTGTTTGACATATTATAGAGCACTACAATGGTGCAATACCTCATTTTGCACACCCTGGGAGGCAAATGGCTAGAGCATATCTTCCGACGAATATGGTTACGTTACGTAAACGTCAATGCGTTTATTGATCATCTGCCAATTACTTATCACTAGCTCGAAAAAAGCACCTACAATGCACCAATACACAGTACAAAACAAGCACAATTTGTCCTTGCTAAATCTCAATAGAAGCTAAAAACATATCCAATAGCAAAGGCTATTGGATTTAGCACATGCCCGACCAGGATACTATTCTCCAACAGGCGAAACGTCTGAGTTATCCGTTTTCGTTAACTTTGAGCTGGTGCCAAATGTAGAGACCGCAATCTTACCTAGAAAAGAATACATCCCAGAGCACAGCACCACCGTTAAAGGTCGGATTCCACTTCGAAAAAAGTAACCTGCTTACATGGGAATTTAATTAATGCTTGAAGTCCCTGTCGCAAAAAGCATTATGAAAAATTGGGGGATGGGGGGAGTTAGCACGGAAAATTCTGAAATATCTGAGGTTGCTGTAACTAAGATGAAACTGCCCTTTTTTTCTAATGCGAATGTATTCATGCAACTTATTGCTTCATCTTGCCTATATGTTGTATACCCCACATTCCAAATAATTTGACCAACAGATTTTTTTCTTGTAACAAAACAACCGATAATTTTTTTGTTTTTTTCAAAATGTTTGAATCCTTTGAATCATGCAAATTTCAAACGGCGATGGTAAAACGGGATACCGATCAAATTTTTTTGAGCCATATCGGACATTTATATCAAATGTTTTGCCAAAACAGCAAGTGACAGATGTATTTCATCGTCTGCTTGATTAAGTTGCCGTAGTTGTCTCATGTGAAGCCCAAGAATCCTAGTTTTTCATTGAATATAATGCTTATTACGGGGCATGCGTGCAACCGCAAATTTCCACAGATACGTGTGGGTTTGTTTTTAAAGCGCGGTGCCCTATATGCAAATATGTGGATGCACAACATTATAAACACCCATTGGATACAACATGATGCCATTTTAGTAATACTGGTTAACAATAAGGCAGTTCTTGGTCTGATAGAACTTTATTTTATCAAGCGTCAGCTGTACAGATAGTTTTCGAGACAAACACTTTGGCGCAGCTATTTGTAGACCCGGAGTATGTTTGTTCGCCGGGACCGAAATGGCTAGACCGTGGATACAAAACAAGACGGGATAATTGTCGGAATATTCCTGAGCATATCACCGTTGACATTTCTTCTCTCTCTCTCTCTCTCTCTCTCTCTCTCTCTCTCTCTCTCTCTCTCTCTCTCTCTCTCTCTATCCCCCTCTCTCTCCCTCTCTCTCTCTACTCTTTTTAAAAGGGGGTGGGTGGGTGTTAGAGTGCAGCAACGGACATTTTCATATATATTCAATAGAATTCTTATGGATTTCCAGAGAGGAAGGGGAAAGGTGGTTTTTCGTGTTAGTGGAGGTTGATTTTGTGCTGAAATGCCAATAGATAATTGGGATGCAGGTCTTGTTTGTACAAAAGCATGTGAGTTTGAGAATTTCTAATATTCTGGGGCAGCCGTGGTTCAAACCTGATGTAGGCAGCGGCTTTACGTTATTAGTGCCGATAAGATGACAATGGAAACTGTTGAGTCAGTCACCGAGGATGATTGCTGGATGCTGCATTTTCATGTGCGTAGGGAAGCAATCTTCATAGTAGGTTTATATCTCATTCTCAATTGTTCTTCACTCAGATTGTTTTCACTTCCTGTAAGTGACAACCAAATGACAGGGATAATGGTAGAAAGCATTTTAATGCTTAAATTACCAATTATGATAAAACTTTCATTACTGTCTTCGTTATAATTCTCGAAATAATATTCTAATGGGATATCAAAAAGGCTATGCTTATGGCTGTGTACGAAGATTCAATTCAAAATCTGACATTAACACAATATGAAAAACTTCCATCACCGTATTACACATAGTACTAAATATCCATTTTCAAATTACAGACAGTATCACATCGCTTGTTTGACATGTGAATAATGGTACTTCTGATGCATTAAATAAACACTGGAAATCTCTCATATCGAACACTCAACCTCACAGCTGCTGCGGTAAATTGTGTGTGAAACTTTACGTGCTAAAATGTAATTCCGTCGATACATGATCTCTTGTGGTGAAGATATATTTTAGGGCGGAAGTAGAATTTATGATGCTTGCTTGTATACCTGCAAATTCAGACAAGTGTATTTGGGATGATGGTCTCATTGTAAACTTAGATAACATACCGTCAGGCGAAAGAACTGTTACAAAGCGAGTCACGCGGAAATTGTTTTTTAAGCCTCAATGGTAATGGGCAATTTAAGATTTAATACAACTACGGTATATCGAGCTTTTGGCCAAAAGATTGAAAAAAGGCGTAGGCGCAAAAGGTTAGCAATTCAACTATTTGTACATGTTAAAAACGCCATGTAACTTTCAAATTAATTCCTGGCAAACTTAGAAAAAAAATTAAAAAGCTCTTTTGTTGTTGTTTGTTTTGTTTCGGTATAATAAGTTAAGATTTATTGGAGGCAAGCCAGGGAATTGTTTCCTTTTATTGCCACGGCACTCTTATAACAACAGCAAGCTATCTTTCGAACGCTCAGGAGACATTTTATATATGCTAATTTGCAAAACATGTGGCGAATAGTAAAACTGAAAGTGCTTGAGATAATGCTGGTAAATATTAGTATCTTTAAAAAACTTGCATATTCCTGTGTGAACATGTGTTGAACCTTCCGAGTATTTAATCTGTCAGCTTGAAGTGAGAAAATACTATGCTTTCTCAGAGGAACAAATTATGTGTTTGGATTACGCTAGATTTGTTACTTTTATTTTCTTGGTAATTTTCTGGATTTGCATCTTCCAGTTTGGTACTTTTTCTGTCTTCAGGATGACAATACTCCATCGTCATATGGTATTTTATTGGTTCCACTTGCTTTTTTCAAAATAATTTTGATGCCTTATGTATGTTTTGAGCTTTTTCCATTGGCTCCATTGTCCATGAATTGATCGTATTTCAAATGCAGAATCGTCATTATTACCATGGAATTATCTTATTTAGAAAATCTAATCATACGTACATGGCAAAGTTTAAACGACAAGTTCTGGCCAAGCTACCTCCGTATTTAGATGATTGAGCATACTGTCTACTGGAAATTCCCCATGTTTGCTAGCTTTCATCATTTCCCTGCTCCCAATGTCTTCCGTTACTGGTTTCTGGAAACATGAGCTTCAGTAAACATAGATCATCATTACGTCAAAATTCCACAGAGGAAGTCTCATTTGTAAGTTGGCAAACTGTGTCCTCCACTTCCATAGTAGCTTGCTTTTCTTGGGTATCTTTTTACGGTTTGCCCGCTGAGGTCATCTCATAGCACTGACATTGTATGTACTAATTTTAGAATCGGCCCATTCATGCCATCTTTCTTCTGGTCAGGGCTTGCTGGATGAGAGATAGAAAGGAGTAACTTTCTGATTTTGTTACATAATTTTAGTTTCTTTGATGTATCCCTGTCGTCATCATGCGTTGAATTGGCGGTATTTTTCAGTAGATTGTTATCAATAACAACTTCTCAACAACTGGCATGGTTTTCCGTACCAATCTTACCAAATTATCGGGATTGTTGCTCAGTTTCCGTAAGTGAACAAGTGTATGAATGTATGCAAAAATAGGGCCGTCAACCAAGTCAGAAACTGTAGGAAGTTCATGTACAATTTGTGTTTTACAGATGTTTACACCAAAGTGTAGCATCAGGTAATAACTTCATATTTTCCCGGGAGACGATCTTACGTGCAACTTATTCAAGCAGCATACAATTTCATCAGACTTGCTAATTAAACCCAAACCATGTTCGGAATTTATTTACCTTGCAGGAAATTCGGGAATGTGACATATTTGCAATGATCGTCCAAAGCTTCACCCTGTGCGAGAATGAAATCCTCGATCAGTTGCTATTAAGGTAGAGCTGATCATCTGGGAACACAGTGTATCAGTCATTACTCTCTAAAACACAATGGTGTGTTATTGTTCCGGACTTCTTAAATACGCAATGTAACTGAGGTCAGCATGATCAATGTGGAGGCACGCAACAAGGACAATCATCTTTTAAATCTGTTCTTTCTGAGTATCCACGCTGCCCCGAAACAACACTGCTGAATTTGCTGAAATATTCACACGTACATACAACACAATACATAAAGGTACCTTCTTCTATAAAATTGGGTAATTGACATTCAGATCTGCAAAACCGTGTGAGAAATAATTGATATAAAGTTGATTTGCAACACATTGGCAATTTGTAATAAGACTTCAAGCACTCCCTGAAGAGTGACCATGTAGAAGCACAGTTAAAATAATCTAAACATATCTAAAAGTTTGTTTCACACAAAATTTTAAAAATACCATATCATAAGCCTTCTTTTGTGAATGCAATGAAAAACACGCAAGGATATTAAAATCTGTGGATTTTTTTACTGGTAGGAATGTCCGTTCACAATATAGAACAATATGGCATTGCGTAGGGCTTGTGTTTAATAGGCTTAATGAAAAAGCAAAGGGGCTCTGATGAGCCCATGACAGAACAAAGTAACGTAGGACCACCTTAATTGCAAATGAGATTGGAAGAATGTCCATTAACATACATGGTGATCAATATGAGTGCATGCATTATCTGAAAGGTGAAAAAATTGAGAAATTCATTAAAAATCCGCAATCTAGAGTAACACCACCTGGGGAATATATTTGTTTAACCCTCCCACAAACTACACTTCCCCCTAGTGTTAGAACAATTTGTTTAAAATCTGCAATCCAGAGTATCACCACCTGGGGAACATATTTGTTGAACCTCCCACAAGCTACATTTCCTCAAAGTCTTAGAACAATTTGAGTGACAGTTTTGAGAAGTTGAAGTTTGAAGTTTATTATGACGAAAAGTACATCAAATATTTACAAGAGCCACATAGGAGATGGAAACCCAAGTGGGCTTATATAATCTCCTGTTACAAAATGCGTTACATAACTGTTTAATAATAGGTTTCTGGCAGAGAATAATTAAGTAAAAATGGCTTGATAGTAACACTAAACATAACTATAAGACAGTATACCACTCAAGCATAACAAAACTAAGACATGCAAGAAATTAAGTAACCCTTAAGCTTTGATTTAAATACATAAAGAGAAGGTGAACATCTGATGTTGTTTGGAATGCTGTTCCATACTAGAGCTCCATGATATTTGATAGAGAAATTACACAGGTTTGCTCTGGATCTGGGTACATAAAGATTAGATGATTGCCTAGTCGAATCAGAATGTATATCAGAGGTAAATTGGAATAGATAATGGAGAATTAGAGGCATGATGTTGTTTATAGCTTTGAAAATGAACAAGGCTGTAGCATACCTATTGAGTTGGTCAAATCTTAAAAGTCTAAGGTTGACAAAAATAGGATAAGTGTGTGCATTGAATTCAGAATTGCTGATTATTCTAACTAGTTTCTTTTGAATTTTTGCAAGTTTATCTAAATTAGATGGGTAATTGGCAGCCCAGATGACATTACAATAAAGGAAATATGGGTATGCTAGTGTATAATAAAGTTGAATAAGGATATCTTTTCCAAGTTTCCATCTTATTTTTTTGAAGATGCCAATAATTTTACTAAGCTTACTAGATATATTCAATATGTGATATTTCCAATTTAACTTGCTATCAATCCAAACACCTAGAAATTTACAGTGGAATATTTGTTCCAAAGATATGTTATTTACTTTGATTGAGGAATTATTTTTACTTTTTGTTCCAAATATCATATAGTTAGTTTTATCTAAGTTGACAGACAGCTTATTTGAATGAAACCAATCAAGACATATCTTTAGGGCAGCATTAACATTATCAATCAAAATGTCTAGATTACGCCCAGTAAAAAGTAAACTAGTATCATCTGCGAAGAGGAGAGTAGATACATTTTCAGATAAGGTTCCTAGGTCATTTATGTACATTAAAAAAAGGAGAGGGCCTAATATTGAGCCTTGAGGAACTCCGCATGTTATATCAAGGGAATTTGATTCTTCATTCATGAAACATAGATATTGTTTTCGTTTAGATATATAGCTAGTGAACCAACTGAGTGCTGATCCACGTATACCATAATGAGATAATTTGGATAGAGGAATTTCATGATTCACAGTATCAAAGGCCTTAGACAGATCAAGAAAAATGCTGATTGCATGGTTATGTCGGTCCAAGGCCTCTGACACTCTGCTGACAAGGTAACTAACTGCCATTTCAGTATTATATCCCTTGCGGAATCCAAATTGAAAATCATACAAGATTGATTTTTTTTCTAGGTATAAAATAAGTTGATTGTAAGCAACCTTTTCCAAAATTTTAGAAAAGAAAGACAGTAATGAAATTGGACGATAATTCGTGGATCGCCCTTTTTATATAATGGAATAACTTTAGCTAGTTTTAGTTCGTCTGGAAAGATTCCAGATTCCAATGATAAGTTAATGATGTAAGAAAGAGGTTGGAGAATACCGTTACTGACATATTTTACTACTTTAGGATTAATATTATCCCATCCAGGGGATGAATTTCTTAGCGAATTTATTATAATTCGTATGTCATCCTCAATAACGGGATGAAAGTAAAATGAATGTAAGTAAGTTCCCTTCATAAAATTTAGTGGATCGCAATTGCTTGATGGCATCTTTTTAGCCAGGTTTGGTCCAACTTTGACAAAGAATGAATTGAAATGATTTGCAATGTCCTTTTTGTCAGTAATTACAGTTCCATTGAACTTGAATCTATTGTTAATTAATGCTACTTTATTCTTGCCGATAACATTATTTATTATTTTCCATATTTTTGCAAGGTTCTGTTTGTTATTTTCAATGAGACTGGCGTAGCACGCTTTTTCAGCAATCTGAATAAGGTGATGAAGTTTATTTCTATATGTTTTGTATTTTTCGAACTTAGCCTCAATATTGTGTTTAGAATGTCGATAGTTATAATACAATTTATTTTTTCTTCCAATTGACTTTATAAGGCCATTTGTTAACCAGGGTTTTTTAGAATCATACTTAAATGACACTACTTTTGTAGGAATGCATTCATTGTAAACTAATTTAAATTTTTTGCTGAAAGCTGTCATGGCAGAATTTGTATCCAGGTGTTGTGTAATATCTGTCCAATCGTATGAATCAATGCTGAGTTTCAATTTGGAGAGTGTTTTTGTAGTAATAACCTGTTGAGAGGTAGGGAAAGTCACTTTAGAGCATAGTTTGGTTTGACTGATATGAAAAATTGGCAAGTGGTCCGATAAATCTGTATACAAAATGCCATTTTTTGCAGCTATTGATGGGTTGAGAACATTGGTAAAAATATTATCTATGATGGTGGCGGTAGTTTCAGTAATTCTGGTTGGTCTATTGATAGATGGTTAAAAAGAATTCCTGTATATAATGTCCATAAAGTTTGCAGTACCAGTATGTGTATCTGATTTTAAAACATCAATATTAAAGTCTCCCATTATATAACATTTTACAGCATCTGATTTTAAAGATTCCATAATACTTTCAAAAAACAAATTAAATTCTGTTATACTAGCACCTGGTGGTCAATATACCACACCTATAATAGCATTACCCTTAGAATCTATTCCATCATTGATCAGTTCTATAAAAACTGATTCAAAAGTATCATTACAATGGCATAAGTTATCCTTGACAATAAATTGCATAGCTTGATCTACAAACAGAGAGACTCCTCCTCCTACACGATTTGGTCGAATTTGTTTTATATGATTGTAAGATGATATGTCATAGAGGTCCTGGTTGTGTTCATTTAACCAAGTCTCACTCAGAGCAATAACATCAAAATGATATTTCAGGGTACTTAAATATGATTCAAATTCATCAAAATGCAATGGAAGGCTGCGAATATTCAAGTGTAATAACGAAATGTTATCAAAATTGGTATCCATGTTTTCAATCATGTCAATGAAGGAGTCTTCCGTGAAATACTGGCTATCACACATGTTGTTAATTCTATTGTGTAGATTGAAAAAATATAAGTCGGGGTCACAGTCATAAATTGGTAGGGATGTTTCTTTATAATTAGTTTCAAAAGGAATGAATATCTTTTTGTTGAGCGTAGAAAAATCTATTTTTGTATCACGAAATCATGATTATGAAATATAATTTAAAAATATATCATTGTCATCCAAGTGATTGAAGGCAAAAATATGCTGTAAACAAGTTGGACATAGCCAGGCATTATCTGTAGTATTGACCTCGGGAAGACATTTTTTGTGATAGTGTTTCAAGCAGGAAGAACATGCCATCTGATTTACATTCCTAGCGTTCACCATTTTTGTGCATATGCTACAAATTGTTATCATTGTAAACAAAAAGTGAATAAGTCACTGCAGTCGATATAGAATAAATAATGAATATGTGAATCAACTGACAATTCTAAACTAAGAACATTACACAATAATAGCTCAGGATGATTGTCATCTTCTACATGTGACTTCAGTAATATATAACTGTCAGCTGCAAGGCATTTGAAGTATGTTGAGGGTATAAAGTGATAAATATATACGTTCACGAGTTTAAACAAGACGTACATATTCATATTTGAAGAAATTGTATGGTTTAAACAAATTGTAAGAATAAGCAAACATACATCGATGTACATAATATTCACGATGTGTACCATATAATAGGTAAGTAAAAAAGCAGTATAGTAGAAAGAAAATAAATGAAAGGTGTTGTTGATCTTGACTTAGCCCTATATGTTTTCGTTATAGAGCAACAGTATATTGCGTAGTGGAAAAATAAAAGTAATACGTATAAATTCATTGTGGTATCCACTTGTACCTTGATTTAGGCACAGAATACGTGACAAGAAAAAATATAACAAGTTGGGTAAAGTACTCTGTGTATGGTAGAGAGTGCATATATGTGATCAGTTACGGCTAGCTCAGAAACAGTGCTAATACATATGTATCAAGGAATGTCAGTGTTCAGTTGTGTCAGTAACTCCAAGTCGGGGTTTAATCATTGTTACAAGACGGTTCCCCAAGGTGCGCAAGATCACGCATGGACAAAATGGGGACAATTTTATTATTCTTGTCTTTGATAAGAATGCGACCATCATAGGACCATGCGTCATTAATTGTATTGTCCTTCTTCAGCATTCTTGCCTTGTACAAGAGTTGGGCCCGGTGCTTGGTGAGGTCATCGTTGATGAAGATTTTTGAGTTATCTGTACCAGTGGGAAGGATGTTTTGTGCATTCGATGATTTCAGTTTGCGGCGATTTCTAATAAGCTTGGATTTGCTCCTGTAGGATGTCAGTTTCACCAGAATGGGTCTAACTTTGCCTGCTATCTTTGGGCCAACGCGATGAGACCGGTCTATTTCAATTAATTCCAAGGGAGTGTCCATTACGTTGTTTGCCATTTTTACTATCAATTCATCTGTGTCTTCGTCTGTCGTCTCAGTTATGCCAGATACTCTAATCAGGTTACGCCTTGAATACTGCTCTAAATCATCACATTTCATTGTCAGTTAATCTACTTTTTTTTCCAACTCAGATATCTTTTCATTTTTATCAGCGATTTCCCTCTGCAGAACGGAAAAGTGTTGGCCAATCATAGTGCTGATTTTGTTTGACAACTTGTCAGAATTGTCCAGGCTTTTCTGGATTTTCGCTAGAACTCTGTCATCAGACAAGGCTTCAATAATGGCGAGCACTAATTCATCTCCATCAGGCTCAGGCTCTGCTGATGATTTGGCTCTACTAGGTTTGCCCATAATCACTACTTAGATGTCTTCAGGCAGGCTTACAGACAGTACATATATATCTGAAATGGACAACCTTTACACACGGGGAGCTATGAGTTGACCAGTTTCTGTTTACAAACAAGCCTTGCTGTATTTGTATGCAGCCATTCACAAGGGCATACCCAATGTTGGAGGGGTTACATCATAGTTCAGCCAGTCCGATGCTCAATACAGTGCTATGTAGAATAGCAGTCAACAGGTCACGGTGCTTGCACAGTTTGAATGGCTTAAATGTTGCCTATATATACACAATATATATATATAGGAAAAGTTCTTGCAAATTCACTCAATAAATTTGAGCGGTAGGTTTGAAAATGATGAACCACTCAAGTCACAAGACACTTATAACATACCAGGCCAAATGTAGATGCTGTCTATTGACGATATCTGTTGTATAGTGGAAAAGCGACCAGGAAGTCATGAAATGTGGCCCTGCCAGACCTACGCCATTGTTCCAGAAGTCGAATAAAGGAAAATTAGAAAAGCGCCAACTGTTGAACAAAGTAAAGTATGGGGATTACCCAAATGTATCGCCGGGCAATTTACAACAATTTGCTGAGTGGTTTTGGAAAAAAGGTATTTTTAAGATTTTGCCTAGAAATGAAAAAGGAAAATATCATAAAAAAAATCGCTTGGACGTGACCATTTGAACAGTCTTGGTAGAAAAAGTGCAGCGCCATCCAGGAAGCGAATTTAAGTCTGCGGGCCCCAGAAGTATCCCTATGCAACTTAGAAGCAATGGGACCAGTGTTTTGCAGAAGAAGTTGTAAATCTGGTCGACGGTCGTGGAGGAGAAACCCTAAAATAGCTTTAACACGAAAAGATTAATATAATGTGAACAGCCCATGCTCAGCTGATGTAGAGATTCTTTAGACTTGCGGCTCTGTGAACTTGAGAAAGGATCAAGGTCGTGCATCAATGTACTGAGCAAGTCCAATTTTTATGGAAGAACACTAACATTTGTAACATCAAGGTCCCAGTTCAAGTGGTTCCTAAGTTATAGCGCAGAAGAGTTATAGTCATGTATGTGGCATTTGACTTGAGAAATAAAAGCAAGGTCACTCGTGCACTGTCAAAGTACGGAGCCCTTAAGGGCACATATGTAAAAAAATCTGCCATATTGGTATTATCTTGTGCACCGGGGATAATAATAGCTGTGTGTAACAAAAAATCTAGCATATTCGAATCATCTTGTGCGCACGATATAATGATGGTTGTGTGTAAAGAAAATCCGCCATAGTGGAATTATCAAGTGCCAACGAGATAAAAATGGTTGTGTGTATAAAAAATGCCATATTGAAATTATCTTGTGCGCACGAGATAGTAAAGGTTGCGCGTAAAAATATGAATCCGCCATATTCGAATTCTATTTTGCGCACGAGATAATAATAGTTGCGGGTAAAAAAATCGGCAATATTGGAATTATCTTGTGCGCACGAGATAATAATGGTTGTGGGTAAAAAAAATCCGCTATATTGGAATTATCTTGTGCGCACAAGATAATTGTCGTAGTGTGAAAAACAAATTCCGCTCTTTTATCCAGAAAAGTTGCTCCTTTAAATTTGTGACCTTTTGACCCCAGGTGACTTATATTTTCAAGGTATGGACCATCAGTCCATGCAAACAAATAGTGGTTATATAAACTATTATTCGTTATCATGTAATTGTTTTGTATGTATATTTATCGGAATTAAAACTATTTTGTAAACCCCTCCCTTTAAAAATTAGGCCCCGACATGCCCTAGAGAAAGTATAGAAAAAAAAAATCAATCAGAATCAACGCCCTTTGATTGAACAAAAACCACCAAACCATCTCTGTTACACCCGACTGCAAGGTTCAGTCAATTTTGACTGTTTGGCGACTCGACTTTTGAACAATCAGTAAGTAACAGGCCTACAGCCGGACTTTGATCATGGGGGCGTGTCCATAGCAAATTTTAGACATTTGCTATATTATATACTGTATGACTACAAATTTTCCTGGCCTATAATTTTCCCAATTTGAAAAAAAAAAAAAATTGCAGGGGTGTAATTACCCGAATCAGTGAAGTGGATAAGCGTTAAGAATAAAAATTTATTGGTTTTTACTTTTCCAAATGGTACTGCCGGGGAAAATTTCGGAATATAAATACCTTGGGAGTATTTTTACTTACACAGTAGTGGGCTACTATACTCTATTTATCAGATTTCTTGAAAGGTTACAAAGTCAGTGCATTCCAATAATTTGTCCAGGGAAGTCAAGATGCAATAACTAAGAAACTGACTTCAATGGTAAAAACCATCATGTGTATTGTTTGCGGAAACAATTTTGTTTCATGTCACATCGTCTAAACATTTACCTTATAAAGGACAAGATTGAATCGACAGGTATCCCGTGGTGTACTCTCCCAATCCTAAAAAAACCCTGTAAATTACCCCCCCCCCCCAACAAATGTTATCAAACCTAAGAGTTATTCTGGCCACTTCAAGGCTGCGTAAGCATCCATTAAAATCTTTTATGAATAATCCACATACATACATGTCCATAAAAACTTCACGCTAAAATTCAATGTATGATAATAGAATGTCTTTATTGCGTGTCAGTAGATTCACTAACAATTAATTTAAGGAAAAGAATGAATTGTTGCTATGTAATCCAAAAATCCCTCCAAAATGTAGTGCAGGCACACAAGGGCATTTGAATATGGACTGATTGCATGCTCTCAGTAATAAAAAGAAGCTTGCTTCCAATCGTTAGAACAAATTAAGATCGTTCGAGTAGACAGTTCACTTCGTCAGTATGAACTTCGAAAAGCATTTATCTATTTTGGTAGTCAGAATAATAAAGTTCCAATATGGCGATTTTTTTTCATTGTAATATTCGACAAAGATATGATCTGCCTCATTTCAGAGCCCGCACTGATTTATTGAACAATTCTTTCTTTCCGTCAACTGTACGCCTCTGAAATGAATTACCTTTGGAAGTTCGAAATTTGCCATCTTTACCTGCATTTAAAATTTGATTACGTGGTCACTTTGGGTGGTCGAATAAACGTCCAGAGTATTACAATTTGGGTGAGAGATATAGTTCTCTATTGCATACTCGCCTTCGCCTAGGTTGCAGTCAGCTGAATTCCCATCTGTTCAAGATTGGTGTCAAAACACATGCCAGTTGTCAATGTGGTGCAAGAAATGAGGATGCTTGGCATTTCTTTTTTTCTTGTCCAAGGTATACTGTTATACGATCCCAACAACATAATATCATTCCATTGTATGCTCCTTTTACATTGCGAACTGTACTATATGGTTCTCCTAACTGCACCCTGACAGAGAACACCTAAATTTTCTCTGATAATTCACAAGATAATTCCAATATGGAGGATTTTTTTTTATTTACTCAACACCATTATTATCTCGTGCGCACAAGATAATACCAATATGACGAATTTTTATTCACACTACAACCATTATTATTTCGTGCGCACAAGATCATTCCAATATGGAAAGATTTTTCACACACTACCATTATTATCTCGTGCGCACAAAATAATTCCAATATGACGGATCCTCTTTCACACAAACGTTATTATCTCGTGAGCACAAGATAATTTCAATGTGGCGGACTTTTCTACACACAACCATTATTATCTCGTGCGCACAAAGTTATTCTTGTATGGCGGATTTTTTGTACACACCACTATTATCATCTCGTGCGCACAACATCATTCTAATATGGCAATTTTTTTACACATGTTCCTTTTGAGGATCCGTATTTAAGCGTGACTTTCATAGAGAAACATAAACAAGGACTTTCTATGTGTGGGCCTCAAAGAGAATCAGAACCATGCCGAACATCAAAGTACGGGCTGAAATAGTTCTTAAGTTCTCATTTGTAAAGATACAGAAACAAACACCCAAGTGACCCTGTGACCTTGAGAATGAGGTCAATGTAACCCATGAACTTTGTAATTTCCGCTGTCATACCCTCAAGTGTTCAGGGGCAATTTTACATTTTTTTCCATAAAAATATATTTGAGCGCCATCTGTTGAACAAATTAAGGCCTTGAGGTAACAGTCTCGGGGTCCCCAGCAGTCCCCCAAGTTAATTTCGAATTCATTGGCCAAGCAGTTTCAGAGAAGATACCGAAAGTGCCCGAATTAAAAAAAAATCTTTAAAAAGCAGGGATTCACAGTAATTGCCACCTTGTTAACCACTTTGTTTGGCCCTTCTATGAGGAACATTTCAATCACGTGTCAGAATGATCTGAGCAATGGTTTTGAGAATGTCGAAAATAGCGAAAAACACAGTTTTTACATAGAATATATGCAAAAAATCTGTTGAAAAAAGTAAGGTTGCGGGGTTCCAAGAAGTCTGCCCAAGTAATTTCGAAGCAATTGGCCAAGCGGTTCCGGAGAAGATTTTTTTTTAATTTGGCCAAAAAAGGAACCAAAAAATCATCAAAAATCCAAAAAAATCACTGGACCATAACCATTTGAACAAACGTGGTAGAGACCTACCCAAGGTACACTCCCACCAAGTTTGAGGTGAATCTAAACAGCGGTTATGGAGGAGAAATATAAAAATGTGAATTGTGGACGCCGACAGACGGACGACAGGCGGACGACAGACGTCGCGCGAGGGATGTCTGATCGCCACATAAGCTTAGCCGACTGACAAGTCAGCCGAGCTAAGAATGTGAAAGTGAATAAAAATGTGTTGACTGGCAGGTTTACTTGTATTTAAACAAGACACTTACTATGACTGACTCTTGCAGGCAGTCCATTAATCTTGTGGGTAAATTTAAAACAAAGCTTCCGCCTCCTAAGAACACCAAGATGCATTTATTTTGCTGTTTTTCAAGAGATAAATTGACTATGCATTTTCGTTATCGATATGTTGTGTGTTTTGTACGCGTACAAATATATCATTGATTCGTTTAAATTAACCCTAAATTCATCAGTAGTCTATGAATTTTGATGAGCAAATGGCAAATGCGAATCCAGTAATTTTGTAATTCTGATATACTCGTGTTTTTTTCAGAAACGCAGGAAAACAAGACCCGTCTGCATTTGTTTTCATGCATTTCTCACAAAAAACAAATACAGGCAGGTCTTGATTTTTGTCGTACAAAAATATTCAAGTTAATAAGTTTTTCATTGGCGATAATTATTCTTGAAAGCACAAAAAGTAAAACCTTGTGCTGTTCATGCATTAGCCTAAGATAACTTTCCCTTGTATGGAGCCATGCATGTGTAGTCCGTTTGTTAGGATGCCTGCACACAATTTTATGAAACGGGTGATCCCAAGACCTACATCTATCTATTGAGTATGTGTATGTTTCACATTAGTTGCTCTATGGTGCAGGATGAATTATGTTTTTCTATCTACTGATGGCATCTACAAAATCTCAGCTTCTAAATGGTATGTGTAGGAAATGGCATATGTAAAATGAACGCTTCACTTGTGAAAGCTTTGCTTATGTCTGCCTTGTATATGGTGTAGGCTCTTTGGAAATGTTCCTGCAGCCAGATTTTACATTGCGCGGTATATATTATTACTTTTGCAATACAAAAGCAATAAATAGTAGTGTTGTACTTTTTCAAGATGAGTCCAGTTTGTTCTCCTGGTTGTTAACACAGATCAAATTACCTTTATTAATGCACGTGACAAGGGCAAAGCATCGGGATGTGGCGTCATCTTGCCTCGGTTTGACGGGTTCTCGTGTGATATCCTAAGTTTTACTACCAGCTGAAATAAAAGATGCTCCTTTTCTTTGCATAGTTACAACACCAGTGATCACATAGTTTGCTTTGCATAATATGTAAACCCACATGCAAGTGATGAAAACAGCCTTCTTATTTCCATATAGTGATGAAACGTGTTGTGCCTTCTATATGTAATCAGCGTTTGTCCCTCTGACGGCAAAACCCTGTGTTGCCCATATATTGAACAACAATAACAACAACAACAACAACAACAACAACAACAACAACAACAACAACAACAACAAAAAACAAACAAACAAAACAACAAAACAAAAAAAACGAAAAAAAACCCCAACAAAAAACCAACAACCCCCCCCAAAAATCTCTTTGCTGTTTCTTGTTTTTATGTACTTTACAATCCAATTGTAAGGTTTGACATTATGTGTACTGCCGTACTATGAACACAATGAAAATATGACAATTGATTTGCATGTTCAATAGTTTTTAAATATCGCTAAAAAATTTCTTGAATTAATAAATACAAAGCAATTAGCACTTGTACATTTACCCTCGTAGTAAAGTTTAAAAAACACAAGACAACATCTAGTGCAGAAATGATTGAGCAAGAATCTACTCATACTGTGGAACTTTCATGACCAACTGATATTCAGCTGTAGACAGGAGACTTGAGTTGTAAATCCTTCTGTATTTCATTGAAGCAATTTTCAAGGCAATTTATTTGAGGTAAAGAAAGCTTTTGACATATGGCAGATTACAATCCAGTCCCAATGAAGTAAAAAAAATCCCGGGGTGGGGTGGGGTTGCCAATGAATTATTGAAAAACAAAACAAAACAAAACAAAACAAAACAAAACAAAAAAAAAACCCCACACATGCACGCTTGTTACCATGTGTATGACTTGTGCTCTGGTGAAGGGTGATATATTTTTCCTTCCCCATCAGCTTGTTCTCACTTGACTTACTAGACCATTTATCTACATGAAGATTAATGGAGTGACTTGATGTTTCAAGAACTTTTGCGTGGCTGTCTCTGTCCGTCGTTTTTCCAGTGACTTGAAACACAATATATTTATCAATTTATCTTCGTTGGGATTCTAAATCACTCAATCACAGCTTGAGTTTGCTGGTTGCCGTAGTACATTACATCTGAGACTTCTCCATAAAAAAAGAAAAATCTAAAAGATAAAGATGCACATGACAAAAGTAAAATCTTTATAGATATGATTAGCGTAATAAGGATATTATATCCCACTTCCTCAACATTTGGTCATTAACGTTTATTACCCTTGCTTATTGATAATGTCAGCAGAAAAAAACTCGTCAGGAAGAATACAGATTAATATGAAGCAGGGACTTAAGGATATCTACCAGTGAAGAGGTGCCTTTAAATGACTCGTGACCATTATTAGAAACATCAATCTCGCAAAATAATGTTGACTCAAGTTCTTCTTATACACAATAGACGGCCGCTAGACAAAAAGCTTTAGTTTACACCAAACAAGGAATACAAGAAACATATACAACTGACTAGCAATGGTGCCGGCATTACATATAACTTCTTGGGAGCAATGCTATCAGAGATACAGTGGCCTCTGTAAAAGCGGTTTGAGGTTACTTGCATATACTTTAATGATTCGGTCCTGTAATTTCCCTAACCATAACCACAAAGATAGAGCGTCAAGTGCAAATACATAAGTGGTCTGCGATAAGGACTATCATGTATCAATTAACTAGAAAGGCGATCCATCCTCCCATAAAAATTTAAAGACTTTAAAATGAAACCGATTTTACACAATAACAGTAAAATACATACATGTATAGAGATAAGCAGGATTTACATGATAGCTTGGTATTTTACCACAAGATTTATTTTAGTGATGCTTTCAATTTCCTTTCTAGTTTTACCAATTTGAATTGAACATCATGCCTTGCCCAAAAGTGAAACCTTAAGTTGGAGCAGTTTGAGTCAATCGGTCAGCTCACCTCAGTTTGTAAAATGGTCAGTTGGCTGTTCACATTCACGTTTTCAGTTTTTATTCATTCTTTTCTTATATATGTTTTAAAAACCGTTGGTCGGATCTTCTTCACACTTGGTGGGGGTCTATTTTAAGTTAGTATTTAACAGGTTTTTGTGGCCATGCTCTGTCAGTATCTTATGGAAGTTCGGAAGTGCTGGCTTATATTTCAGTAATTATGGATTCTAGGCCCGTGGGTACTGTTAAACACTAATAGGAAAGTACCTTTGGGGTTTGTCTTAGTGTTACTAATTTTGGTCTTGAGTGATCTAAAAAGTATAAACTGACCTATTGCCTCATATGTCAGCAATGGTGGATCCTTGGCCTACAGCTACTAATAAACACTCATAAGAAAGTACCAATTTAGACAGTGTCATTACCATATCCAAACCGTAGTCCTAACGAAACAAATCCAAGTCAATTCCGACCAACGGCAATGTTCCTTGGTATGTATAGTTGAAACATATAAATTTATAGTTCGTATTCACCCAAAAGAGACCAAAACGTAAGTGCAAAGGTCCACACGGGAAAAAAACCTTATCTAGTTTTCACATGACAGAATGCAAAAAGTTTTGTTTGAAATTATAGGCCTATTTCAGTAAATTGGCTTGAACAGTTGCATCATTCATGCACATACAGGACCATACAATTTATGAAAAGGGACCAAAATTTGCAGGACATCAGAGAATTTTTAAGCGGAGGCTCCTAACTTGTTGAAAATGTCAATAAAATTCAGTATTTAAAAAGGCACCACTTGCAACCACCATCTCAACAATGATCATCATCCATATAAGTCCACAAAGCGACACCAACACCAACATCAATCCATCAGAAAAGCCCTCTAGGCCTAAAATGACCATCAATAAGAATCTAAACAACATGATTATATAATTCGATGTGTTTTAGGCATGTAGTTAAAGACATGATGTTGTTTTAAAGGAGATAAACTAAGAGTATTTCAAAAAGAAAAGTGTTTGAATTTCCAAATATAGTAAGTACATTGGTTCAAATGTTAAACATCAGCCAGAAGCAAGTGACATTAGGCCTCAAATCATTAAAACGTAGTCAAAAATGCATTACAATAGTCACAATTTGTAAGGATAGCAGTCACATTTCAAGTTGGTTTCCAGAAGTATTTTTGAAAGGTCATTTAATTGTTCAAGAAAGCATATAATCCCACAAATCATCTAATAAGTCAATTATTAGGGTAATAATTTAGAATTCCAAAAATGTAGTATGCAATTGTAAGTCATCTGTAAGTCAGCCAAGCATAATGTACATCTTATTCGTGGTTCTATAAAGTTCAAAAGGTCAAATTGTAAAACAGTCCTAATTATTGTAAAATTCTACCTTTATCAGAGAAAGAATTCGGTTTTATGAAGAGAGAGAGAGAGAGAGAGAGAGAGAGAGAGAGAGAGCGAAAGAGAGAGAGAGAGAGAGAGAGAGAGAGAGAGAGATCATTTGAAATTCCTAAAGGTAACTGTAAGTATAACTGTTTTCCTGTAACAGTTTTAAATTTTTTCATTTATAATCAGACGTAGCTCAACTTGTCAGTCAGTTGATTTAGATGCTAATTATTTGTACAAGAGAGAGACAGAGAAAGAGTACATTAAACACTTTGAGCCAACCTGACATGACTTTCATAATAACCAACTATATTAATAGTTTTTTTTTGGTGTTGTCAGCGTTGACCTGGAATGACACGGAAAGGTCCAATTGACCCAATCCTGTCAGTGAACAATTTCATGTGCTGCATAAAACAATGGTTTAACGCCAAATGTTTACATTTTCTGTGATTGATGTATTAAATGTGCGAGACACGCATTGGTTATGTATTGACCGTATCACCTCAAATGTACCACATAATCACTTTGATGACGACGATGCATTTTAATTCTGCGCTATCTGATTCATGGTATTTTGTCACTAAAATTGATTATTCTACCATTAACAGTATCATATTTAATCCTTCTGAAACTAGTGACGAAAAATATAATTTGCCATTACAGAATTGTAATCCGCATTTTAATTACTTTCATAATGCGTAGTTTACCAAAACTTCATTTTGAATTTATCCCTTATTTGAAAGCTCTTGAGTTTGACTTTAATGTAATTGGTTGGTTTGAAAGCTGGTTAAAAGAATCAGATGTTGAAATTCATACTATACCAGTTTATCGACATATCTATCTTTCAGAAAAGCATAACTAATAATACGATTTCGGTGGCAAAATACTTCAAAATTAATGAGAATTTAGTTTCACACTCCAAATAGTTGCTAACAAATTCAATGAATACTTCATTGCTGTGGGATCAAGTTTATCTAAAAGAGTTGAATCTTCTGATATAAAAATATTTTCATATCTAACAGGAAAATATATAACCTCAAGTTTTGGACCCCCAAGTCTACCGATGCAAAAGTCTAGACAATAGGAAACTTAACATGTTTTAGCCAAAGATGGATATAAATAAGTTCAATGGTTGTAAAAAGAGTGGCACAGAATATTGTTGGCCCTCTTACATTTTCATGTAACTTGTCCCTAATAAGGGGTAAAGTACGAATGGAAATGAAAAAAACTAGTATTACCCCAATGTACAAGTCTGGTGATATGTAATTTTTTATTATTTACAGACCAATATCTGTATTAACTGTTCAAAAATTTTTAAAAAAGCTATGTATGCTTGTCTTATATCGTATTTAAACAAATCTAACTTCAATTTTATAAGTGTCAATTTGGATCCAGAGATAATCATTCTGCTGCTTCTGCCCAAATAACTTCGATTGATCATGTATACAATACAATACAATACAATACAATACAATACAATACAATACAATACAATACAATATTTCTTTATTCTCGGTTTTAAGAAAACAATACAACAGCAGCATCTCAGGCTAATATCACCGAGCAAACACCAACATGTATAGACCGCTTTGGATCAGAGTGACTATGTACTTAGTGTTTTCACGGATCCGTCAAACTCTTTTGACACATTAGATCAGAAAATCTTTGAAAAACTTGATCATTAAAGGGTTGTTGGACTGGTTTTAAAGTTATTTAACTGGTAGATATCAATTTGTTTAGTACGAAAATTCAAAATCTATTGAGCAAGATATTTTATGTGGCGTCCCTCAGGATCAGTGTTAGGTCCACTTTCATTTCTACTTTAAACAAATGATTTAGCAAATGTGGAAGAAAACTTTCCTCAATTTTGTTTGTTGATAATACTGGTGTCCTTCTGACTGGGGAGAATTTGGAAAGACTATTCAATGATATGAATCTTGAATTTTATCATGTATAGAAGTAGTTTAAAACAAATAAGTTAACCCATAAATATTTCGGAAACAAATTATATGATGTGTCATACCAAACATAAAAGTCTTTTATCTAGTAATTTTAATCTGTTTATTGGTGGTGATAAACTAACAAATGCTAATCATGCAAACTTTTGGTCTTGATCGTTGATCCCACGCTGAATTGTTAACAGCATACAGTTTACACCAGTAATGCATTAGGTAACTCTATTGGTAATATAATTAAAGTAAGACAGCTTCTTTCAAAAGCTCTCTTAAATTTGTATCATACATTTTCCTACCCATACTTGTCTCATTGTAACATTGTATGGGGCAGCACATATGATAGTACTCTTGAAAAGCTGACTGTGTTACAAAGGAGAATTAATTCGCTTGATTACCTTTTCTCATTACAGAATATCAATGTGAGTATTATCTAAACCATTGCATGCACTATCACCACTGCAAAATAACATTTTTTCAAACAAGAATATGTTTGTTTAACTGTATTAAAAGAAAATGTCCTGAAGCATGTTTTAATTTCTTTGTTGACAATAAACACTTTTCATTAAAAAATTTTAACTTCAGAACTGCGTGAATGAAGACTTTGAAATTGCAAAGGACATTATGATCATTAAAAAGGTGACCGTGATCTGATTACTGATCTCAGGACACAGGGCCAATTTCAGTCTGGGCATCTAATGTCAACTGAGCACGGAACTGTAATGGGGGTTCTTGATTTGTATTTTTTTATGAATTTGTGTACGTGTGATTTAGCTGTTCCCAATTCACTCATGGAGTTTGTATCTACCCACGGCTAAAGACTATTGAGAGACACAATTTCTGGATAGTTTCCATAGACAACTTCATTGTAAATTGTGTTGGTACTGATTAATGAAACGCCATAAATCGGGTCAAAATATATATTTGTTTGCGAAAATCTCAATGGATCAAGGTGAAAGTTATTGGCCAGTATGGGGTCTTCAGCCATTAACGCAAATTTTGGTTGATAGCAACTGGCACCCGAAACATGTTTTTGTGAACAAGAGGAAGATCTCTTACATACCCTCACCTTTTACACCAAAACGAGTCGTGTAAAATTAAAATATGTAACATTATTAGACAGCAAATTGAAGTATATTAAAGAAGACCCCGTTTGGCTTACCTTTATGAGCCCTTCTCCTGAAACAAAACTTGCTCAATAAACAAGCATTTCTATTAGTAAACACTATCAGATCTGTATTTGACACTGTTTGCAAGCAGTTTTTAACGGAGCCATGGTGTGATGGGTGCAAGTCACTTGATAGCGTACACAGAGCAACTTAATCTTGCAATTGGAGTAACATTATATCCTTGTTTTTATCTCTTCTTCAAGCCCTGTGGTCATATGCAAGCCTATATATTACTCCACTGTATCTGTTATGTAAATGTGTATACATCCGTGTGTGTGTGTGTTCTAAAGTTACGCATCACAGAGTTCCACGCTGCCCGCGGCGCTCCAACATCATCATCATCATCATCATCATCATCATCATCATCATCATCATCATCATCATCATCATCATCATCATCATCATCATCATCATCGTCATCGTCGTCGTCGTCATCATCATCATTATCATCATTAGCACCCAAAAGCTTTCAGGTACGTCCATACATATGGTTTACTCCAGTCGTGATCATGATAACCAAGGTGTCCAACGTAGGCATTCCCTATTCCCCACACAAAACAAAGACTAACAAACAAGGTAAAAAGTTATTCAAGCTTTTTAAGGCAGCCAATCTCGTAAACTTTAATTGTCGTTCTGGCCAAGTTCACGTTTCAAAGCTCGAGGGAAAAGCCTAAAGGACTACCGCATATCAGCTGATTCATGTTTTAATAGTGTTATACATTTTAAGGTGGACTCACTGCATGCTGAATCTGGATTTTGTCCGATGTAACTCAATCTTAAAGTTGAACGTGGTGGCGCTGCTTCCAAACAGACCAAAAAAGGTAGCAATACGATTTATCATAAATGGGATCCAAGTCGTTTGTTAGAATACTATGTGGCACTTACATCTGATGTAGTCTGTGCCAAATTGTCAGATTTCTTATGTATGCTTAAACGTGGCGCCACAGCTGAAGCAGCATGCGAAGAATGTTTTAGTTACCTTGGACATGCCATTAAAACACCTTCAAAAAGTGTTGATTCCAAATCTGTATTCCCGTCAAACGGTGGTTTGATGCTGAATATGAAAGGTTGATATCAGAAGTTCATTGTTATCCTTAGCTGATTGATTTGTCTTACAATGGTAAATTTGATTATTTTAAGATATTAATAAAGAAGTATTAACGACTAGTTCAGCGAAAGAAAAGACAACATCTCTATAGTGTAAGGCAAAAGCTGGAAAATACGTCCTCACATAATCCAAATAACTACTGGCGTTTCCTGCAAGGCCTATCTCGTTAACAGCAGAATGCTGATATAGAGCTTGATGAATTCTTTCGGTATTTCTCAGAGCCTGATTCCCCGCTATATACTGATTATTTTGCAGCTTATCAAGAATATAGATTTAAATACTCTGATCAAAACGATTCAGAATATGATAAAATCGAAAAAAAAAAAAAAAAATGTAAATCGAGATGCTCTTTTCCGTCAACTCAAACAGAAGGGTATATCTGGCAATTACGTGAATGTCTTACAAAATAAAATGTAAATCGAGATGCTCTTTTCCGTCACCTCAAACAGAAGGGTATATCTGGCAATTACGTGAATGTGTTACAAAATGTGTTTCAGAAATCTAGTCAAAAAGTGAAATGGAAGGGTCTCTTAAGTGAGAGTCTCAGTTGCTGGTATGGTGTCCTTCAAGGGGGAATCATAAGCTCCAAGCTCTTTAATGGATGCCTTTCTGATATCAGTGGTTATTTTGACGGAGATATAGGTACAATCTTGATGAGCCTGTGTGTTGCTCTCTTTTGTATACTGATGATTTAGGTTTGTTTTCAGAAACTGAAGCGGGTCTTCAAACATAAATGAATTTGTTGATGCAATATTGGCAGAATTGGCATCTCATTGTCAACCTGTCAAAAACAAAGATTATGGTCCTTAATAATCGCAACTGTACCGTCCACATATATTACATAATCACATGCTGGAGGTAACTTTACAATTCAAATATCTTGGAGTAATTTTTTAATTATAAAAAGGGTGTTTTACATTCAACTCATTCATATCCAGTACAGCAGGCAAATAAGGCAAATTTTGGAAGCCTTTGTATGTATTACATTTCAATGGGTAAACCTACCTCATCATGTCCATTAAAACTGATTTATTCCCAAATTATTCCCATCTCGGAATAAGGCTGTGTAATGTGGGTCTCCAACAAAGCGTATGATGTAGTAGAAGGTTTAGAGTTACGTCGCTTAAAGAGAAAGCTGAATGTGAGAACACAGACCCCTGTTCTAGCTACTTTTATCGACACCGTAAGATTCTCCCTGTATCTCCGGCAACAAGTTTGATTGATTAAATAGTGTACTGACTAAGTGTCTTTCATTTACCAACTGAACATTTTTTTAAATCATCTGACAGTACTTTACTTGAAATGTATAATGCTGGGCAAACACATTGGTGCTCGGTTTCAGCCAACACCCTTTCCACTTGTAATCTTAGTCATTTCTACCATACCCAAATGGTGGAGAATAATTTCTCCTGTATGAAAGCTCAAAAAGAACATTTGTATGTCAATTATATGGAGCAATGTGAATCTTAACTACGTTCACTTAATAGTAGCTAAAAGCTATGTGCATACAAAACTTTTGATAGTAAATACTGCCTAGAAAGCCTCATCTTGAATGTACCTAGCGTAACTTACATCCGGTGTATAGCCCGATTTTCGATTGAGTTCTCATATATAGAATATGGCCGACACAAAGCCCAAACTTCTTGTTGCGGATCAATATGTACTCTTAGGGCTGTGGATGTTGAGCTTCATTTTCTTTTAGATTGCACTGTTCTCACATGAACACCAGGCGATTTGTTTTAACTGCAGAATTGTCTGCCAGAGATAACTGATCTTGATCCTTGTGATAAATTTACTTCAATTATGTCCAGTCAAAATCCAAATGTGAATTTTCACTTAGGCGAGCTCCTCCACAAATGTCTCACAAAGTAATCAGTGAATTTTACTGAATGGCCAATCATCAGAGCTTACCTGTCTTTTAACGTTGATATTGCTACTTGTAATAAGACACGGCTCAGTGGGGTAGTCAATCCACGCATGAGGGGTACCAAGAAGTGCTATTGACTGAGCCTTGCTGTGTTGATATTGGCTGTAACCTGCTGTCTTGAACAGGCTGATAGTCCTTGCTAATTTTATATAGTTCAAAATCAGTATGCCAATCTTAATCTGTAGGTGCTAGTTAATATAGATATGATATACCATATTGAATCTGTAGGTGCTATTTCCAAGTGTATATTGCAGTCAATATGGACATCATTGCAGATTCCCTCTTATCATATTACATGCTTACAATCGACTGTATCCTGCATGCTATCTTGAGCAGGCTGATAGTTCCAGCTAATTGTAGTTCAAAATCGATATGCCATATTTATTCTGGAGCTGGTATTTCCATGTGTAGATTGTAGTCCATGTGGATATCATTACAACTTTCATCATATCATATTCCGTAGATGTGAGATCGATTGTTTATTCTATATTTTACATTGTAACGACTCGTGAGTCAAAAATGACCCTCTTGATGTCAATAAAAAATTCTTACATACCTATATAAATCATGGAGTGGAACGGTGCCAGTTTTTAATTGTTTAATAAATACTGACACAAAAGTACGGAGAGTTTACACAGTTTTTGTGCAGGAGAATGTCGCCAGCGCTTGTATAATGCGGATCCTGACGGCCGTAATTTCAAAGTCTTCACAATATTTATGCGGTGCATACTCCCACAGAAACAAGCTGGTTCTTAAGCTAGGAATTGGCTCAAATCCACACCGGAAGTTGAGGGGGAGGCCAAAAAGCCATATACATCCGGGTTGCCAAACGACAAAGCCTTGAATTTCCTTTGTTTGATTGAACGTTGTTGTGACCGTACAGATTAACGTGAATCTTTGGGCAAGTCATGTCTGTCAAATGTCTGCAAATGAATCAAAGGCTACTGTTTTCTTTATTAAATTACGTGTAATTGTTTGCTGGCCATGCGCATTTTATCATCGCCAAGTATGAACATAAACTCTTTTTCTTGTAAATTAGTGTTTATGTGTCATTTCAGTACCATATATATCTCGCTGTAAATTATGATTTTGATCTATCGCTACCCCATGGTACCTGGGGGAAGTTGTACCAGGTTGCTCCTGTACCTTTCAGTGCCATGTATATGTATTCATCGCAACCTGTGAAGAATTACATGTATCTGCTCACTTGTGCAGTTCATAAATTGTTCTGTTGGCCTGCCCGGCGAAATTTGATATTGTAACTCGGTCTGAAAGATGGCTTGATAGTAGCGAGCCTGTTAAACCCCTGTTGATTGAAGGCTTCAGTATGTCAATTTCGAAAAGGCATGTGACTGTAGTTTTCGATGAAGGGGTGGGTGTCTGTGTAATGATAGTTTCCTATGCTCTCGTAGAGCTGACTTAAAATTTTGTAACTAGTAAATGCCTGTGGGACGAATTCCCACTGAATTCTGATTCATTTCTGTTATGGATGTATGACACCACCACCAGCTGCTAATAGGGACGTATTTCAATCTATACCTGGGCCGCTCGTACAGATAACGTAATTTAAAGTGTCTTTCACGTAGTAATTTCAAATGCACCTGTTTTGATTCTAAACTCAGGAATCTTATCACCCATCCCAACGTCCGATTATTCTGTCACATTTTGTACCCTCTCTGTTTCTCGTCAAATACACGTAGCTCGTGTTTTCAGTTTACAACTTAATATAATAAAAGAGACATTTGAGTTCAGTTTAACACAGCTTTTGATGTTTTTTGTGCTAATAGTGCCACAGTGTCTTATTGGACTGATGTTTCGACTAGGATAATGTGAACAATATATCCCTTATTCAGACGTTCCTGTCAGACCTAAAGACAAACCTTGGGTCACTTGTGAAATAGCACAATTACTCAGACAAAGAAATCGCACATGGAATCGGCTAAGACGTTATTATTGATTGATTGAGTTTATTCGGTATAATCAACATACAAATGATAAATGATTCTACATAAAATAATGGAGCAATAAAACAAACAGGTAACTAAGGCATAAAAATGAGCAAAACATATGTTCATACAGGTAAAAACCAAAGTAATAGACAAGATTAACTGAAAAGTTACCAATTTGCCTTTGTAAAAGAACAATATGATTAAAAAGTATGTTGACTGCACCAAGGATGGCCCAAGAAAGTCAATTACTAAGACTTATATCCATTGGGTTCCTTTGGCTACTTTGATAAGACATGGGAGGTGAGAGATGAATAGAATGATTGCACTGCAAATAAATAGAGTTATGAAAATCTGTCACTCATTAAATTACCCAGTGTATACATACATATATGGAATTTGTGTAAAACTATACTAATAAATAAAAAAATCATAAATAAATCATTTTCCCTCAGTATACATGCATCATATTGGGATTAAGCAACTATTGTGCTTCATACAAACATGTATTTACATGGCACCTGGTGGTACTTTGCAGTGGAAGGCAAAAGCGGTGACTTGTAGTAGTGGGACATATCATTATTTTCTCATGAAGAAGCTCTGGTAACCGTAATTTTTTTACATAATATTTTGAAACAACTGATGCTGTTAGACAATTTAATGTGTGATGGTAAATCATTCTAATCCTTGATTGCTGTATTATAGAATGAATGAAAAATGAAAATTTTCTGCACTGTTTCTGGTATTGATGCTGTGTATACTCTGGTTTCTGGTAAAACCTGACCGATATAATCTGGAGCAATTCCATTGAAAACCTTAAGAACAGTATTTAACTATAGCTGTGTAACTCTATCGGAAACTTTTAGCATATTGAATTTATTTAGCTCTTCTTATATGTGAGCGGTTATGTTTGTCCAATATAAACCTCACACCTTTGTTTTGAGTTATTTGACGTTTGTTTTGAAATTTTGAGACAAACGTGAATACTAAGCAGAGCACGCATAGTCAAAATTACAATTTACCAGAGTCTTTTTAGCTTTCTCATTTAAAAATCATGCTTACCTGTACAGAAATTTTAGTCTTACATTTGACTTTGTAATGACGCTCTTGGCTGTAGAATCACCTGAGAGGCACTCATCATAGCAAGAGAATAATGTTCTTATTTCCTATAGAACCCCTTCAATTGAAATCTTTTATGTCATGCAAAAGCAACCATAACAGTGCATGCAGGAATGGTATCCTTAATTCCATGAAGTTAGAGCTCATGCTGAACTTCATTCCAAAGAGCAATGCAAAAAGTGATAAAGCCTCAGTAAATGCCCTAGTATTTTTCAAATTCAGCGGTCTATGACTCCTCTTTTAGAAAATGGATAGTTATTTCTAGTTATGCAGTAAACTTTGAAATGTTTCACACATATTTTCCGATCAAATGCAAACTTAATTCTGGCGAGGACAAACTTATCCCCTTTTCCGAGCTTTGCTTTTGAACTGACACTCAGCTGATGGCCCTTCGCGTTGATGATCTCAGTATTAAAAAGGTTTTACAATCTCTTAGACCAGTTTTTGTTTCCTGTCTTGATAGGTATAGAGAATATTATTTAAAACAGAACAGCCCCTGGAATTTGCCATTCTCTCCTTATGTTACGTTACTTTTTTTTTTCCAGAACTACAAAATTTTATCAATTGTACCGGCAATAAAACTGTGCTATCACCCTTCTCTTGAACTGATCGGCCAATAGCTAATTAGAACGTTGATAATTATGCCCCCCTCCTAACGGAGGAGGGGCATTTATAAGTCGCTTTTTCGTGCGTCAGTGCATCCGTGTGTCCGTGCGTCCGCATTTCGTGTTCAGGCTATAATGCGCTTGTCCTTCAACTTAGATTAATGAAACTCAACACATAGGTGCATCTTGATATAAGGGTGTGTCATCTACCATAATTAGGTCGCTAGGTCAAGTATCTGGGTCACAGTGACACATTCTTGTAAAATCGTGTCCGGGCTGTAATTCCTTTACTTTGTAGCTTACATTATTGAAACTTTACACACAGATGCATCTACACATAAGGGTGTGTCATGTGGCAATAGTAGGTCACTTGGTCATATGTCAGGGTCACACTGACATATCCTGATAAACTCTTTTCCGGGCTATAAGTCCTCTACTGTTTAACTTAGTTTCATGACACTTCACACGCACACACACACATATATATCTTGACCTAAAGATGGGTCATGAAAGTAAAGTAGATCATTAGGTCAAGTATCTGGGTCACTGTGACACAATCATGTAAAACTACATAACACTTCATGTCCGGGCTTTAATCCTGTTGTCATTCAAGTAATAATAATAAAACATAACATACAGTGCATCTCGACATAAGCGTGTCATGAACAAAAAGTATGTCGCTCTGTCAAGTATCAGGGTCACCATGAAATAACCTTGTAAAATCGTGTCCGGACTATACGTCAATTACTTTAACTTAGTTTCATGAAACTTCACACACACACACACTCACACATATATATATCTTTACCAATATATATGCCATAAAACAAAAGTAAGTCAGTACGTCAAGTATTCGGTCTTCTGCTGTTCGTGTCCAGGCTATAATTCGCTTGCCCTTTAACCTAAATGAATGAAACTTTACACACAAGTGCACCTGGACATAGGCGTGCGTCATGTACCAAACCTAAGTCACTAGGTCAAGTATCTGGGTCATAGGGACATATCGATGTAAAATCGTGCTCAGGATATTATTCCTTCACTGTTTAACTTAGTTTCATGAAACTTGACACACACGTATATCTTAGCCTAAAGGTGTGTCACGAAACAAAAGTAGGTCACTAGATTTAATATCTGTGTCTTTGCTATTTGTGTCTGGAGTATGATTCGTTTGTTTTTGTGGTGTACAAAAGCAGTTTAGGAGGTCAAGTATCTGGGTCACAGTGAAAATTTCTTGTAAAAACATGTCAGGCCTATAAGTCCTTTAAATTTAACGTAGTTTCATTAAAATTCACACACACACACACACACACACACACACACCTTGACCTGGAGGTGTGTCATAAAACAAAAATAGGTCACTACATCAAGAATCCGGGTCACGGTGATACATCCATGTAAATCTACGTTATACTTTGTGCCAGGGCTATAATTCTGTTGTCATTTGACTTAGAATCATGGAACTTCACACACCGGTGTATCTGGACACAAAATTGTGTCAGGCATAAAATTAAGCTGGTAGGTCAAGTATCTGGGTCACAGTGATAGCCTATTTTTATTGACTACATTCATTCAAAAGAAGACCTGTGATTAGCTAGGTTATAAATGAGGCCACGAGGGCATGGATCCAGCAATCTCTGATTGCCTTTTAAATTTTACCGAGGCCATCGACAGGGTGGTTGTGGTCTGTTTCACTGTAGTCTGTCATCATGATAACAAAAAGTATACCAATCAGGATTTGAGTTATCTTTTCAGTGGTAAAACATGTGGCCAAAGCGCAGATCGAGTGAAGTTGAGAACAAAAACACAGATTGGTTTAATTATTGTCAAATTTTATTGTTCTACAATACTCCGACTTATTTGAAGGCCTATTAGATGATGTATTATATGACTATTTTGTGTTTCATGATTAACTGACTGATATAAAAATTCAGCTTTCAGGCCTAAGAACTTGACACTAAATTAACTTTTTAAGTTGTCGAGAATATCTTCAATGACGTGAAATTAAAAAAAAAAATCCAAAATGGTCTATCTTGATATCAGCCAAACATCTGACCGAGTCTAGCATCAAAGTCTCTTTAAAGTGAGAGACTTAAATATTGAATTTTAATACCTTTATGTACCAAACTGTAACAATTGGTGGTCGGGAATATTCCGTGTTTCCTATTAAAAGAGTACCATGATGAAATTAACATTTGAAGAACTTTAAATATAAACTCTCTCTGCAGAATAGCAGGTATACAAAGGAACGGGTGACACAAACTTTATTCGCGGAGGATTTATTGAGAATTAGGGGAGTTCAAAATGCGAAAAAAGATGGTAATAAGTGTTGTGTCAAGATTAATTATAATGTACAAGGTGAGACTGACAGCAGAGTGATGTCATCGAATGTTATAATATTGACCTTACATTATAATTATCAGTATTAGCTGTATGGGCGGAGAGAAACAGGAAATGGGTTTGCATGAGGCAATAAAGATTTTGGGTGTATTGTTCCAATTGGCAAGCAGAAGCCTGTAGCTTTGTAATAAAAAAAATATGTGTCACTTGACATATTCTTTCGTACTTTGGCTCAGTATATTTTTATGGCGCAAAATTTATGTATCGTTTGTGACAATATTTGTGTTTTTACAATTTGTCTGTAACAAGTTTGACATGTATCTCTATAGAAAATGAAGGTTATAAAGAACATACATACATACATACATACATACATACATACATAAATGCATTTTAAGAGAAGAGCCAGTGGATCGATTTTATTCTTATGCACATACCCCCAAATTTCTATAATGGGAACTTTACGGAATTTTTTTAAAAGAATGAAGAGAGAAACAACGGAAAAAAATCATACTCCAAACCCTCAATAGCCTCGCATGTGCATTATATTGTTTGAACCATAACAGTCATTGCTATCGAGGTATAATTCTAGATAATGTCGAGAGTTGCTGAAAAAAATATAAAATAATGTTTAATTTTGCTTAAAGATATTACAGACAATAGAGTAAATAAGTCACGATAATTTATTATATTCATGTGCACTTTTTTCATATACATGCACATTTGCTACAGATACCAGACTGTATGTGAACGTACTGTACATGCCACCTTTGTGTGTCGGTATACTGGACAAGCTGGTTTGCATTGGTTAACGTGCTCCTGTGTGATGTAGTAAGCTGGTTTGTGGTGAAACTGCTGGCAGCATGGAGCCACTGAACATGTAATTATTTGGTAACACAAACTTATACCCAAACGAATTCAGTGTGTTTCAGTTATAACTTTCAGTGGTGTTCTTGATAAGTAATGTGTCGATGTCTCCTTAAGCTTAACGTTTTCAGTGCCAACTGTGACTTAAGTCGAAATACTTGAAAAGGAATGCGCTGGATCATAACAAAGAGCCTACAACAGGCAGCTTAGCTAGTGCTATTTGTTTGTTTGTTTGTTTTTTTCGTTGCAATTGTCACAATAAAGGTCTAAGAATGTAGCCTGAGCAATAGTACAGAACCTCTTCTTCCTTTTTTGTAAGGTCTGGAACTGGAACTGAAATTGATTCTGTCGTATCATCTCGCATTTCGGCTGCACAGCAGGTAATATTTTGCAAAACATGGTCTAACAAAAGTTGTTGTTGGCTGTGCAAAACAGCTGTCTCAATTTGTGGAGAGTCTTTAAATAAATTATGCTCAAACTTATCAAATAAGTCCTTGTCCACTAAATATATTGTCAGTTTTTATAGACATGTCTACAGTCCTCTTGTGATTAAATGTGAACCCAGCTTTGATGCATAGTATCTTGACAAGCTCTTCGACAACGTACGAAGCAAATTCTGTTCAGGATCCATCTCTCTTGTAGACAGTCTTCAGTTGTTTTGCAGCCGCTTGTGTTTAAGCTCCCAATATATGGTCTGCGATGATTTTTTCTATTGCATATTACATGACATCACACTCGCTGATTTTCCTGCACCTCCTTATCCGCTGCAAATATACATGCAGAATATGCGTGTATGCAGGAGGTGCACTTTTCGACAAAAGACTGTTTCAACTCGTTATCTCTCGTTTTTATTTGGTTTTATTAATTTACTTATTCACTCCCCTATAGCCCGATGTTATACCTTATGATTTATCTCCCCTTTCAATATTTTTTACCTCACATACACGCAATTCCGAATTCAAAGTTTAATTTATAAATGTATTTTTTTTTCTAACTGGTTTCATTTTTTCGTTTCATTAAGTGATCCAGTGGGTAAATCTAATTGGTTTAAGGTATAAAAAATGTACTTCGAACAAGTCTGATCCAAGTGAATAAGCTGAATCCTGTAAATCTTGACCAATAATACACCTTGGGCTTGGCAAGTCATGCGTGCAGCGTACAAACAAATCACGTTTAAATCAAATGACACGCGGAAACGATAGATTATCGTCCGTTCAAGGGAAATCCTCGATTCTGCAAAAACTTAAAATGAAAACTAACATTAGTGTTCGTTGGTGCTGATTTGTGAGCTGGATGGAAACTGACGCATTGTTTTGGTACCGGTGCAAGTCTGTTCATGTTTAGACAAATACGCAGTACGTTTATAAACCCGTCCACACCTAGAACATGTTGATTTGGAATCTTTGACGTGTTCTGTTTCATGCTCATCGACAAAACATGCATCAGAACCTGCAAGATTGTTTAAACCCTGTAATATGAAGCCTGTTACTCCCGCATCCGCCATGTTTATTTACTCTTGCTCCTTTTCTCGCCAAATCATGCTAAATTTAGCATGATTTTGAACACTCGGTCAAACTAGGCATGCATTCGGCCGTGTCCACCCGTGTTAATAGCTTGCCAAAGTGGTCGGACATGTGTATTTTTGTGGGGGGTGGGGGGTGGGGGGTGGAATACACTACTGCCATGCCTTATCAGTTAATTCAGTTGTGCAAAAAGGCTGGTCCAACAGGCTGAATACCTATACCTCTCTCCTTTTGTTTAGGCTCCTTGATCATAACGAGGGTGCTGGATTTTTTTGTGAAAAAAAAATCATTTAAAAAGTACCGGCATGCCTGTTGTTATATAGAATATAATAGCCCAGAATACCCCCAAAGTGGGCCGAGGAACGCTGTTGAGTCAGTCCAAAATGTGGCACTGAAAGAGTTAACAAATGTTGCATGGCAAGAGCTGCAGGCTATATATGATAGGATCCATAGAATCTCAGAATTATATAATGGGTCGGGTGCTGTTCGGAGGACTGCGAGTGCGCGGAGAACCCTCTCTGTTGTAGGGCAAAGTTACAAACAAGTACCGTGATTTTCAGCAACCCAGAGGCCGCAAGAGTATTTAATCTTATCACTTCCAAGGTCCCAATGAAATCAATTATCCAAATTTAGATCCATACGCCTGGGTATCCTCGTGGATCTACTTTTTCCAGCATATATATCACTTTATAAGGTACCAGTATTCTTGATACATGAAGCCACAAATTCAATTAATCATTTCGAAATAAAAGTCCATATATTATTTTTGATGAAAGTGCACTTATCGTAAGATATAACAATAATCTGTCAGTAGATGTAAAAATGCCTCTGTTGTTAAAGATCAACAGTGATGATGCCACAAATTTTAGCTACTTCCAGATCAAAACTAATTGAAGCCTCTGGTATACTTTAACCTTTAAAGTGCTACTCACTGCTATAGTTGTTTTATCATTACCATTAAACGTATAATGGTTAAAAGACTCAACTTCCTCACTAAGATACCTTTCGTTTCAAATACCAGCCAGCCCAGCCTAAAGCAAAAAGGAGTCTTAGTCATCAGCTTTCCTTTGAACACTGTGCACGCAATGCGTCCTGAGGAAAGCTGTTGATTCAATCTTAAATCAGCGCTTTAAGAGTTAATAGCTGTCAGGCATTGTGATAAGTTTTTTTGGCATCACAATGTAGCTTTAAAGTTAAAAATAAATAGACCGGGGATCTCAAATCCCACAGTCAATAAGGTCGTATGACAGAACCTCTGAGCTGAAACTGACACCTGTGCTTAAATATTTCGACCTATCATACATTTCTTTTACAGTGTCCTCAAATAGGTAATTAAAATGAATTTTATCATCCTTTATGCTGGGGCTATGTGCCATCACTTGACTTCACTAGGAATGCAAAGTTATGACTTGTAACGTAAGCTTCCTCAGGTAGGTGCTTTTTTTCATAGGCAGCCAAACTTTGTAACAGATTTAATACGTGCAAACATTCTGTTGTAATGTTCTGCGACCACTGTTCTTAATCCAACTCCCCTGCAAGCCACCTATTTCTGGCGGTTTCTCAAATTTTTCTTTACACATAGGATTATTGGTTGGTTATCGCCATATTTTAGACATTAAATAAGCAATGTGTGGCGATGACTTTCAATCTTTCTAATGTCTAGCGTCGGTATAAAAGAGACAATTTTTATCTTAAATGAACGGAGACAATTAAACTTGATTTGCATGAATCAAATCGGATCATCAATCACTTCACAATTAGTTGCTGACCCACACTTGCAGCAAAACTTGATGCTGTGAACCAATATTCAGCTACTGCATACATACATGTACACAAATTTCATTTTTCTGTACCTGTCATATACTATGAGTAATTTAGTCACAAAGTGAAAATGAGACCCCTTGACAAAAGCGTCATTCACGCTTGTAAATATGCGTATTAAAAATAGCATAAACTTTATTTTCAACAGAAAATGTGTAGTTTAATAGGCGTAGTTAAATAACGGAGACACAGCGTCAATATTATTGCTTTTAACCACACATAGCGCTCTTGATAAGTCTACATGATGTTAACACTTTAATCACTCAATTCATGATAAAAAAATGTATATTGCACCTGCATAAACTTAATTTTGTATAGCTGTGCACCCAGTTAGGAACCTGTGAGAACAAAGCATGGTCCATTCCCACATCGTTATCTTGTGTTAAATGGGGTGGGGTGGAGTGGAGCGTGCCCCCTTTCTAATCCGCCGGTGCATATTCTCATGTACAGGCCAAATACAATAGACATGGGGGGGGGGGGGCACTTTCAAGGAAACGAACCGTCAAACCCGAATTAAGATGTTTTTACTATCTGTACGGCGACCCTCCTCCCCCCACCCCGCTGTGCACTGCGCATTTTCATCTGCAGGCCAAATGCAATAGACAAAATCGCTCGAGAAAGGTATATGTATTTAATTACCACGATACGTTCGACGTGAGCTGACCGTAATCTGGAGAACATACTTCACAGACACGTATAGTCACCTACTTCTAAAACGTCTTATTACCTAGCATCCACTTCTTATCATGATAATGTGCTTACACAGACATATTGCTTTTGTTCATTTATTTATTGAATCTGTGTGCCAACACACTTTTTGTTTTTCATCAAACGCTATATTCTTTTTACTTTTTTTTACATGTAAATTTTTCCTCAGCTTTTTCTTGGACACGTTTCTTCCTAAAGTTACCAAAGTGGACCTGATGATTGACAAAATCGTAAAATTGATACTCTGGATTGGAGTCGTCAGCATGTTGAAACTATGTTAATTGGGGTCATTTGATATTTTATATGTTTAATATCTTCAAAACTATTCACGATGGAGGTACCATTCCAACTTTAATTCATGGGTAAGTGCTGTAGACGCATCCACGTAACCAAACCAAAAGTTATAAAATCTTAATTTATGCAAACTAGGAGATACAAAAAATTAAAATCTTGAATAATTACAGTTGATAGGTTGGTGACATAGCTGTATGCAATGAAATACGAACCAAAATTGTAGCATTTATTTTGCTCGCAAATTGGGCAAATTCTCAAATTTAACTCTGGAATATCCATCTTCAATATTTTTTTTAATAGAGTCGCCATTCCAACTAGAGTTGACAGGTTTGTGAGATGTCTGCATCCAATGAATCATGACTCAAACCTGGAGCAGTTTGTTTTATGCAAATGACACAAAATGAAAATCTTTTCAGAACTGTCATTTCACTTTCAATTTATAGGTTTGTGACACAGCTCGATTTTTTTTAACTATTCAATAAATACTGAATGGGCCATTTTTAACACTTTTCTATTTTCACACAGACTGACAAGCAACCCAAATTATACAAGTTTATTCATTCATTTCTTCTCAATAGCCGATTTTTTTTCAGGCGTTCTTCTCGGACAGTACTGGTCAAAAAGGCACCGGACTTGCCACGGTGACTGACCTATATTGTAGAAGTAAAGTTCTGCACCCGGGTTGTGGAGGGCTCATCATGTTCATAATTAGGCAAATTGGGTTCAATTTCATTTATAAAATCTCAATATCTTCAAAACTATTCCTGGTGGATACAAAATTCCAAGTTGTACCCATGGGTTTGTGACAACTCTCAATTTGAGGGTGAACCAACAAAAAGTGTAGAATTTTAAATTACACTATCAGGGGCATCGAAAATTTGAAAAAAAAGTTGAATATCTCCAAACTATTGTAGATAGAGGTGCCATTTCAATCTCAATTAAGAGGTTTGTGACAAAGCCGCATATTATGAACCATGAACCAGAGTTGTAACATTTTAATTTATGCAAATTAGGTGAATACACAAAATTAAAAATGAAAACATCTTGAATATCTTCAACACTATTGCAGATAGAAGTGCCATTCAAACTTCAATTCATAGGTCGATGACTTAGCCGTATCTGACGAACCATGAACCAAAGTTTTAGCATTTCAATCAATGCAAATTAGGCGAATATACAAAATTTGAACGTTTGTAGATGGTGGTGCCATTCAATTTCAATTCATAGGTTTCTGCCATGTGTGCATCCAGTTGACCACAAACAAAAGAATTTCAATTTATGCAAATTAGGGAAACTTTTACAAGTTAAACAAGGTAGAGGTGTACGTCATTCCTTATATTCATAGGCTTGTGCTTCAGTGGCATTCAATTAAGCTTTGGAAGCACCCGTCCAGATTTGGACGCAAATCTTCTTTCTTTGTGAGGATCTGTATCTCTATCGGGCACAGTGTTACGGTGTCGTCTGCTTCTAATTGCAATTAATTTTCAAACCGAGTGAATGATTCAATACAGAATTGAAGAAGAGAGTGGTGGATAAAACGATAAGCCCATCGGGGACCAATTTAAGTCTACGTAGAGTGTTGTGAATTAAACTGCCATTTAGTGTCGTATTATGGGACTGAGACCCAGTCACTTGAGATTGGCCGCGTCGTATGCAGTTTCGAAATCTCTGTATCTGACGATGTATCTTTCACGACACAATTTATTTTTCAGTTATTTGTATAATTAACGACAAGTCCAATATCTCTTACGTTATTTCAAGAGCAGAGACAAATTTAGCACTCATCTGAACTTGGCTTGACCATTATTAACCTTTGATATTTGGCCGGCACCGTACTTTACCTTTTTCCCTTCGCCGGCCAAAAGAGGCTGGATGTCAAATGTCGTCTGCTTTAGTGTTGATTCTATTATAATTCTCGTTAATGGAAACATTTCGAATGAGAATCATAGACACGGCTTTCCTGTTGACCTACCTCTGCGCCATTACGAATTTCACACTTCTATTTATAATGCCATATTTCACCAGCAAAACCATGATGGCTGCAGTCTTTAGAAAATGGTAGCGACTCTTCATCCTGGATTTTAAGGCAAAACCAGGGTACAGATACAAATTTTGATAATGCTGCCTTTTGTGTATTTATGATAACTAGGCAGATAAGATAAGCTACTTACAGCAGAGTGTCTTATTGGCCTTGGGAAGGTTCCTAGCAGATCGGTCAAAACATTCCTATAAAAATTATTTTCTCAACAGGATTTGGCAGTCCTATAGGAATAACCACCACACGGCAACACAAGTTCCTTTCTGGTTCTTTGTCTCAAGCACTTCGTCCACAGAATTGCCGCTTGTACATTTTAGAAGATTTTAATCATCAGTGCAGAGGTAAGTAGACTTTCGTTTTAGGCAGCAAACCGTGTACTTTTACTATAAAGTACTGATTAATTCAGTTGAACACACAGGTGTACTGAAGTTGGACAGGACCATGAACACACTGTAGACTGGAGCACAAGTTAGATTTTCCATGAAATTAGCGTAGCCGCTACTCCTTTAAGTAACTGAAGAGGACTTGCAATGGAAAAGTTGAGAATGTAAAGTGGACGTTTAGATTTATCATCTAACCTATTTGTTTTTATTATACTGGGACACAAACGTAGAAAATCTTTATTTCGTCCCGGTGTTTTGAGAAAAAAGTTGTCAATTCTGAAGCAAGTTAATCGGCCAATAGATTAGTGCTAAAAAAGACTTTTGCATGTTCAATTGCACTGTCAATGTTACTTTGAGTACATACTTTCTCTTTAACCGATTGTTGAAGAATATACAATGTACCAAAGTATACTGACTTCCAGGGCTGTATGTAAAATTCATGCGTGTATTTCGTTACGATTCGCCATTCTCATGATTTTGCAACACAATTTTGCATGCGTGAGGAATGATGTTCTCCGCACGTGAGCACACTCGGCTTGCGTGCTGCTGTCATTTGTGCGGAGTCCCCGTGTGATCTCAAATGAGCATTTACCATCGCCGTTAGTCGTCGTACGTCTACAATATATCTTGTTTCCAAAAGGACAATTTCATGCAAGTATGTGTCTTAAGACCCCACATCAAAATGCATACAGATCATTTTGAGTGTTTGATAATGCATATGAGCATTTATGTAGGGTTGTTTTTATCATATCTAGAGAGAAACTAGACAAATCTATACAAACTTTGTAAAACTGTTGTTTGGAGAAGACATTGCATCCAGTTATTTTTGAGCGATCTTATAGTCACATGGTTAATTGTATAAAATTGGTTGTCAAGCAGTAACATGAAATGGGTGACGAAATTTGACAATATAATGCATCTTGGAAAGCCCTTACAGAATTGTGCGTTTTTTTTTACTGGCGTATTACCAAAGTCACATGATTGTTTAGTTGATTTTGCTAAGTCTCTGCATGTAGAAGTAGTTCAGTTGGTGCGTGTACTTAGAATCCTATGATAAAGACGGGTTCCATTACAAAACCGTATAAGTTGTACTTGAGTTCTGTTTACGAAGCACATCAACTTGACCTTCGAGGTGGAATATGGTCACCAAAGTTCAGTTTCAGTCTCATTCTGGTTTGAACATTCCACAGAAATCAAGATGACCCTACATACATTCCGCCAGTTAATTGGCACTTCATGTTAACTTAAAATTCCTATTTTAATGAGGATGATTTGGTCTGGTGGAGACTGAGTTGTGCTTTTTGTTTATTTTATGATGATAATGGACAGTACCTGTGATATATAGTTGAAAGACATTTTCGATTTCTCATTTTGTTGTGGAGAGTTCCCAGCATGTCGTCTGTTAAGAGGCAAATCTTGTTCTTGGTCCTCTCAGACTAGCCCACTATTAACATTATAATGGTGTTGTCACAACGTTTTATGCAGGAATAACCGGCGGCGCCGGCTTTTTTCTGTCATCTGATGTCCGGTAAATGACTATTATATGCTATTTATATCTGGCATACAACTCCCTGCCCTCTGCAATACAGTTTATCTTGCATTTTAAAGGAAAGAGGTATATTGCAAGGTGTGTAGCTTAACAACAGGTTAAATTGGAAATACATGTACTATATTTCGACAATTTCAATAAACTGTGAGTACATTTAGGTAAATTCGACGTAAAGCCTGGTAAATATATCTTAAATAAATTCATGTTACATCAATATAATAGGACATGATTTTTTATTATGTGAAATGGACAGCCAATTTTTATTTATCCGCTTAATATTCCAAGCTTTTAAAATAGATCAAAGCAAATTTCATGCTATGATATTCGTGTTATACCAAGGATATCCATAATTGATTCATTGTACTATCACATGACAGCCCAATATGTGGTAAATGTAGAAAACTAACAGTTTTAAGTCAATTACTGCAAATTATGTACAATTCTGTTTTCAATGCCTTTTGCATATCCTCTTGCTTCGACGTCTTTTACATTTAATTTGACTGAATCAATGTGTTTGTGTTTTCAAGATAATTATTGCGTGCTTGCCTCTTCCATTCGTGGAAAGACAAATTTCAACAGAGAAACAATAAGCCTATTGTCTTTTGTTTAATACGTAAAATTACACAAGATGCTGAGAGCGTTTTGTACTGAGATACTTCTATAGTGTTTCGGCTTATGTCGAGGTCCCTTTTCGCGCATAGGGGTAAGGTTACCTTTTTTCAAAATTTTAGGATAAGGACGCGTTGTATCAACTTTATTCGGAGGTTTTCAGAAGATTAAAGCTTGTATAAGGTTGATTTGTTTAAGCCTCGCTTTTTTATCGCATCTGGCCCAGGCTTTCTATTTGTCTTCAAAGACTGTTTGTCTGTCTTTAAGTGAATGAGAATTAGCTACACGCAAGGTGCAGACCAGTATATATAATCTCTTGCCAGCTCAAGAAGTGGGTAACACTTCAACCAATGGTACCTTGGCCGGCCGGCCCATCTTACAAACAGAGATGAAAGATAATTCAAGTTATCACATGACCATTGTAGAAAGACATCACAGCTAAAGAATTGCAGGAAGTATAACACTTCTTTTGCCAACTTCCCATTACCTTTGATTTTTGAAACATAATATTTAATTCTTCCGAATTAAAATTATTGTAGAGTATTTGGTCTTTTCTACCCTCAAACTGTGAAGCTTAATTGTAATAAATTGCGACCTTGTCTACGTAACAAGTGTCTGCAGCTGTGCCCAGGTAACAAGTTAAACTGACTTCAAAGGAGGTAATGTGTAAAAGGGGAAAGAACATCCATTTAAAACATGTTTCAACAAATGTTCAAGTTGTCTAAGGCCTAACAAAAATATATATGTGGTTCCAGTAATCCGATCGACACCACTGAAAAGGCCCGTGTCCCGACCATAAATAAATTTTATGAAACATAAAAAAAGTTTCAAGCCGCCCTTCCGAAATAAAATTGATCGACCCTGGATAAAAGATTATAACGAAAAAATGGCCGTCGTGTGCCTTGATTTTGCAGTAAGGTCAACTCAAACACAGCATTTTATTTCAACTTGTCTAGAGTAGAGGCTTAACTTGGGCCGGGAAAACAGCATAGCTGCATAGCCACGGTTGTTTAGTGAAACAGCATAGCCCCGGTTGAAAGATTTTATGGAAAAAGTGACCGTCGTGTGCCGTCATTTTGCAGTAAAGTCAACTCAAACACAGCATTTTATTTCAACAACTCCGGGGGTTAACTTGGGCAGGGGAAACTGCATAGCAACACAAAGTTCAATAAGCATAGCCATGGTTGTTCAGTGCAACAGCATATCACATGTTGTTCGGCGATCGTCAGCGTAATATTTCGCTAAGTTCCAGTGGCCGTTCTCCGAGTTACCAGGGAAAATGATCGTTAAAGCACTTTTAAAAGATGAATTACTAGCTAAACTTTAATCTGCCCGCTCGGTTGTGTCTGAAGCAGCTATTACTGTCAGGTATGCGACACGATGCTTTGTGCTGTCAAATCATACACCATTTTGAACAAGGCACAACGCATTGCGGGACAGTCGCACAAAAATACATTTAATTTGGATATCAAAGTGAATCGCGGCCACAGCACATATCATATCATCATTGATACTTTGGAATAGTTGCAAAATATATATTTTTGGTTTCATATTTTACACCCTCCCCCCGAATCGTTCCAATACTGACCTCATTTACAAACCATTATGTGCGGAATCCACAATTTTCAAAATGGTAGCCAATTTTGTGGGTTAATCCCGATTGCATATTTTGAAGAGGTATTATCCAAAATATATTAATGTCATTGGTGTTAAAGGAAGCTTCATTTGTCGAAGAATGTCATGTAAAATGAGACTCTTCCAGTGTGAGCATTGCCTAAAAATGTAAATACAATGCCTTGAAATAGTCCAATTATTGGCGGCAGTGAGACCTACAATAGGAATATTGTATCAGACACCGAAGTCGCTCCCAGGCTATGACTTAAATGGCACAACTAGGTGCACCAGCCAAGAGCCCCCACTGAGTCAAAGTTGGAACTTAGCACTCAGCCATTATAATCATCGGATTGAGCTAGGTTGATATCCAATTAGGCCGTTAAACCAGCGACTGTGTTATCCTGTGACCAACAAGTTATTGAAACTGAAGACTATTCCCTCGTGCGTTGTGTCATGTACGGGAACTGCAGGGATATCGCTCTCACCGATATTAGAAAAAAAATACATGTAGGGCATATGCTCTTTTGGTTTAAATATATTTTATTTGCAAAAACAATTAGCCAACAGGCACAATGCCTTTATGGAGGCCTCTTGTACAAATGCTCTTTTGATCGAGTGGATAAAATAAAGGACTCTACATATTCAGTAACCTATAGGAATCACTACTCATACAGCACTAGACTTTATCTATTATGCATTGTGGCCACAGAACGGCCGGGTCTCGAACCAGCAACCTTCGGCACCTATCACCTAACCGAAAATGGAAAACGCAAATACGGACTGCACCAAATCGACATTCTATGTACACAAGGGCACACCCCTTGTAATTTGAACACGGACAATGATAATACATGTACCTCTTCTTAGTTTGAGGGATTAATTCCGCCAGCGAGAGGTTTGTGCCTGTTCCTTGACCCGGCTGCCGTCACAACACCGGAGCCAATGGCGAGGCACAACATTCCAAATGGAAGGCTTTAATTTCTTTGCTGTCATGCTAGAAATAAAAAAAAAAAAAAATCCATGTGTTGAAAAAAAAAATAGCGGACAATGATAATTGAAGTTGACTGACCCTTCAGGCCTTGCAAAGCCTTTTCAGCTGCTTGGGCCTAAACTTTGGACCATAAAATATTTACCCATCTTTGAACACTGTGGAAATTATCACAGATATACTTCCCTACTTCCCAATGCAATTAAACAAGAACCACGATTATTACTTTTTAGTCATTAGTTGACCATCAAAAAGCTCCCATATCCCCTTGTCCCATTGGCCTGGCTTACACTCACCGTGCCTCTCACGCTTTGTTTTCTATGTCACGTTGACGTGCTGTTGCGCGGCAATTTGCAATACTGTTGCGAATAGAAATAACTACTTTATTGTAATTAAAATAAGCAAAAATTTGTAATAGTGTGACAATTTTTAATGATTGAGGCAAAATGAAATGTTATTAAAGTGTGCAACTTGTAATTACATCCTGCAGAAAAATGTGCTAAATCAGGTGAGTTGCATAATGTTATTAAATGTAATAAATTGCGCAGAATTATGCATCAAAGGTATGGAGTGTATTTCTGAAACGATCCCCTATGATGTTTTTAAATATGGATAATCTCGTTTTTCGTTACAAATTTACGATTTTGATAGGTTTAAGTAAATTAGGAATTAAGCAAAATAACATCAACTAGGAAAACGCGTTCCGTATTTTTATTTATCTACCTCCTTAGGCAGGGAAAATGATAAATGTAAGAATCAACTGAAAATTTACCCACAAACGTAGAGATTCCCCTACCGAGGGTGCCGAAGAGAGAAACTCGGACAGAACACTTGAAGTGTAGCAACAGAAGATGCCACATGTATAGTGGACAGTGTTGAAACACACTTTGGGTAAGAATTCTAAAACACTGTAATTACATGACCTGTGTGATATTATTTGTGATATTATTTTTTGTCTTTCAACTGCTTTCAAAAAAATTTGGCCTTCGTCATGTTTAATAATCAATGGTAGATCTTCGAAACACCTGTTCGTTTTTCATTATCTGGATTGGGGCCCATGCATTACGGTAAAACATATATTGTTTTTCAATTGCACCAAAGAAGTAAATCTAGTCTTGGAGAACATTTTTGAACTAAAAACCCTGGCTGCTAAATTAGATACATTTAATTCTGCGCACCAGCATATACAAACCATACACCAGACACACACAAAAACACCTGGGTTTTGCCAATCTGACTTCATTTGAGGTCGTTCCAAACATACATATTATGGAAACTAAAGTGAAAGGAAAAATCTACCATTGAGATCATCTGTTGCACATCTTCTGTGCAAATGCCTCAAGTGAATGTCATTATAGAGGCATAACTGCATAACAATGTTAAATCACCATTTTAGAACGAGTTCGTTGAAGACATTACGACAATTTTTTTATCCAGGGGACCCATGTATTGACAATCTCCCTCTGTGCTTCATAAAAAAGCTCACATAAAGCAGTTAAATTTGTATTTATTTAAAATCTGCATTTTGGGACTTTTCATGAGGTTCGTGAAAATCGCAAGGAAAGATGCCACTGATGGTAAATGTGAAATTACACAAATATGTAATAATCCACACTCCAACATACATGAGTGCATGTTCAACGCAAATTATGAAATTTAGCTCAAGCTGTTGTACACTGAAAAACTACAATTGTTTAAAACATTAAGCATAATTTTGTTTGTTCTCAAACAGCAAATGAAACAATCATATTCAATATGCTCCAAAGTCCCTTGTATCCTGTCGGTCAAAACAGTTCGTTTCGTTTCGTTTCCTTTGTGTTGCGTTGTATTTGTTTGTTTGTTGTGTTTTTTTGTTACAGCCGTTATGATTGAAAAAACAAAAACAAAACGCTGAATGGCAAATTTGACAATCTTGACAAAAGCATCCAGGACTGCAATAATCGTATTGATGAGATTTCAAATAAATTCCAAAAACTTAGGACAAGTTAGGTCAGATCTCGACTGCTATCGTCATTAGAGCCTTGACAAAGTTGTTCACGACCGAAAGTGGTCTATCATTATAAACGGACTGAAAGGTAATGCAGGCGAAAAAATCAAGATAAAGCTAAGTGGTCATTTGCAGAACTAGACATGACCCACCTGAAAACTCCAAATGCTGGAAAGACACTGATCTCAGCCTGTAATAAGTTATAGTCATACCAAACATTCCAGTATAATCATAGACTTTGTTGATTTGGACGAGGGAAATAAATGGCTGAAAGGGCAAAAAAATCTTACCAACTACACGGACAAATATCAATATTTCCTGATACCCCCCCCCCCGTGGCAACATGCCTAAAAGGACGCATTAGACCACCAACAAAACTTGCCTGCCGAATTATCACAAAAGTCCCGACTACAATGCTTGAGAGAGTAACCATATTTGTAACATGGGTGGTAAGAACAGACCAATAGGGAGCCGGATAAAGTGTTGATTATATCACATAATGAACCTTTTTAACACAATAGCATTGCTAGTGTTGTGCAGTGCAGAATGACCTGCAGGCAGTGTGTCGTAGTAAAAGTTGTTGTTGACACCTTTCCCTGAGCAGCTCAAACTAAGGTATTGTTCCAGCAGGATCTGTGCAGATGACCACAGGACTTGGAATAGTACAGACGTGTATTCGTAGAGCTTTCCAAGTCATATACTTGTCATATCTAGCATGATATCATTGTTGGCACAATATAAGCTAATGCACATGACTCAATTTACAATACTTAATCAGGCATGAACCCTGAAAAAATAAGTGAATTCAATTCCAAAAATGTATTGCTTCTTTGCCTGCAATAGGTTTCTTGTAGCGTGCACTCTCGTCATTATGACACGTACTCCTCTGAAAAATTAACTGTTGAGTGAGAATACTGCCCAACTCACTTAAATCTCCCATTTTGGCTTCCACCACCTGCTTTTCCTACTACCATATTGGTAAGTGGAAAAAACATAAGCAAGCAGTTAAACTTGACTTTTCATGTGACAACTTACTGAGCAGCAAAGTACACCATGTACAAAAGGCAGGGGAAAATTGTCGTGCGCCAAGGCATGTCTTGGTCAGTTCCTACCTCCCTTGTTACAAGTCATTTATAACCTGTCACAATGACCATTATGCCATCACAATCAACTTGGTCTTCGATCTCGTTGATTATGTGGCATAATGGTCATGTGACATATTATAACTATCACGTAAAGATATACAAAGGACGCCATTTACCCCAAAACGACGGAGGAAAGAATTGCCATAGACTATGTTCAGTGCGAACCCGGGAGTGCCTTCCACATAAAATGGATGTATCTTTTCTTTCTCTTTTGTGTTTTGTCGTCATCATACCGTCACGGACAAGATTTAACTTATTTTGTTTTGTTTGGTATTTCTTTCATTGAATGTTCCTTTCAGCAGGGTTACCGTTGTGAACACATTTAAGAAGCCTTATCCTGATGTGGATTAAGAAATTTGCCTCTGTGCTTATTACGTGTCTTACCTTCAATAGAAGTCAGAATGACATTTTACACTCACACGAGTCATGGATTCGGAGACTGCCTCGCGTGTATAAGATTGTTTTTTTTTCTTACGTTCTGTGTGTAGAAATTTTTCTTCTTTCATTTGTCTTAGTTTTTTGGACTCGAAACATAAAAAACCCGTAGCGTTATTTCAATATGCACATGTCGACTTTGTCTTCACACGGGCCTCGAGATGTGTTGTTGTTTTCGTATGCTTCACTTTGTTCATTGAATACTAGGTTCGTTTTAAGTAACCGTCACTAGCAAACTTCACCCTCAAATGGATGTTGAAAAATATTATAATGGCTATGTGCCTGTCCCTTTTTCATCTAATTTCAAATATTTCAAAGTTGTTTTTACATGAGTACTGCACCCTCAAATGGGTACCCGAATGACGCATTGTTATCATTACATGTCCATGTCTTTTGTACTAGGTTCTAACATTCTCAGTTCATTTGTCTTAGTACTCTTGACTCAGAATTTGTTATGGTATCTTGGCCTAAATATTTATTGTAAATGGTATAATCTGACATGTCAGATTACTGAGTAATACATTATTATGAGTGTTACAAAGGCAAATATTGAGGATGATGTACTGAAAAATTTTGGTGGAGTAAATAGAAACAACAGTGAATGATTTACTACAAAACGTTGGTGATTTGGAAAACGCAATCTCTATTGCATCTAAATACCCTTAGATAGAACCCAAAATTATCTCAACATGTCACTAAAAAGATGACAATACTTGGATGAAATATCCAAAGTCTTAATGCGAAATTTGACAAATTCAAAATATTAATTGATGATTTAGCCAACGAAAGTTTTCATTTCTGTGCAATTTGCATTCAAGAAACGTGGGTAGAAGGAAAAAATCCTGACATTTCTGTATATAATCTGGATGACTGTTTATGTATTTCCTTACGGATCACGCGTAGCTCCCATGAAGGTTTATTGATCTATCTTCATGAGAATTTTCAGTACGAAATCAGAGACTCGCCTAACAATTTATGGGAGGTCAATGTGCAGATGTTTCTGGAAATGGTTTAAAGGAAAAGGTCACAATGACAACATTTACAGTCGCCCCTGTGACAGGACCTACGTCATGAACCTCTACATAATGATCTTACTATAATTATATCCACTTTATCTCATGAAAATTCTGATAAATTTATTATTGGGGTTTTTAATTTGGATATACTTACGACCAATATAAGAGAAAAATACTCGGAGTTTCTTGACTTTATGACATTCTCAATTTTTTTTGCCCAAAAGAAGCTTACCCACACGCTTATCCGAGAGAAATGCAACTTTAATTGGTAATGTTTGCTGCAGCTATTCGAATTCCATGAAATCTTCCATATCAGGTATTATACTAGCACAACTGTCAGATCAATAAGCATACTTCACATGTCTTGACCAAAAGTTAAATCAAAATGGCCTTCCTAAATTTGTTAAAGTTGTACACAACGATGAAAAGTGCATGACAAATGCTGCAGCGGAATTACAAAATAAAAATATTTTTCAGCAACTCAATCAAGATCCAAAAATAATCCCAACTCAAATGATGATATACTAGAAAATATAATCTGCAAGGTTAAAGAGAAGCTCTTGCCCATACAAACAAGAGTTTACTTTTCTACTTACCTTCAAAATTATTCACATCATACTTTTGCCAACCAGCAAACATCAGCAACTGACGGTTGCAAAGTCATACAAAATTTTAAATCCAAAGAAGGCACATGATTAAATTTCGTAATCTTAATTACGTTATTCTGTTATGGTGGTACTCATGCGACCGGATTGTCTAATTACAAAAGAAAGTAATTCGTCTTATTTAAACATGTCAATTCTCGTATTGCACAACCATTGGCCCTGATCATAAGTCAATCACTAAATACCGGAATTTTTCCTGATAAACTGTGAAGGTGCGGCTTATTTACAAGCAAGATAGAAATACGTTGTTGAACAGTTACAAACCAATTTCCGTTCTTCCGGCCTTTTGAAAGATTTTGGAAAAAATAGCGTTCCGTCACTGTATGCTTACATTACTTCACACAAATAATTTTACAAAAATCGACATGGGTTAAAAAGATGCACTCGACAGAAACAGCTGCCTAAGAGTTCAGTGATAGACTTTTATAAATTTTGGATTCCGGAAAAATACCTATTGCTTTCTATCTCGATCTATCAAAAGCCTTTCATACTTTACATCACAATATCTTACTTCATAAACAACACCATTACGGGTCGATGGCACTTCGCTTCACTGGTTTCAGAGCTATCTGGAATATAGAGGTCAACTGGTCCAATTTGAATCTAAACTGTCGAACCTAAGTATTGGAGTGCCTTAAGGATCCATTTTGGGACCCCTCCTCTTCATCACTTACGTGAACGACATACCATGGGCCTCCCCTAAATTCAATTCAATTCTCTGCATCGACGACATAACCCTGATTAATTCCTTTTTAACCTGAACAATAATGACCAAAACCATGATCGTGTCGCAAATACATGTAATATAAACTGCGAGCTTAATAAAGTGTATGACTGGTTAGATGCAAATAAACCCTTGTTATATATACCCAAAACTAAATACATGATTTTTTATGTCCCCCAGGGTAAACTGAACGTAAACATTAACATGCACATAGTGGACAAAACCATTGAATGAATCGACAAATTTGACTTTTTGTAACAATGGATTGAAGAAACTTACTTTGGAATGCCCATATTACTAAAATAGCGAATAAATTATCTAAAATATTAGGAATACCAAAACGAATACACAACTGCATACATACACAAAAAATATTTATATATATATATATATATATATATATATATATATATATATGTGTGTATATATATATATATATATATATATATATATATATATATATATATATGTATATATATATATATATATGTGTGTGTGTGTGTGTGTGTGTGTGTGTGTGTGTGTGCTTTCCTTTCCTCATGTAAATAACGTTATTCTGATATGGGGACACTCATGCGACCGGATTGGCTAACTGCAAAAGAGAGCAATTCGTCTTATTTATTTTGTAATGATCAATGCACACACCGAACCCCATTTCAAGAAATTAAACATACTTATGGTTAAAGATCTCATTTATTCAAAAGCCCTCAACTTTTATTTTCGCGATTGTACAAACGAACGTCCTGTCGCCCACCCATACACCATCCGCGACCGTCATGGTCTTCGTTATACTACCCTTTACACTATTCGGTTCAAAATTGCATTTGTTTTCACACACTAAAAAAATACGAAACCCGAAAATATTATGGGGTAAAATTAATACCCATTCATATTTTGGCTTCTTTAACTTTATTTCATTAATAAATATTAAGAAAGATGTACTGTTGCAAATTGATAAAATATGCAATTGTTGAATAGTCTAGTTTGTGAAAAGTCCCTCATGTAGTTGTATTTAGAAAGTTGATATTGATACACGCCGTATATTACCATATTCATATGCTCGCTGTCTTTTGCCCGCAGGCAGACAGTGATACTCAGCCTATCACTAATTCCTTAGTCTATAATAGGAAGCCCCCAACGATAGCAGATTTTACATCCTTAGTTAGGGTTTTCCTGATGTACAATGATATTCTGCTTTTCAAACTATATATTTTCAACTTCTTTGGTACCACACTTTTTTTACTGTACTATCATATATATATATATGTGTGTGTATGTGTGTATTGTTCTCATCATTGTTTCGCCAAATAAAACTGTCCGAGTCTGAGTCTCAGTCAAGCCAAAGACTTTTTCAGGCTCTTTGATCATAGCAGGAATTACCAAACACAATCAGCGTTTCCGATCTAAAACCTGCTCACTTGGACTCATAGTTAGACCTATTTCAGAGGAGTGGCAAGACAAAAGTCAATTCCAAGGCCTTTTTCACAGATCACAGTTAACTCATCAATCCGTATGTCAATGACATCTCTCAACCATGTTGCCTGTTTTTCGCTTTTACAGCTGTCGCTAAATTTTGAAATTTTACACGTGTATTTATATTGATCAATAACGCATAACGGAGAACTGCCCGGATCACAAATCACGGATACGTTTTACATTTAGCTATAACAAAGTAAGTGTTCCACCCCTGTTATATTTACAAAAAAGAAGCAAAAAAGGTTGGCAACCAACTTGACGCCAGGTTATGATTTCATGGAAAATCTTAGCAAAAAGAAAGAACGAACGAAAGAAAGAAACAAAAAAAAGAAAGCAAGAAAGAAGGAAGAAAGAGAAAAAAAGGAGACGAGCAATCAAGAAAGAAAGAAAAAAAAAAAGAAAGCGTTATAGTCAAGATCAATTTGGCAGTGAATATGTTTCAGTCATTTCATTTGATAATGCATGCTCTCCTTCACCAAACTGTGAAAGCTCTGAGTTGAAGAAATATATTTTCGCTTCATCATAACCACAAAAAAAACAGTGTGAAAAATATTTTTTTAAAAAAGATGCTATTTAACGAAGCGCCACCAAAATGTTAATATTTAAACAAAAAATAATCATGTTAATACTGGTACGTTTATTTTGGCACGTTTTCCAATTGAAACTAAAATTTTGTGATTTCATTTAGAATAAATGTTCTGTAGTCAAGTAGTTTTCATTGAGAGACATTTTCAACAGCTCAACTCAGAGCTGCCACATGTTCGTGGGGAGTGTGTATAGTCAAATTAAATTACTGGATCATCTCGTGTTGTAATTACAGTGAGTGATACAACCTTCAGAGTCCAATTTAAGGGTGTCTTGTTCACAATAATCTGGGCTGTACGAAAATATTCCCTTAAGTTCATTGGATATTCTTGACATTTAATCAAAACCAAAAGACGTTGGGCAGACAACATCTTTACATAATATCAGGAATTTAATATTAAACGTAACAGAAGGCATAACTTAATTATGCAAACATTAGACAGACTGGAAACAGTGCAGCTTTACTCGATATACCAAAATGACTAAAGTCGATTGATGCTACAATGCCAGCCCTTTAAGTATAAAGCCAAAGTAAACCTAACAAAAACTTAATTTGGCCACTGAAATATTGTGATGTAACATGATGCAAATCAGATCAGTAAAAAATCTTCCCCAGATATCAATCCCATGATGCAGCTGTGATCACATAATCTCATCACAGGCAAATTGTCTATATATATGTTTCAATTGAATTCTTAGATTGCAATATTCAAAATAATTTTTTCATTGATAATACTTTGTCCCGGCCATTTATTGTTGCAGTTGTGATATTTTATCATTTTAAATATAGTTTACAGGGATTATTTTGTCAACATTTTAAAACCACCCTTGATAAGTTGACATACCATCACTGCTGCATTCTGGGATATATTACTGCCAAAAAGGTAGCCTCAAGGCCGCAATATATGTGACTCTTAGAACTGCAATAAAGCTTGTCCTATTGATCTGGCCCTATGATATTTACACCAACAAATTTAATGCTTTACTTTTATGCAAAAAAAAAAGTTCTGAGTAGGATTTATTTTGGAGTTTAAATTTTTGACTCATGACACTTACGTTTTATCCATATTTATTTCCTTTTGAAAGTATAAAAGGATGGGTATAGGTTATAGCTCTTTTTCAAAAAAATGTTGCGGTAAAATACACTCAATCCAGTTTAATATCATACATTGCTGCAGTTGAACGTTCGAGACAGTCCATCTTTAAGAACTTTAACAAAACCAGGGTCGTCTCAAAAATACATTTTATCTAGTTGTAACACAAATTAACAAAGTGAAACTTGATGTGACAACAGGCCGCTAGCATGTTTAGCTATTTAATTAAAGTATGTTCGATTTTTCAAGGAAACGTTCTTCTTGAAATAAAATTTAAATGATATGGTATTGAGTGATATTTCTGTACATTCGTTACATTTTAGTGGCATTTTTGATGTTTTATCTTTTACTGCAAGATATTATTACAAATTGCAAAATCTAATAATATAACATTTTGTCGCAACACACTACAGAGTGCAGCGTGATTACAACCTTCGGAAAATTTCTGCCCATTTTGTATCAAATTAAAAATTGTTTTTACAAATTAGCACATCACGCGCTGTTTAGGTCTGTGTAAAACTTTGGCTTTTTGAACATCAAAGAAAATGACGACGGACGCAAGGTGTCAACAATGTCTGATAATGGCATCAAAAGCAGAACCATGGATGTAATGTGACACAAACAGATAACTCTGCTGAATGGAACCCTATATGCAATGGTAAGCACCTGTGCAAATAGTTTTGAAAGGTCTCTGTCAATGGGACTCCCATTATGCATTTGTAAAATGTCGAGCATTTTTAGTGAATCGAGGACCCATTGTTCCAAGGTCATGTTTAGTGACCTTCGCACACAGACAGTTGCAAAAGTACAGTAATAGTGACATTTAGAAAAGCTTGAAAAGTAATGTTGTACATATCATAAACACCAATGACTAAATTAATGATAATTTTACTCCTGTATTCTGCATCAGAAATGTACAAACTCCGCACCTATCTTTCAATGTTAAAATGTCGCGATAAAATTGGCATGTCAAAAAGCCATTTACAATAGTTGGACATCATACAAATATTCGTAACAAATAAAAATAATTGCAATAAATGAATGTTTGTTCCCAAACACAAATGTCCACAATAACTTGACTTTTGTATTATGAGGTATTTGTCCAGTTTTCTCAGAAAAGCGCATGGGAGATCGTGGGAAGAAAAAACAAACATGTCAAAACCTGGGGTAATTAGTTTATTGTTACGATAACTATTGTATTTAGCGCGCTACAAGACAGTGAAAACGTATATGAATTTTTGTAATATTTTTGTAAACACAGACCAACTCCGTACTACTGTACGGATATGTAATATAGTATAATACATGGCCCACATCACTTTCAACAGGATTGACATTCGAGAAACTCCTCATTTTCAAAGTCTATTGCACTGTAATTCGATTAGTTTCTGACATAAAAAAAGTACTTATTATGTTTTAGATTTTTATAGAAAATCACCTGTGTTCTAATAGGCTTATTATTTGCAATCTGGTCGTGAATCATTCGTGCACTTGCACGTCCGCTCGGAATATTACAAGCTATGGTCTGGTTCCTCCCATGGCTTTTTTAATGTCAGAACTGCCATATGTTGTGTTTTTGAACAGCAAAATTCAATTCAATTTAATGACTTATTGCCGGTTTTTTTCACACATCTCTTAGCAGTAAAAAAGGGAGCAGCGGAGGAGACACGGGCATTTAAATATTACATTTGTACATGTACTTTGCTTTACGTCCTTGTAATAATCCCTTGCAATTGAATTCATGACACAGTTAATTAAAACTGTTTACGCACGCCCATATTGAGGTGGATTTGACTGTGTGGCAGTTATAAATTTTAAAAAATCCACTTAATTTGAACCATTTCCCTTGAATTAAGACAGTCAACACTTTTCCTTGGCGTGGGTTGGGTCCTAAGCAGCCAAAGAGAGCTGTTGACCTAGCTCGTCTTATTTGATGGTTTGTGCCTACAATTCTCATCCGGGTTGTTTGTCATTACCGTGGAAATTGGTTAAAAACATTGAAGCAGACGACATTTGAGCACATGCCTGTTTTGGCTGGTATAAGGGGGAAATGGTTACGGTAGTTGTCAGCAATTTATGCAATTCATATCTTAGTGGCCAGGAGCAAAAAAACCATCTCAGCGCTAATAATTAAAAACGCTTTTTTTGTGAGAAATGCGAATATAGATTTTTCAAATTACTCCTCGAACGTGTACGGGAATCGTAGGGTTAGTTGGACCAGAATGGTTTTTATTGGTCGCTCACTGTGACTGGAAGTAAAGGAACATACAGGGCGAAGAATAATCAGTTTCTATCGATTGTTTACCTTTCATATTCAAATTAAACAGTACACAAACATAAAACTGCGTGATTTACTTCAAAACAAAATTGTGCTCATTTCAATAAAAAATTCCACATTCAAATTGCTACTGAAAAGACCTTAATCCGAGCCATGGTACGCATCTGACTAATAAATCAAGAGCTGGTAGAGGTTTACAGCTTTTCTTTGTCCTCTTGAAAAGGTTGACTCAGTATTGGTTCATTGACGAGGAATGCATCATTGTTTGACACGAATAAATAGGTTCCGACGTGATAAAACAAATTAGATCTATTAGAAATAATCGCTGATGCTTGCAAAGACACTTGATTAAATTACAACCATGGAATTCTATGCAAAGACACTAATACCATTAGCACTTCTCCATTCGTGGAGAATGATGATGATTGGGGATAATAAAGTGACGTCATCAATAAATTGTAAGTCTTTAAGGTTGCGATGATAGAGTCAAGCGCGTAGTTCCATGATGAGTGGGGACAATGCAGTGACGTCATCAGTGAATTATACGTCTATTAAAAATTCGCGAAAAACGGTTAAGCCCGTCATTCCATGTAGGTGAGAACTTTCTGCCGCAAGCAACAATGGGACCAGCTGGAGAATTGATATTTTTTAACAATGCAAAGGGCAAGCAGTCAACGATTTTGCTTTCACTGTATCGCCAAATAACTTGAGCAATGCAGTATGCAATTGAGTTTGGACAGGCATGAGGAAAAACGACCACAAGCACAACAAAAAAACAAAAAACAAAAAAAACAAAAAAATAAAAAGACACAAAAAAATACACAAAAAAAGAAAAACAAAACAAAAACGAAACAAAAACAAGACATAAACAAAAACGAATCAAAAACAAACGAACAAAAGAGAAAGAAAATAAAAAAAGAAAGAAAGAAAAAAATGAAATCATTTAAAAAGTTTTCTAATGATAGTATATGGTGACACGGTCATAAAAAGCTCTATGATTTCAAACAAAGGTATAATGGGAGGAAACGGTTTGTCGTTAAAGTTGATTTTATAACTGAGGACATATCCTTTAAGCTCAGTCTACATAATTAATCGGAGACTAATCGGTGGCCTGTCAACCATTAACATATTCTATTTATTTTTTAAAAAGTTGTCAGATCCTCTTCATACCTGGCAGGGATGTACTTTGATCAGACTTCTGTCAGGTTCGTTAAATTGGCCAAGTGTCAGTAACAGTAAAGTCTACAGTTGTCTTCGTTTGTTTGTTCCAAAATCGTAAAGCTGTTTCTTCCTCCAAACGGCCTGGCCGATAACCAAGATAGTAGAATTTTCACTTATGATACCCATAGGACTTAATTTGTTCAACAGTTGATGCTGGATTTTTGCGTGGCTTATTCAATTTTTGAATTCTCTTGGAACTTGTCCAAAATGCACGTTGAATCATTCTGTGTCACAATTTGTTCACCAGGTGGCATGATCCTTATTTCATGACTTTATAGATTTTTAAACATTTTCAGCAGGATCGATTACAATGTTGGTAAGGGTAGGATAGGGATACCAGTGTACACGTGTGTAACTGCAGGTGCATCGGTTTTCCACGTTTGAAATGGGTGCAAGCTTCTTTTTCTTGAACTGCCTGATAATTTGGTATGAAACGTAGTTTCAATGTCTCTGTGCTTTTTGTAATAACCAGAGAACTACTTCAGATAGAGCTTTGGAACTGGACAATATAATAATCTTCAAAGGCTGATTTGGTGTGACATACATGTGTGTCTGGCATTATTTCGGATGATAACTCTGGCACTACATGAGCTATGGTTTTTCATATTGTACATGTTTATATTCCTCTATGAGCGCAATGTTGAGGGTGCACATAGGTGATCTTAACTAGATTCTCCGGTTGCTCAGATGAATTTTATTGATCACGTGACAGCTTAATATCATTTAAACCCGGACTGACATGATGATGGTACTCTGTGGCTATAGAAACTGGATGTTGGTCTCCTTACCCTAATTCCCAAGGTCACGGGGTCACTGTAGTGAATTTTGCTGTTCATTTGATAACGGAAAAAGAAAAAGGTTATGTGTTGCATCACATGAGAGTCCTTTCTCAGTGCCAGGATGTGACTAAATTTGGTGTTTGATGGGCGAAGTAACCATCTGCGCATTAACAATCATACCCCATGTCACATGAAGAACAGCAATTGCATCCAGGGCTTCGGGAGCCCAATCCAACAGAGCGCTATCCTGGGCTGACTTTGTTGTGTATAAACTGGTACATCACACATGTCTGTGCGCAAGAGTATTTAGTGCTAAGGTTGATTAGCCTTTATAATTTTATATGATACGATATTGAATGGACTGTGACGTAAATAGAATCTGGCTTTTCAATTTTGAGTGACATGTGCGTGGTACCCCTGTCCCCTCGGGGTCTTGTGAAATGTAGATAACAACCCATGGAGATATCAGTCTTGTGTTATGACGATATTTAAGCTCAAAAAGGCATAGGTCAACATGTATTAAATGAATGGACATAAATGAAGGGCTCGGTGTGCAGTCCTTGCAACAAACGCTAGGATTACAATGTTCAGGAATACACCTGAAATCGGATATTTTGATCTGTAGTTGGCTAGTTTCAGGTAAGACGAGCTCTCATAAAATCAGACGAAAGACCCTGTTGAGGTATTTTCACGGTGTATGTCATTTGGATCTGTGGAGACGGGACTGCTACTTTGGTAATAGCATAGGATTATTTCCGAAACGGATTGCTCTGCGATTATTGGCACCAGGCTGTGCAACCCGTACAAGTTAATCTTGCATGCCCAATACTAGGTATACCCTTACAGTGGCTCATCCATCTGCGTCAGCAGACGATGGTAAACAGCAGCTAAATATCAAAAACTTGAATGTGGCAGTTTCACACGCAACGTTTAAATGCGATCAATACAAGGACACTATAGCATAGGGGAGATAGCAGTTGTTGTTTTAATAATATGCTGTCTCTGGTCATTTTTGACGATACCAAAATGGATCAATAGTTTATTTTGAACACTTGGTATAACTCTGCAATGTGGCGTGTGATAATTCCAATATGTATATCGGGTCTTTATTAGCCATAACTCCACTGCACCGTTTTCAGACTTAACCATAAAGTCTGCATTAATCCAAAAGCCACATTAGACATTGCTTGAGTGGTGAATTGTGCGGTGTATGAAGACTGACCGACTAGTCTCTCCTTTGTGCCACATTTTAAAAGAATTGAAATTCAGTTTTGTTTATGACAACTTTTCAACTTACTGAAGAAAAAATTCCACATGCAAATAGCCTTTACTTTGTCTGATTTTGTGTGAGTGTGTGTGTGTGTGTGTGTGTGTGTGTGTGTAAAAAAAAAAACCAGCACCCACCCAAAAAAGAAAAAAAAATGCCGCCCTTCCCTAATAAATACTGGTCGACCCAGGCCAGTGCTACAAACTCAAGCAGAGACCCAAGTGGCCAAAAATGTCCGTAAATCTTTCCAGTGGCCCAAATGTGACCTAAACGAGGGCATACTGTGGGTCGGGGGGGGGAGGGGGCTCTGGGCGCATTACCCCCCCCCGGAAAAAATTAGAATTTGAGCATGCAAAATGGTTTGTCTGGGGAGTTTTGAGTATTTTGCCTTCACATGGTTGAAAAAATCACAACATTTAAGTCATTATTGTACTGATTTGGCTATTTTCCCTCAGACTGTACAAAATCGTATGAAAATTAGCAAAAAATTGTAAAAAATGAATTTTAAAAATATCACCCTGTTATCTACTTTCCATGGTAGGCCACATGAAAATAGCAGAAATGAAAGTGTGAAATCGGGAAAAATATTAAGTTGCTTTGCACAGGTTTGTGGCTGAAATTCCTTAATTATTTATGATTAAGATTGATCTAAATTTTCAGTAAATTAATATATAAATAGATATAAGCACCAAAGGCTTAATTCTTATAACTCCAGGGACCTGCTATATATAATTTGCAGGTTCCTGATAACACTAAGATACTTAAACTATAAATATATAAAGCGGCCCCTCTTCTGTACTCCCATCTCATGCATCAAAAATGATTTCATTTTATTTTTGAAAATGTTCTTACATTTATTAGATATGCCCTGGCAGGTTCTGCATGGGAATAGGTATAATCATGGTACAGTAGTACCTGCAATTACCTACCTGGCAAAATTCTGTAGCATTTTTCAAGAATTGTGATGCAAGTGTCTGCTACAATGCTCCAGTTGGACAACCTTGGACCAGCTGCGACCGACCAGCAAAATCACCCTACAAATAACCACCCGTAAAAAAAAACTCCCGGTCGTTCAAATCAACCGTAATCAAGTTGTAAGACAAAGCTAACAGGAAAGCTGGTCAACGTGTTCCATTATTTTGCAGTACAGTCAACTCAAACACAGCATTTTATTTCAACTTGTCTGGATGGTCAACTTGGGCCGGGGAAAAAGCAGTGGGTGCAGTATCGGTATCTAGTATCGCTGGGTTTCAGGTGTCCGTTCTACGAGTTCCCTAGCGAACAGTGGTCAACGTGTTTTTGAAAGATGACTTACAATCTAAACTTTAATCTGCCCGCTCGGTTGTGTCTCAAGCAGTTATCATCGTTAGTTATAAATTCAAATGCAATACGAAGGCATATGCACAATGCATGCACATTGAGTGCCCATTTAAACATGGCGCAATGCACTGTGGGAAAGGAAAATCACAGCGAATCATGGCCAAATGTTTTCAGCATGGCTCCAGGTGTCCGTTTTCCGAGTTGCCAGGGCAAACGGTCGTTAAAGTACTTTTAAAACCTGACTTACTATCTTAACTTTAATCTGCCCGCTTGGTTATGTGTAAAGCAGTTATCATCGTCAGTTACAAATCCAAATACGACACGGCACGCTCGAGCGCCGTTTTGAACATTGCGCAATTAATGCATTGATTGCGGGACAGGTTCACAAAAGTCCACTTGATTTGGATATCAAAGTGAATCGCGACCACAGCATATAGATCATTATTGATGCTCTGAAATAATTTCAAAATATATATTTTTGGTTTCTTATATTTTAACCCTCTTCCAACCCCTAATCGGCAAGATCGTCCCAATGCTCATTCACAAACCATTGGCATTGGGTACGGAACTCATTATTTTCACAATGGCAGCCACGTCGAGTTTTTATATAAGTGGTAACAAGTAAAGGCGATAAGAATGAATAATAATATTGACGGGCTTACGTTTGATAATTCACTCCATTTTTCCTTCGCTTTGATTGGTCCCCAGCGATCCTGTGAATCTTAGATCGCTGCGCTGTATGGTTACGGTGAGACCAATTACAGCGAAGGAAAATTCGAATCCACACACCTCGGTCATTTCCGTTTAACGAGGAGTGGCTCATTAGGAATCAAGAGGCTCTGGGAGGAATTAAGTGGCCAAAATGGGCTGAAATACGTCAAACAACTCGATTATTAGGCAGGAATCGAGTGAGTGGATTGTGAAAATATTTTTGGTATATAGGTTGTCTGTGTTGGAGCAGCAGACAGTGTTTAAAATCAGGAAGCAGAACTTGCTCATGGACTGTAGATTTAGGAACAAATTAGAAACTAAGTGCCCCCCCCTCCCCGCCAAACGGTATTCCCGCCTTCTTCCGGGTTATTAACCTATATCTACGGTGTGTCAATTTAGCACGGTGCACCTCTATGTAGCGGTGCGACGGCAACATTTCCCTCTTCACTCAGCCTTACATGTGTGTGTATTGTGTAGAAGTTTCTTCTTTGATTTGACTATGTTTTAGTTTCAAGACTCATATTTATAAAGTTTCTTTCGTCTGAAACTGGCTCGTATGAACGACTATTATGTTGATATGGCCCACCGAAGTTGTCTCTCTACCTAATAGACTTATTCACAAAACCACAAACAGTAATTATTCCCGAATGTGGTAAGTCCCAATCTCTAATACAAACAGATGCTAAGCTGTCAAATATCATTAGCGGAACCAGTAAAACAAATGAACTTGACCACACAAAGCCAAATATTTGCACTGGCACTGTCGTAACCAGTTGGCACTCTAATATATATCCCAAAAGTGCCGGATATCCAGCAGCCTGCAAATCGAATCTTACTATTAGGCAGTCCTTTAAAGGATCCCATGGTGCGGCAGCAATGTGGAAGCAGTGTCACTCGTAAAACCAGGCACCGTAAATTGCAGGAACGAAAACAACTTTTTCGGAGTTGAGAGTCCAAGGTTAAACATGGAACTGGTTGTATCAGAATGATATGAAACACAAATTATCTGGCTGGCTGGATGATCATGATGATAATAATAATAAATCTTTATTTATAAATCACCCGTGCCATGAGAACATGCTCACTAGGGCTGCACACTGATCACAGTTCAAGTTTCCAAACTGCTCCTAAAAGTCAGCAGGCAGTCCGTAATTAAAATCATAAGTAGAAGGCTTTCATAGAGGTATGTGTCTTCAGTTTGCTTTAGGAAATGAATAGCCCACTGCTGGAGATATTGCAGCAGTTTACTCGGATAATAAGGGAGTTTTGTGGCTCTGAAACAAATAAAACAAAGTTGATCAATATGTCATATTTAATTTGTAAACCGAATTAGACATGCAGTGGAATTCGTAGTGTGGTGACAGAAGGAGTATCAAGAAGTTGTGATATATTGGCTTTGTTAGGTAATACCAATACTCCAGTCTTTGCATAAGAATGAAATGTGACAAATACCATTGCTTTGAATAACAATTTATCAAAAGGCGCAAAGTCCGTATCCGCCCTTTCGAGTAATCGATGCAGAATGGAGTGTTTGATAAAGAGACTCATATCGACTGCATTTGGAGCCTGAATGCCCCTGCTACCATTTTCTTAAAAATATTTTGCCGTGTCTGGATAGCCTTTTACGTTTAAACAATAAAAAATAGCTTGTAGGTACGTAAACATGGCATTTGCAGACAATATCTGAGCAAGTAGGGTGGCAACATGGACTTACAATGCTGTAGTTTGTAATAGACAAAAGGCAAGGTCAAAATCAACTGGTTCATGTGGGTTCTCAGTAGAGGGCTCTGTCGTAAAAGTCGTTTCATGGGTTTGTGTTTTTACTTGGCTAGGCCAGCTAAACATGTTTGGGATTTTTTTCTGCATGCAAAGAAAATATCTACTGGAATTACAAAACAAGCAAGTCAATAAATGTTTTGGAACGTATATACGGTATTTATCGTATCCATACCAGGCTTCTAATCAAAAGATGTGAAATCACTTCTGCCAAACACATTAAAAAATTTATTGTGCAGGCCAAGTTATACATGCATGAGTTCTAATGATTCTGAGGAATAGATATTGTTTGAATTATATCCTGCGCATATTGTAATTTACTAACCAGTAGGCGCACGCCACCATTACGAAAAAAAACCACTTAAATTGTTTTGAAGTACACATGCAAAAATATATTTTGTGTATTGGAATCACGGCAACTCCCTGAGCACGAGGTGACCCCAGGCGTGACAACAAAGAAATCACCCAATGAGATTTCACCATTCACCAAAACGCCGGCGTGAATGTTGAGGCAGTTGTATCAAGGGAGTGTTTGTCAGGAGCACAGCAACAAAAGTGAATTTAACGTTTAATTGGCAAGTGTAAAGTGTATTTCAATTGAACTCAAATAAACTTGAATACAATGACAAAGAAAAAAACAGGGTTATTTTTCTTGAAAGTTCTAATATACATCTTTTTGTCCACTACAAATCAGCGTGTGCAAGTCGCATTGTCAAAGCTTTCATACCTTCTTATGTATATAAGGCAGAGGCCTCCCCGTTGACACATGCTGCAGGTGATGGAGGGGGTGAGGGAAGAGAGTCTGCATTGCACGCACTAGGCAAGGCATCTGTTTCATGCAACTTTGATCAAAACGATCTGCTTCTATTCAAGTCAACTATTCCTTTCTTCAAATTTTGGAGCTGTAAGCAATTTATAGAGTACTCGTTGGGTCGATGACCGATGATCTTTTTAGCGACTGTGCACCACTGGTACTTCAGGTTGAGGACGTTGTATGCGGATACATTAATACAAATAGGCACATAATAACACGTTCATTCCGATGGATAAACGTTTTTAATGGTTTAATTTAGTACTTTATCATCAAAAATGTATTTCCGCTAACGTGCCTGGGTTTGAAATACCTCGCCTAACGAAGAAGGAAATTTGAAATTTGATGATTCTTTGAAGTGCCATTCGATTGCCTCCCCCCTTTTTTTGCATAGTTTAAAATTAATGTGATGACATGCTTTATGAGGAACGCGGTCACATTATCACATGGGTGTGTTTGTGACATCATGGCGACAATACCCCGGACACAAATTTGTGCCCGTAGACATCATGGACCAGCGAGTTGTTTCTCCTCCCATACACCCTCCATGGTAGGGGTAATTGATCCCCTCAGTTGAGGCTGCGATATGAATTAACACACGATAACCAAACCTCATTGTTCTTAATTGATGCTGGAGGTAGAGGGGTGGGGCGGGCAGGAATAAAGTTGTCTGGCAACAGCTTTTATAGCATACATGTCGGTTTGTTTTGGCTCTCAGGAGAGAGCAGCTTTATTTCATCACCCAAACCTCTTGAAAGTGAATTAGGTTTTGAGTCACCTGAGCCGGATACGCCACGTACACTTTTGTTGAAGGCAAAGCATGTGGCAGCTAGCTTCCTAATGCCCCGTCACGGGGGTATTTTCGGAAGATCGGTTTTAAATAAGTCAACCTGAGTGTCCCCATATGTGAAAAATAGACTGGAGCGATAATACAACAGACAATTCCATAATAAAAGCTAGAATGATGGGAAAAGGTCAAAGAAAGTAATACTGAGTGTCGTTTGTGTCTGCAGGAAGACCCCATGGAGGTTCCTTGATCCTAAAAACTAACTCAATCCCCATGGTCAAGCTGAGTCTGTTTCTAAAGCAAAGAGTTCGCTGGGTATTCACTTCCCTTCCAGAAACATGCTCCTCCCATCTTAACTAGACAGAAATTATAGCCAGCAAGACATGTCAGTGGACGAGTCTGATCATAAAGACTAAGAGCAAGTTACCACTGGGGATATTATTTGATTTTTATGGATCTTTAAGTGATAAGAAATGAAACCCAAAGAATACCAAGAAACATTCAATTTGATTTTCTAAAAATTTTGAGTGCAGCATTTGTCGCTAAACTATTGCTCGTGACCTCAAAGCTTCATCTATGCCCAAGAACATCGAAAAATTTATTCAACGAACGGTAAAACTTAAAAACCTTCATTTTTTTCAGCTGATAAAACAATCAGTTCCAGGTCATGTTAGCCTCAGCTCTGCTTATTGTAGCTCTCTTCAAGTTCCACCTGGAGCAGAACTCAACTCAGCTCAGGTTTGGACTTATTTTGAGGTGAATGTATCTAGGTCTGCTAAGCACGAGCTATTCCCGTTGTCTTGTGTGGGTTTTCTGTTATTTTTTTTGTTTTCTTTCAGAAAATTGCAAAAAGACTTCCTCCGTGAAAATACATATGCTTTTAAATTGCACTGGAACACACCAAGGAGCCCCTTGAACTTACCCTGTTCGTCTGAGTGTCTTTTATCCTATCCAAGGTCACAGGGCAACTACTTTTAGATCCCTGAATGGAATGCTTCAGCGACAACTCAAGAACTATTACAAAAATGAAGTCTGGCATGAAGATTTTCCTTTACATCCGGATTAAATTCGGCTTAGATTTTGGGTGACCTTGACTTAGGTTCGAATTTTTCTGTTTGTCTTCATTTATTTTGTTTTAGGATGGAACTCCCAAATAAAAATGAACCGAGACTTTCATCTTTCATACAACAAACTTGTATAACTTGTACACTTTTATACCCAAGGGGAGACTACAGATGGGGTACATTGACCGTATTGCCCAGATCACAGGCCCATGTTTGTGAGCTTTATATATTGACAACTCAAGAGATATTTGAGCTAACAGTTTGTTATTACACAAATTGCAGGTTACTCTTTAAGGACAATGGTGAAACTACACATGGGTCACCACGGTGGGATACCCGACTTTTGGTTTGGAAACGAAGCTCACGTCAGGATCATCATCCTACTTCACGTTTGAAATGATTTCTCCCTTTCTGTATATACCAACTAACTGCAACTCACCACTTTATTCTAAAACTATTTTATCAGGTATAACCCACTGAAATCCACAAATGTACATGGCACCACGCCTATTATGGTCGCAAGTGTACCACAGAAACCATTTCGGGTAAAAAGTCCCAACATTGCAGCGCCAAATTCAAACGGGTAAACCATCCTGAATCAAGTTCGTTCCGTGGCAGTAGCCGTACGACAACTGTTCACAATTGTTAATCAGACCGTATCCAATGATGCACTTGGGTTGTTACCCTGTGTTCATTTCCACAAATCGCGAAATCTGACCAAAATTGATTCCGCCAGTACTGTCTATCCATCAAAGTTGTTTTGCGGCCATACTTTTGAGCAGACACTGACTGGTAGCGTAGCTACTCTCTGATTGGCTGATAGTCACCATACCAATGAGAGAGCAACACGAATGATTGACTGCACAGATGAATACACAATACTTTAGTTGCAGATAAGGCCATATGTCGGTTATTGCACGAACAGATATTCCAGGTTTACCCTCTCTGCCCCCTCCCGCGTATTTTAGCATGAATGCTTTACTGACTGAACGCTACGAGCGCCTGTGCTTTTATCCAATGATGTGACACCCAGTCATCAGCTTCAGTAGGTATTAAGGCTCTGGACAAACCGAGTGAAGTTGTTAATTACAGGAAAACCGACATTAAGGGCTCCCTCTTTCACTTTCATTAGAAATCTGATGAAACCGTAGTGTCAAAGAAAAAATATAAGCAGACGACATTTTACATTACTTGTTGATGTCGACTAATTTCTCAGGGAAAGTGTCAGCAGGTACCCGTTATCGTGATTCTCTTTGCTTTGAAATAAGAAGGAAAATCAAACGAAAGATGTTTCTGTGAGGGAATAGTGGAAAGAAAACTGTTCGTCAAATTGCGTCTTCAAACGCTTGAATCTGCCGACATTCAATGTTATGCTCATCTGGTGGTGTACATGTATAAAGGGCCTATGCACTAAATGTATCACTGTAATACAGTAAAATCAACTTAATACACCGTTGCAAATTTGGCAAATAGGTTTTTGTCGGTGGGAAAGCTACAGGTCATGTTACAATGCCATAAAATCAATAAGCTTGGTACATGAAAAGAGACTGTGCACCCAGTCCAATTAGAGTGCCGCAGCATTAGCACGAAAGCATTGGCACCGTGAATATAAACCTTGACAATATCGGTGGCCCACTGGTACATGAATTTGAGGTGGCCAGCATACATTTCACCTTCCTGAAACCGCTAGACATCAAACTAATCTATTATGGGTCCACTATGAAGGAAAGATAACAAGGGACAACTTAAGCAGTACGAATTAAATGTAATCAAAAGGATAGCGGAGTAGCCGTTGGACAGAACCTTGACAGCAACAGACACACATGTTAAACATAAATGATGTCACTGAACAAATCACGGCAAAGCGGAAAAGTAAAATCAGTACAATTATTTAGACCCCTGTATTTATTCAATACATTTTAGGGGGAAGAGAGACAAGTTACATATTTGTTTCTCCGTTAAGCATCAAGTGATGAAATTGCCTTTTTAAATTCTTGTAGACCAAGTTCTATTTTATGTATTGATTACTTTAATCTATTTATTGATTACCTTAACCAAACTTTGGGTTATTAAATATATTGCTGTGTTTTGTCACACCATAAAATAGCGTAATTTTTCAAATTAGAAGCCATATTTACTACAAGCGTGACTTGGTTGGGCACTGCAACATGACGGAAGTGTTGCGACGCATTAATAATGATTCTGGGACGAGTGTTTTGAAACTTGCTATCATATGTTGTCCACATAGCTGATGATGCATTGGAAGTCGTATGGGTTAGCCAGAGTTCAAGTGATGCAAACAGGATGCACGTACGACGCACACCGTTTTCCAGTTAAGTACTGCTGTGAGATGTTAGCTCAAGGTCATGCTATTGCGTCTCATGTCATATCAGGGCCCAGTTCAAGTCACACATGTTTTACAAATGTGTAAACAGACAGCATTGCTGTCTTAAGAGTCTATACACAAACTGTCTCACTGCCAGCTTTTCCCCGTGGTTTGGTTATTGCATAACGTGTCTGCAGTCACTCACACTATTCTTTATCGTTTGGTGAATCAAAATTTGTTTACGTTCCTTTCACACATATATGTTTGTAATCGGGCAATTTTTAAAACTGTGGCAATTTGTAATAACAAGTTGTTTGTAAGAGGCACGGGATGAAAGAAGCAAGATGATATTCTGGAATGGTCAGTCATATCCTCTATACATTTTATCCTGCTTGGTTCTACACTGTTATCCCTGTATCCCAAAATGAAAAAACTTTTCAATAAGTTTGTGAGGCGTCTAGTCATATATACATTTCTACTAAAACACAATTGAGGTACTGTATTAGATGGTATCTACTCCAGTGTGTTTCAGGAACAAACATCAACTGGCTCTGATTACTATTGTAAAGCCTCTCCCTAAAGTTGAATTTCTTTTATGCCGACGTCGATATATATATATATATATATATATATATATATATATATATATATATATATATATATATATATATATATATATATGCAAATATCATTTTGTGGGGGGTCTTGCATAACATAGACAAGCCTCGAGACAAAATTTCCAAAACTACCCGTAAGCATGATTTGCCCGAATACATAAATACATACATACATACATCAACCAGATCGTTGAGCTTTGACCGTTAGCGGGTTTCCGCAACCGCTCATGGCTGTCCCATAAATTAGAATATATTTCTTTGACAAATGATGCCACTGTTTTAGAATCACGTTTGACACCCAGAGATTTTTGTACACAAAATTTGATGCGCAACTGAAGTGGCCTAGTGCGAGGCAGTAGTCCCTCGTGTAATATTTGTTGATTTAGGAAAGCTTTTGATTTTGTGAGTCATCAGCATCTTCTGCACAAATTCAAACTGTATTATTGCAATGCTGTAGCTCTCAAATTGTTCGAATCATATCTCAACAGTAAAATGCAAATTGTCACTTTCAGATAAATAACAAATCAAATCAGGAGTACCACAAGGGAATATAAAAAGTCCACTTTTGTTCGTTACATTTATCAATGATCTACCCCTTCACATAGAAAACCAAATAGACCTCTATCCTAATAACTCATCAATTCATGCAAAAAGAAAAACCCGTCGGTGAACTGGTTGAAGAGTTCAATAAGGATCTGCAGAATATACATGGTTGGTGTCAAACAAACAAACTTTTATTAATGCTGGAAAACAAAAGCCATGCTTATCAACACGGATCCCAAAACGTAGGCACCTGGCTAAGACAGTATAAAATTGTTACATCAACGCTCTTGAAAATGTACGCGATGAGAACCTATTAGGGGTTTAAGTTGACAAAGCTCTTTTCAGGAAAGCTCACTATCTACAAATCTGTTTGTAGAAATTTTGCTTTATTTTGACGGATCAAATCATTTTAGGTCTTTTAACCAGGAATATCGTTTATAATGCTTATATTTTACTTCACTTTGACTGTTGCAGCACCCTTTGGGATGGCTGTATTGATATACAAAAACTTGTAAAATTGCAAAAAAAATTCTACTGTTAATGGTAGATGACGCTTTTCATCTGGATTTCTTTTAGATCTCTATATTATGCCATTAGTAGACAGATTCAAGTACAAAAAGTCGCTAATGGCGTTCAAAAGCCTAAATGGGCACACCCCACAGTACATGAGAGACGTGTGTATATATTAAAGACCCTCACGCCAGACTCCCTCGTCTGTCCGATGGAGGAAGCGTCGCTGTAGATAGGAGCCAGAAGACGGCCTTTCGTAACTTTCTAGCAGTATCAAGTAGCAAAGTTTTAAATTCAAAGAACAAAACAAGACGGGAGCAAAAAAGTGTTCAGGCATCCAAATCCACGTGCCTAGAATCATATTACAACGAATATTAGTATCTATATGCCATGTAATACATTTGTATCCATTTATGATGTTTTAATATTTATACACATGTAACTTTTTATCTTAATGCAATTGTATCTACTTAGTTAATGTTTTCTGTGCTTTATTCTTTTATCATGTACTAGAATTGTGTTTATTGACATGGAGGGCCATAGGGCAGTTAAACTTTTAGTCCATCAGGTCACCCTCCCTTAACAAAGTTTATCTATCTATCTATCTATCTATCTATCTATCTATCTATCTATCTATCTATCTATCTATCTATCTATCTATCTATCTATCTATCTATCTATCTATCTATCTATCTATCTATCTATCTATCTATCTATCTATCAATCTATCTATCTATCTATCTATCTATCAATCTATCTATCTATCTATCTTTCTATCTATCCATCCATCCATCCATCCATCCATCCATCTATCTATCTATCTATCTATCTATCTATCTATCTATCGGTCTGTCTGTCTGTCGGTCCATCTATTTGTCTGTCTGTATATCTGTTTGTCAGTGTCTGTCTCTCTGCCTGTCGATGTCTGTCGTTCTATCTATCTATCTATCTATCTATCTATCTATCTATCTATCTATCTATCTATCTATCTATCTATCTATCTATCTATCTGTCTGTCTATTTGTCTATCTGTCTATCTATCTATCCATCCACCAATCTATCCATCCATCCATTTATCTATCTATCCATCCATCCATCCATCCATCTATCATGTCTATCTGTGGATGCATTTTCAGTAAGCGGCTTCATAGTAAATATGGAAGGAATATTTGTACAATGGCACACACGAATAACCGAGAACAGGACTCTCAGCATATATAAACATACATCTATGATTAATATTCTGGGGGAATAGCGAGAATTGTTGCCAGCACCATCCAATTCGAAGTGTTCAATCTGTGTGTGGGAGAAAACTGGCGGAAACATTAGTCCGGTATCATCAACTAAAATGAGACCCTTCCAAAGAAAAATGTGTTCCGTACAGGTTCGGCACTTGTATTGATGATACGGCAATCGGGGGTAGGCGTTTACAGGAATGGAACAAATCCATTGCTGTACACACCGAAAAAGATATTTCTGGTTATGTGATATATATATATATATATATATATATATATATATATATATACATTGTATATATATATACATTGTATATATAATGTATGTATATATATTCTTGAATCCTCAAGCATAAAACTGAACGCACAGAGCTCAACAAACAACTAAACCTTTATAAACTAGAAAAAGATTTACTTAACAGCAAATCTGTCTCCATATATATGTAGTAGAATGAGGCACAAGAAGATTGGAAAGATATCTATTATGTATTTCAAGATATTCCAAATGTTGGACATGAAATGCCGTAAGTAGCGTAGCTTTTGTCCAATGTTCATCAGATGTGTAATGGGCAATGCCTTTAGCAGTTTATGAACTCATATTTGGCAAAGGTAATGGTTTTGACAATTTTAGATATTACCTCGCTAACTTCATAATGCTGTGGGCCATTGCTCCGACTATGTTATTTTTTGAGGGTGTGCTTTCTTCACCTATATCAATTCCAAACATAAATGGACATGACCAGCCTCCAATAAAGGGCCTCGGGATACCTTGACTTTGGGTCAACTGGTATTTCATCTGTCATGACATTTTGTGCATTTTATTAGGTCTACCAAAAATCCTTGTGTGAGCATTATCAAATTCTTATATCCATAGTCATGTCTTGTGATGGTCTGTTGATGTAAGCATGTTCTGGGGTTAATCGATACATGGAGCCTTTTGTTATTTTGTAATCGAATATGATATTGGAAGTTTGGTTAGAACTTACTTGTGGTTTGGATCGAAATATAAGGGTTGTGGTGTATTGATTTTGGACGGAAATGACAGAATTTTTGCAGTTTGGAACTCGTATTTGACATGGTAATGCTTTTGACCAGGTAAACACTACCATATTTATGTAGATAGAATGTGGAAAGGCATATGCATTCATTACATTTTTGATAAAAATCAACAATCAACACATAAAAATCGTAATCCTGATAAGCGTAATTTAAAATGCTGCAACTTATTCAATATGCGTCAGATTAACATTGGTCAACAGCGTATGTAAAGACGTTAAAATGGGATCTCTGTCCGTTATTTAAAATGTAAATCTCTTCAGAAAAAGTAACTTAATTTGTCACTGATCCTTTTTCTGTTTTTTTTTTCACTTAATTTCTTGCTATTTTGTCAGGTACGAATAAGTTTTAACTCATCTGTCCTTTAGTTTTATAAACTGTTCCTAATGATAAAAAATACGACCTACACTTTACACGCATCCTTTTAATCGTAGACTTTAACAAGCTCTGTCGGGTTTTGTTTTCCTCGGTCAAAATTTATTCTCGCGTTTTGTACAAAGTTATGCTTTTTATCATATTTTCATATGTTTGCTACGTTTTGACATGGTTATATATATATGTATATATATATATATATATATATATATATATATATATATATATATATATATATATATATATATATATATATATATATATATGTATATATAATAATGTGTGTGTTTTTGTTGTTCTGTATAATTGTGCATGTGCTTTTTGAATTGGCAAAGTAAAATTTGTCTGTCCAGTAATTTTTTTAAAAGATATTTTCGATTTAAATTGTGATATGCAGATGACAGCGGCAAGCGTAGGTACAAAAAAAACCTAAACCAAAAAAAAAACCAAAAAAAAAAAAAAAAAAAAACCAAAAAAGAAACAACAACAACAACAACAACAATACAATGTCCACATCATGGATTTTTGTTTTTCAAAATATCCCGCAAGTGTGGGTTTCAAGTCCGATGTTGCGCCCGCTGTACCTCGCGCTGACCTGCTTATTATCGCACTCAGATGGGATGAAGGTAGCTACCACTTACCGCCATTGACCAGCGCAGACGATCAGGATAACTTTACTTCCAGCAAAGTATTTATTTGACATATCCGCACAATTAAACAAAGAAAACAACATCCAATTAAACACATGAATTTGAAAGAGTAAAACATAAATGAAATCACTGATGAGCAGAAAAGATGATGTTGGTCGATTTGCCAGGTTTAAAAATTGAAAGTCGAAGAATCGCAAGCTCCTGGAACTATTGCTTTTATGATTCAAAATGCGACCTCTAAACCTATATTTTGCACCTATAGTAGTTTAAACTTGTGCCCAACTGGTGTAAAGTTTCTACCTTCCAGTTATTTGCTATGTATTCTGTTCTTTATGTCCGTAAAGTAATGTAAGGAAAGGACTCTTGAATGTTTTATTCAGTTCTTGATTTTAGGATGATGTAACTCCGGCAATATATTTTCTTGTGTTTGTCTTTGTAGTTTTTGCACTAAAGGTTTTTCCATATTAAAGACACATAATGGCAATAACCTCATTCTTAATTGGGGTAAACTCTGGCGTGTCTTGCTTGATGCAAGCAAGTCCCCATCCGTCTTATTTTCGGTAAAACGCAACCAAAATAATCATCCACCACTTTTGCTCTCGAAGAAAATATATTATATGAAGCTTCTTCTCTCACTTATTTGGGTATTACTTTTTGTTCAGATTTAAGCTGGAAAAGTAATATTGAACGCATTATACGCAAGGCATCCAAGCGTTAAGCTTTACTCAAAAGGTTCAAATTCAAACTATTAAGAAATAACCTAAACTGTATCTCTGGCTGGTACGTCCAATTTTTGAGTATGGGTGCACTTTATTGATAGTTGTGGCATCGGTTTGTCATAAGCCCTCGAAGCGCATAAAATTGACCCGATCAAATTATGCACCGGCGCCCTTCATCACACTTCCCGTGACAAACTTCTGTCCGAACTGAGATGCCCTAAAGTGAGTAGCAGACGTTAACATATTAAACTTGTTATGTTCTACAAAATGTTCCATAACTTATTCCCTCCTTGTCTCTCGGGTCTCGTTCCAGCTGCCCCAAGAATCCGGTACATTCGAAATAATTCAAACTTAAGGCAAGTCAGATGTCAAACAAATAGGCTTTATACTTAGTTTCGTCCATTCCACCATTCGTCTGGAAATGCAAATGCTCTGATTCGGACGATACCGTATCTCATTTTATCCCATACTGCCCCCTATTCCATACCCATAGACATACTTTGCTCACTGGTATCAGAGATCTAATAGCAACAGAACTCCATCCCTTTTTCTTATACGTCTGGCTCCTAGACACCTAACAGATATTTTATTATGTGGGTTAACTGGTCAGCCTGACACAAATGGAAATATATTTACTCTGCAAAATTACATTATTGAAACGAGCTGATATATATATATATATATATATATATATATATATATATATATATATATATATATATATATATATATATATATATACATATATATATATACATAAATATATATTGTATATATTATAATGTGTGTCCTTTTTTCTGCAGAATCACTGGATTAGCACATCACATGTACTATGTCGGTGTTCCAAGTTAAATAAGTATATTTAAACTAAGAGTACAGGTGTCCCGTGTGGTCCCGTCCCAAAGAATCTCTTCTGAAGTCTTTTATAACGATTTTTCAAGTGACAGATATTGACATGAAGAAAGGAATGCTGACAGACTGATTAAAGATGTGTATTCAGATTTACATGTAGGTCAAATATATATTATCCCGTTCAGCCTTGAATATCGGAACACCTTAAATAAGTGCACAAATCCTGTTATATAGTCTTTAAATTCGGATATTTCTGTAAAATTTGATAAAACTGCTTATTGTATTGCATACATAAAATAATTGTCAATGAGCCAGTTTATGGAATTTTTCCTTTGCGTCAAAACTTCCATAGCCCATTCATCCACTCACATACGTTATTTGATGTGCTTATCACATGCTTTCAGCAGAGAATGGTTACCCGAATACTACCTGCGTTTGCGGGTTCCCGAATCTTTGTTATTCATTGAAGCTTATCACACTGAAATACTGTTTAATTATTTTGATCACAACGATTTACTGTCAAATTATATACCGTTAATGTGAATGTGTTCTTTTGCAAATGAGTGACAGTCTCGCTGCGCTCAAAACATAATTATGTCAAAAAGATCCCGCAACTCCTTCATATCATCTAGACCCGAAATCTGTAAGCCAACTTCTACACTCTCCATGTCCATTCCTCTCACTGTTTACCTCTGAATTGTAAAAAAAAAAAAAAAAAAAAAAAAAAAAAAAACACAGAAAGTTCCTTTAGACTAATTTTTTTACTTTTACCAAAACAGGTTCCATGGATAATCACAGACATGGCTGCATTAGCATGACAGATAAAGGTTCTTTATCTGACCACCATCAATATACGCTTCAGAACCCGCAAACCCGGGCGGGTACCTCTGACAGCGGCTCTCCGCCTCGGCGTATCATCAAACTACGGCAAATCACATGACATATTCAAGACCAAAAGAACGTAAAATGGTACTGAATAACATGTAAAACTATAACTACATTGGTACTTGTTAATAAATGCAAAGACCAAATAGTCACACTCCTTTCCCCTTTTAACGTTGTCTTGCGGAATAAGATCATATAATGCGCACATTTATCACAAGACAGGTGTTTGTTGATACTAGAATAGCCTGAAACCGTTTTCTGATTCGTTACCTAACTACCCCATCGTAGGCTGTAACTCCCAGATTGTACGTCATTCCATAGAGTGAGATTGAAGCAGTTGTTCCGGAGTTACATGTATGCCTACTATTTACGGGCCTAATCCTCACTCATGCCTGAAGGTGCGACAAACTCCTGACAATCAAAGGCAAATGTACTCATGCTACATTTTAATTGAACACAAAACTTTCGTTCATACGCTTCCATGGAAATTATCGATGTGTCCACCTATTTTAGCTCCATTAAATAAGAAACAGCGTCGTGTATGCCCAACTTTGCAACTACAGAGGCTGCACGCCGACAAGGGGGGGGGGGGGGGTCCTCCGCTGGGGGCCGATCTGGGTTTTTTAACAAGGGGGTCGAACGTGCAGTAGTTGCTCGGTCGGATCTACCTCACGTCAAAGTCATGATTTTGTTCCATAAAGCATTATCTCAATCGTTTTTGGTTGCACAATGCGGTTTTGGAAGTTGAGAAGTTTTTTGATACATGAAGCAAAATGTTGTAATGCTGCCTGCTTGAGCTTTTATATGTACAAAATACTTAACTATACTGCGACTTTCTGTACTTTCTGCCAGCTATGCAATCTTTTGCTTGAAATTCAAATTTCTTTTAACAAACTTTTTTTTTTAAAGTCTGATGGGCTAGGGGGTTTTCCATGCATCCCAAATTTTCCACGGGAGATTAAAGGATTAAACGAGACCAACATTTTTATGCTCTTTAAGGTGTCGTCTTCCCAATTTTAAATGCTCCAATTGAAATAAACTGCACTACAGAGGTCGTATGGCGGCCATCTTATATTTGACAAGCGCGAATGCAAAAAACCAGATATTTTCATTACAGTTGTCCAAAACATCACATAATGGCAAGTAAATACACTTTCCAAACAATTTTAGCATGAGAAAGCGTTTGCGGGCATGTAGTTTTCTAAAAGAGGATGTTTTATGGGCCAAATCATTAAAAAATGTTGAGAAATGGGTTTGCATTTTGCCAATCTATGTCTTGTTGGAGAAATGACGATCAGAAACTGACCCATTGTTTGTTGTATGTAACTTTTATATTTGTCTTGCAGTGCATGTGCCTCATTCACCTGTGTTTCATGAGGCCAACTGTTGCAGAATCTGTTTGTACTATGTGACACAGAAAATTTAAAGTATGATATAAACAAGCGTTTCGGGTAGAAAGTTTCAGTGAAATGCTTGATTCGATGTTAAAAATACTATTGTCATAAGGACCAATCTAGTGAAATGGTCAAAATACATGCATCTGGAGAAACGTATCAGGGATATTTCATTATACTTTCTTTTTTTACAAAAATGATACAGCATTAGGAAGAGGTCTCTTTCTCTGTCTGTGTCTCTCTCGCTCTGGAAATTGTAGAAATGCAGAACTCTTCATTTTCGGTACCCTTTAAAACGGTTATTTCTTAGAAATTTCCTACATTTTTGTCCTCAAAGTTATGTTGAATAAATAAATTAATCTGTATTTCACTGAAATCAGATGATAAGTTTAATTTTTTTTTTAAATATATCTACGAGAAATGACCATTTTACATATACCCATTAGCGGTCGAGATCTGAAGGTTAACACAGTCCATTGACTACCATTTTAACAGCGAAAGCATTTTGTTCGTGTCTTCAGACTGCATTTGGGCTAAAACTGAAAATAATATCCCGAAGTAGTTGGATATTACCTGAAAGCGCGCGAAATCTGTTGGCAGAATAGACCTCACTCAAACGACCCCCCCCCCCAAACCCCGCAACACGCATATATTCCTAAAAAAAAAAAAATCCAGTCACATATATCTTAAGGTTCCTGTATCCTTTCCTTCAATATTCTCTTTTGTTCAGTATGGATAGTTTTTGCTCACAAATATCAACAGCTGGTGATGATATAGACGAGAGGCAGAATAACTCGTTTAGGTTGGGCGACTACCTTGAAAAGAAAGACAGACAGGAAGAACGAAATCTCAATTTCAGGATGCTTTTACGTCCAGACACTTTCCGTTGCACTAAAAGAGAATTTTAAATGGGGTTCCCGGACACCTGTTTCAGACACGGGGGTGACAAATAATGTTGGGAAACAACGGCAGATCATATGGCAAGAACACTTGTACTTCATGGTGTTTACAAATTACTTTCTATTAAAGTTGAGCAGTGCGGACATCGATCTCGCATCATAAAATCAAAGTAGGATCCTATTATTAATCTTATTGCTAAATAAGTTCCAAAGATGGCACCCGCTCACTGAGTGGATCAACCTACTGTACAATCATAAATTTTCCCAAGGGTAAATATTCCTGAATTTTTCCGAGTAGTGCCAACTCAGGAATATTAAATTTGCGAAAATTTTGACAGATTCGATAAAATAAAATCACAACACAAAAACATTTCTACATAGTACTTTCAAACAAGATGACTGTGTGAACAGCCCATGTTCAGCTGACCTATACATCCTGGAGCTCAGTGAACTTGAGAAAGGGTCAAGGTCACCCATGTTCTGAGCAAGCCTGACCTTTATAGAAGAACACTAACATGTGCCACAACAAGGTCCCAGTTCAAGTAGTTCTCCAGTTATAGTGAAGAATAAAATTCATGTATGTTGCCCTGTGATCCCAGAAACGAGGTCAAGGTCACTCATGTAATGTATGGGCATGACCTTCATTAACATGTGCAACATCAAGGTCCTAACTCAAAGCAGATCTTAAGTTATCAAGTGAACAGTAAATTTCGTGTCAGTTGTCCTGTGACCTTGCGAATTAGGTCAATGCTCAAACATTGCTGGAGCATGACCATTTGCACAAAATAGGTAGACACTTATAAAAGGTACATCCGTACCAAGTTTGGCACAAATCTGGTCAAACGTATTGCAGTTATAACCACTACAAGAAATCCCCATGTTAAACTTTCCTACTGAAACTTTTAAAAAGATTTTCTCAAATCATAAAAAAATTAAAAATCACTGTAGCATGATTAATTGAACAAATTTGGCAGAGCCCAACCCAAGGTATATTGTCACCAAGTTTGAAGTAAATATGACAGACAGTTTCTTCAGAGAAGTCCAAAATATGAATTACGATTAGAATGCCCATAGACGTCAATAATAAGCAATAGAAAAGGGGCATTTGCCGATAAGTACCTGAATTGAAAAACATCGTTGAAAATCAGAAAACCACAGCAGTGCTACCCAGTGGACATTTTTGCTTGACTTTTTCACAAGGCACATGTCCACAAAGTTCAACTTCATCTGAAAGACGGTTCTGCAGAAAAAGTGACAAGTAACGAAAACACACAAAAGTTCATAAAAAAGTTGAAAAAAACTTGCAGCACCATCTGGTGAACAAATTAAGAACTAGGAGTCCCTAGCATTGTTCTTATATAATATCAAAGCAATTCGGTGAACAATTTGGGAGAAGTAGATTGTGTAAGATTTGTCCAAAAAAGGAACAAAAAACAAAAACAATCCCTTCCCCCCCAAATCATTAAAAATCCAAAAATCACTGGAGCTTTACCATTTGAACAAATCTGGTAAAAAGCCACACAAATTAAATTGCCACCAAGTTTGAAGTCAAAGTTTCGGTGCTAGTAGGTGCGTTTCGGCGTTTCAGGGCGGTTCCCGGCGTTACACAGCGTTTGCCTGCACGAGACAGCATTAGCCGGCGTTAGTAACGTTTTTGACGCTCCCAGCGTTTGTAATGCCGTTACAAACGCTGGGAAACGTCAAAATCGAATTAAGCCTTTTGGAGCTCGGCGTTAGCCAGCGTTAGTTAACGTTTGCTAGCGCTAGTCGACGTTTGCCAGCGTTTGACCCTTTTATCGACGCTGGCAACCGCTGTAAAACACTGACTAGATATGACAGACGACTTGAGAAGTTCCAGGAATACACGTCTGCACTATTCCAAGTCCTATGGTCATCTGCACAGGTCCTGCTGGAACGATACCTTAGTTTGGGATGCTTCGGGGAAAGTGTCAACAACAACTGTTTCTACAACACACTGCATGTAGGTCATGCTACACTGTACAACAACAGCAATGCTATAGTGTGAAAAGCGTTAATTATGTGATATAATAAACACTTTTTCTGGCTCCCTATTGGTCTGTTCCTACCACCCATGTTACAACTATCACTTTGTATATGGGGTTAAATAAATGGAAAAAGCTTAACAATGCCTCACGCGCGGAGTCCCCATGTGTGCAAAAATAAGCATGCAGATGTGATAAATGAACACGAGATGTCACCACAAGAATTTACAATATACAAACTGCACACACATGGAAAAATAACATTTTCAGCCCGTGAAAATGATAATCTGTCTCTCTCTCTTCCTATATATGTATATATATATATATATATATATATATATATATATATATATATATATATATATGTATATATATATATTCATATATATGTATGTATATATATATATATATATATATATATATATATATATATATATATATATATACGAGGATAAAAATCAGAAGTATAATAAACAAATAGATAAATAAACGGATAAATAAATAAATTAATAAATAATTTAAAAACCATACGGAAGCTCAGTCAGTCATTAAAAAAAGTATATATCTCCTTGTGTACAGTAAATTAGCAAAGCGAAAAAAATGTAAATAAGGCAGAGATAAAATCAGAAATATAAAAAAATAAATACATGCATGCATGCATGCATAAATAAATAAATAAATAAATAAACAAATAAATGAATAAATAAATAAATAAATAAATAAATAAATAAATAAATAAATAAATAAATAAATAAATAAATAAATAAATAAATAAATAAATAAATAAATAAATAAATAAATAAATAACGAGAGTTCAGTTCGTGACGAAAAAGTATATATCCCCTTGTGTACAGCAAAATCGCAAATTAAAAAAAAAAAAAGATGTAAATAAGCCAGAGATTGTAACACTGTCATTGTACTGCGCAATGACGGATATTTATTTAATTTTCAGTCAGGCGATTAATTTCCGTGTGAACGAACCGAAGATGTCTTCATTGAACCTGTTTTGATATTTCATTTTTAGTCTTGAGGCACAACAAAACGGAATGCGGTGTATTTCTAGCCAAAGACAATCCTTCCTCGGACAGGATTTGTTTTCCTGCTCAGCTGATTTGCTGCCTATTTATATACATGTACTTGGCTGGTGGCTTGTCTCAGTCCAAACAGTCCAGAGCTCTCGGTCTGCTGAGCATACAAATGATCTGATACTAATCGCTCTATCCCCGACCCATCAGGTTACAGACCACAGTTGTGATTGGCTGGTTGCGCATCCCAACGGAGATAGTCCGTAATTGTGAAAATACCGTGTTTTCAGCATGCTGTAGCTTCTGTTTAAATAAAGTTAGCAAAGTCAGGTTTGCTGCATCACAGAGTTGCTTCATTGGTGGTCATATAGGTGCACTGTCTTCCAGGCCAGGTGGGAACTTTATGGTGAGGAAGGACAATGATGTGACCCTGGCAAGAGCACAGTTCATACACCTGTATAACGTTGACATCCAGGTGTTGTTTCGTATTTCAATTATCACGAAATAATGAGCTGGGAATTGTATGACAAAAATTTGTCCGTTTTTTTCTCACATTTTTATCTATTAAATACCGTTGAAGAAATTTTAAAATACCAAAATGCTGATTTTTAGACTGGAAAATGCCAATATGAAAAATAGAAGGATTTATAACTGTAGTCTGTGGCCATCAAAGTAGGCTCGGCTCATACATGATGTCCTTCAGTCAGATCTTTATTTGAAAATAGCGACATGGACCATGTTCATGAAAGGCAACAATCACGGCTATGCGCTTTTTTATGTTACATTTTATCCAATGAAATGATATTTAACATATCATACAGTCATTTTCCAGGGACGAAGGAAAAACATTTTCTTACATTCTTACAACATTTTGACAGAACTCGGAAATATATTACACTGATAAAGAAGGAGTGATCACAACGCATCGAACCCACGCTGAAAGTTGAATACCGAAAATAGTTATCAACTTGCTGAACTATATAAATCTCAAGGATATTATTTTCAATTACCAATATTTTTTTTCAATTGAAGAGACACATTCGTGAAAGTCTCAAATTGTTTGACAGCATGCTTTGCGGGAACTACGCGTGTGTTTCCATTTTGCCCATTAATGCCATTTTTTGTAACATTACTCCAAGAAGGTTATAGCAGTATCGAGTACCTTGACATATCTGATCAGTGAATTACTTTTTTTTCATTTCCACTTTCCTTGACCATTTCGAGTATAGCAATTTGTTCCACGTATAATGTTACCAATTAATGTAGAGGTAAAGCTTATAATCTACATCTAATTGTATGTCATGGATAGGTGCTTCGTGTTGTTTCTCAATCATGGTAACGCAAACATATGGATATTGGTAGAGCTCATAACAGGGACTTTTGACTTAAAATGGAAGGTCAAATTTCCCGAATTCGAAAACTTGTACATGCAGCTCTCGTATAATTTCACTAAAATTGTCACGAAATGTAAACGGGATAGATTGGTAAAGCAGTCAGTAGCTTATATTAGTTAGATCTAGAAAGTTTGCTTGAGCAGGACTCGTTGCCTCTCCAGTATCCTGTAATAACCTCAAAACTACATTTCAACACGAGAGAGAGAGAGAGAGAGAGAGAGAGAGAGAGAGAGGGAGGGAGAGAGAGAGAGAGAGATAGAACACTACATATCTACAGAAATGTGTCGTATTCTTAAAGTAGATAAATCAACACAGGCACAGCGACACAGTTCATACGGAATAGGAGATATGCATATGAAGTTCCCGCCCCAACTGCATATCTGATTGCCTAGTCTCGCTTGATGAGATATTGCGAGATGCGGGTCGGTTGGTATCTGTGGGGACCAGTAGCATATTACTAATATTTTGGAAATATAGAATATTTATTAAAGGCATATATGGCTCCGGAAGTACTACACAAATACCAGGTTTGCATTTGTGAACTAAAATTTCAGAAAATTTGCTAATTTTGTGAGAAATGATCATATGGCCTGTTTGTGACATATTTGCGACGCGCACCTCCCCCATGATTGCCAGGTGTCAAACCCGTGCTTCGTGGCGGGAAATTAATATGCATAATGCATATTAATCTGCGCACATGCAGATAACTCTGCAACCCTAAAAGTAAACATTTTTGTTGTATCCATTTGCTTCTTCACATGAAACAAATGCACATTCTCCATCGTAAAGGTCCATTTGTACAAAAGGTCACAGGTTACTTTTTTATCGTAAGCATTTGTCATAGGAAAAAAAACCGCGCCATATTTTGGGCGTTGACCTTTTAAAAGGAAAGCAAGGGAATACGAATATCTCCAAGATGCTGATGCCAATCAATAAACAGTACAGGGGATCAGCCTCATATCATCCGTGCATGCGATTGGCTCTTATCGACAAAAAGCTAATCTGTCATCTTATTCTTATATATGTTTGTGTGTGTGCTACGGGACATTTGGAGTAATATCAGTGTCAGTAAGTACATATACCTCTAAAGCACCATTGCCAAGACCTCTGTGTCTGGGCACGACGCTCAAGAAATTGTGTTGAGTTGCTTACTCACTTGATCCTGAAAACCATCTCTCGGTCCATGTGGACCTGATGGTGACGTCATGTGCATATGCGCCCCATATCCTCCATTCTCTTTTGGAGATTGGTCACTTGACATCAGGTGTAAGAGGAAGTGGGGTTGGTCGGGTGGGCTTCTGTGGTTGTCGAGAGGTAAGTGTACTTACTAATACTCATATTGCTCCAAATATTTCTTATTAGTTACGTAAAGTTACATCTTGACCACCATTGCCGATACTGGCGGTGGGGTTATCGTCACTGGTACACTGACCTCTATAGACCAGCGGGACCGGCAGCTCGGGAGAAACCATCTGTCTGTGTGAGGAGGCGACGCCTGTAAGGAAAACCTAAGAGCCATATGGAGATGAGGCCACCAACAGCAGAATCTGGCCAAAACCAGAGACCGTCCTTGCAGCCCTACTTGGGACCCCACTGAACCCCCTGGTGCTTGCCCACCAGCATGACAATTGTTCGCCTCATGGGTAGACTTTATCGCATTAATCTGCATTGGGCCTGGAGATTTCACTGGCCCTAGTCGCGGAACTGGTGTGCAGCGGGGGGGGGGGGGGGGGGCAGGGGGTTGTATATGGTTCCATGGGCATTGATTCCCATGTCAACCTGGCAACAGGACGGGGTGTTGGGAGAAACTACCTGATCCTGTTCGAGTTTAGGTCTACTAAAGTCACAGATATGATCTGAGCCCTACCAAAAGTTCATAAAATGTGTACTTGTAATGCATATTTTGGCCTCAAATTTGGAATGCAGCTAGTTATTTTTTGCTGCATAGGTTGAATTATCTCAGAATATTTCAGTGGTTTTGGTTTTGTTGTTTTTAGATGCAAAACAGAGGAGGATAGGTGTGCAGCAGGGGGAACATCAAACATTGATGCCACAGGTTTTGTTTCCATCCATGTAGGCTATGACATAATTGACAGGTGGAATTAATACAGTGCAGGAAAAAGGTCAAAATCCTGGAACTTGTATATGCATGTTGGAGGAAAACTGGTCAGGTGAATTGGCAGCATGGGGAAAGGAAGACCTTGTAAAAAACCTAATCTAAACTTGACCCCACCAAAAGAGAGAACATTTTACTGGTTCATCAATATCTGGTATGCTGCAAATAGACGGAAAGAAAAAATGTGACATGTCAGGTTCACTTGTACAAGGAGACTGCAGAAACTTTGAAAGTTTCTGTGAAGACAGTGAGACGTGTTGCACTAGAGCAGAAGGGGTCACCACTCATTGCATGTAAATAGAAGTCCCACTGCAAGCTGGACAATTAAATAGAAGTCCCACTGCAAGCTGGACAATTGTCCCAAAAATTCTGGCCACAATAAGAAACACCTGGACATATCTTCACTTTCATTGTGAAGTGTTTTGAAAGAGCTGGATTTAAATGGACAGTGACAACAGAAAACAGAAAAAAATTGTGCAGAGACCAGATATTGTAGCTGCCACAGCAAACTTTTTGAGGGGTATCAAACAATATCGCCATGATGGACAACAGATTGTGAATGTTGATGAAACATAGGTTAAAAAAACATCACTGTCCATCATATAGTTGGTATCCTTTTTTAACTGAGGTAGGATGTATAGAGCTTCTGGAACACAAAGACATTGAACTGTTTAACATTCCGTGTGTCAAAAGTGGTCGCTTAATAGTTCTTCATGCTGGAAGTGCAGAACTGGATTCATCCCAGGATGTGACTTGGTCTTTGTCGGCAATGAAAATCTGAAAAATCCGGACTACCATTCAGACTACCATTCAAAAATAAATGCTGAAGTTTTTTTGGATTGGTGGGAAAATTGGGTAATGCCTAGTGGTCTGCACCTGCTATATAAAACCCCTTCTCCTGGTAAATTAAGGTGATCACATGTGGCAGGTGCTCTTGAATTGGTAAACGGTCAATCATCCTGTGCAAAATGATGGTTACCATGTGAGCCATGTACATGCTGAAGTAATTTTCATGCAAAGGCTCATAGAACTGGCACTATAAATAGTGACCCTCCCTACATGTTCTGTGACAATGCCAGTGTCCCCCTTCCATGTGGTCAATATCCAGGAGCATGTGGGCTACAACAGTCTTTTCAGGCTGTTCCTTTCAGAAGTCAGTTCACCATCTATATCCAGGGTCTCAACTTCTTCTAATATCACCCAAAGTTACATACATGTGCAGCTTTTCACAGAACAAATAAAATCATAAGATTTAGTGCAATAGATGTGGCAAAAATAGCTACCCGTGAACCAAACTTGAGGCCAAAATATGCATTGCAAGTGCACTTTTTAAACATTTTTGTCAGGGCTCAAATCATATCCCTTACTTTAGGCACAAAGCCTAAAAGGCCCTCTCAGAAATGCGCCGACCTATAGGCCTGCATTGAATTCAACCACTAGAGCGCCATAAGCTGGAACATGATGGCAGCTCCGAAGGGTACCCCAAGAGGCATTGAAGGCTTGCACCTAGTGAACTCTGCTGTAAGGCCTCTGCCCTTTCTAGTGAGTTGTTATAGGCCGAAAGGATCATCTGCTTAATCCACGATGAAAACATGTTTCTGCAAACTTGCTCCTTTCGCAGGTTACTCAGTGGTAAAAGGAGGGTGGACCTCTGGCCTTTTGGTCCATCTGTGGGAGAAAGATACCAGCTAAGAGCTCTCAGTGGACACATGGCTCTCTCCTCGAGAGGAAGAGCAGCATCCATTTCATGGAGGGTAAACCCCTTAAAGGCCATAGTGGAATCTTGACCCAATTGATTATTTGCAAGGAAGCCCAAGTCAGGTCTCAGGGTCAACTCAGAGTGCTTACATGACCATTGGAGTTGGTCATGAGCTAGAGCATGTATCTCGCTTCTCCTAGCCCCCAAAGTGAGTGTTAATAGAAAACAAGTTTTTCATGACCAGTACTTGACGGAAACCTGCTTGGGGTCCTCAAGGCTCTCAAAGAGCCACTTCTTCAGCATGACTTTAACCATTGGTAGGCCCCACCTGGGCAGGGCGTTTCACAACTCTGGCCTGTCAGTGCAAAAGGACACAATGAGCGCAGACAGATAAGGTTCGCTACCGATGCGCACATTTAAGACATTGGTAATGGTTGAGGAAATAGCTGATCGAAACCCCTCCACTGTGCTTGAGTGCTTGCCTAATACTGCCCACTGATATAACAGGAAGTCGGCAATATCTGCAATATGCTAAGGTGAATTTGCCTACTGGGGCACCAGTTGAAAAACACTTTCCATCGAGCTGAGTAAACTAGAATAGAAGATTGAAGCCCCCTCTGGCAATTATATCTGAGACTGACTCTGAGAAAATGCTGTTGCAGATGTACTATGAGATTACGGCCAAGTGTTGAGGTTGAGCACTCAAGGGTTCCAATGGAACAGGCTCTTCAACAGCTGAACTGGAAGTTTTTGGCCATGCCCGTAATCTTAGCAGATGCTCGATGTTCAATTCTAGCAGGGCTACTGAGCAATCACTTGGGGGCCGCCAGGGGGTGACCAGGATCAGATTGCAAGCATGGGACTAAGCCTTGTACAGTACCCTCAGATGGATCTGGCAAGGTAGAAAGGCATATGCCCACAGGTTGCTCCAGTACATGGCTAGAGCATCCATTGCTAGGGCTTGGGGGTCTGGGACAGCCGAGAAGTAAACCAGCAGTTTTGCCTTCTCGCAAGTCGCAAACAGATCCATGTATGGAGTCCCCAACATTCCCACATGGCCTTAATGACCCTGGGTTGGAATGGCCACTCCATTCCTACTGGCTGACCTCTCCTCGAGAGTTGATTGGCCAGAACATGCGCATGTCTCGGGACGTGCCTCATGTTCATGTGGACATTATGGTCATAACACCATATAATGATGCATCTGGGCAACTCTGTTAGCTTCCAGGACCTCATCCTGCCTTGCCTGTTGAAGTAAGCTAGAGAAGTCCTGTTGGTGCACATTACGAGGACATTTTTGCGCTCTACAATGTCTCTGAAGTGGCAGAACACCAAGTGTATCTAGTTCTAACTGGTTTATGTGGTGAGCTGTGAATGATGCCATCAAAGGGCCCAACACCTTCCAACTCTCCATGTGGGCTCCCCACGTCCGTATAAATGGTGAGCTGTGCCTGAAGAGGCTCCAGTGTCTTTCCTCTCATGGCATTCTCCCTGACAGTCCACCATTAAAGGTGTGGCTTTTGCTCAACGAGGATCAGTACCTGGGTGTGATAGCCCTGGTTCCTGGTCCATCTGTCCCGCATTACGTCTGCAATGGATGATGGTGGAACTGGCCCAAGGGGACCTGGTAGTCCATCTAGGACAGGGTGGTCAGCAGGTGAGCCATTGTTGTGCCGAGTGGACCTTGCCCACCAGAAATGGCCATATGAGAGACTGCAGTCTGTTCAACTTGATCTCCAAAGAAGGACACACGTATGCAACCAGATCAAATTGGAAGCTGAGGTAGACAAAGATCTGCTCTGGTTGAAGACTGGACTTGGCAGGTGGACTATTAGGCCCAAGCATTGGCAGAGTTCCAGAATGGTCTATGTATGATGCTGCAAATCTAGGCACTGAAGTGCCCAAATAAGCCAATGGACCAAGTACCTATGAATGCCATTGGCTGAGCAGTGAAGGTAAGCAGGAACTATCTGCCTGAACCTGGTAAGCACCAGCGCTGCCATGGCGAAATCAAATGGAAGTGCCCTGAACTGGTATATTTGGCCCGCAAATGCAAAACACATACTTCCATGAAGTCTCCATGATTGGCATGTGGAAAAATGGCATCTTTGATATCCAGGGACATTGTCCACTGAAGTGGCCTGCTGTCACAGACAGGGGTGTCTCCATCCAAAAGGACAGGGCTTCCAGATAAGTGTTCAGCATTGACAAGTCTATGACTGGATGCCACCTGCTCTCCTGCTTGGGGACTAGCAAAAGGAGGTTGTAGAAGCCAGGAGAACTTTGGTCCTCCACTGGCTCTATTGTGCAATTGCTCCCAAGCATCTGAACCATCTCCGGGAATGCAGATGCTTTGGGTTCCTTGGTGGGTGGAGTGAACCACCTTGGTTCTTGGCTTAGCAGAGGGCTGTCTTTTATCCAAAAGGCAGCATGTTGTCATGCCTGAGGGTGTTTAAGACAAATGAAATGGCCATGCTACACTCCCATTGTGCAAGATATGCGGTGAGGCAGCCACCCACTGAGAGCTGTGTGGAGTCTTACAAGGTGGCGATTGGCAATCCTGAGACATCTTCAAGGAACTGAAACTCAGGAACGCTGACGCTTTATTGACTTTTTATCATTACCAGAGGGCTTACCCTTCCCTGATCACAGTCCAACCCTGTCAGGTTGTCGCAACCCCAAGGGAGCACGAGTAGATGTGGTTTGGGAAGTACCACACTTTGGGGCCGAGGCGACCAAGGATGACAAGGACTGTGCAGAGTCAGTCAGTGCCTTAGAGGGTGCCTGTTCTGCTGAGTTTGCATCAAGGTCCTGTGCCCAGTGGACCACTTCCACCATCTCTCCTCCAAACAAAGTTCCCAAGCGGTCCCTCCAAAAGATTGGGTCAGGCAGCTTTTGACCCTGGAAGTAGGTGTCCCTTCATAACAAATGAAGGTTAGCCTCCAGCATGTAAGCACTCCCCACCTGGGGATCAATGCTTGAGGTCCTCAAGCAGAGACTCCAAAGTGGCCAAGACATGTCAGAGTATGACTTTACAAGGAGGACCCTCAGGCATCCTCCTCCAATCACTTAAAGGCCTATGCAGATGTTGAAATGATTCTCAGCTGTGGGGCATTAAACTACTCCCAGCCTAGGTCCTCCAGCAGTGAACCTGACAGGATCTGCTGTGGCATAGAGTACCACCTCCCCTGGACATATGGCTTAGGGAGGAATCACCCCTGCTTCAGGTTGCCAGAAGTCGGCAGCTGGATGGGAACCATGAGTTTTGGCCATGAGCTGGTCATACAACTCAGCTACAAAGGGTGACAAAGGTATGGGATAAAGTTGAAGCCTGTCCTCCAGAGACAAGCCCAAGCACAACAGCATAACAGTACCTGAATTCTCCACTGGTGGGACCACAGTTTTGTCACCAACCAGGTGCTAAATAAAGCTTTAACATGGCCAAAGCCCTTAGCTGATGCATGGGCAAAGCCATCAGAGGTGCAGGAGGGACTGCTGATGCCACTATTGGCGGAACAGGAGGTTCTGCCTGGACTGGGGGTGCTGACACTGCCGGGCCTAAAGGCCCACTGGCAGTGGAAGGCTCCCTCACAGGTCTGGGTGTCTTCCTGCTTGGTCCCCTATGCCTTCTTTCACCACCCAAGCTCTTGGATCTGGACATTTGGGAAACCAACAGAGGCACTCGTGCCTAAGCACTGGCTTGGTGGCTGGCTTACCATCCTGCCTGGACTTGTGATCCGAGCACTTGGATTGCTGGGCTTCCAGAATACTTGGGCAGGCTTCCGTGTGTTTCCACTCTTGAAGCACCTATTGCAAGTTGCTTTCTGACCACACACTTGGATCCAGACAGACTTTTCATTAGAAACAGTCTGCTGAGAGGGGGCAAACTATGCACGCAACATCACAACCTGCCGTATCATACTATGTGACATTGCCTTCAAAGCCTGGAAAACCTTTGGATCGGTGCCACAAGCAGATTTGGGAGTCAGTTGGGGCAAAGTCTTTGGCCCCGAATCTCCAAGAGGAGATCTCTTGCTACTGGACTTTCGAATCCGATGCCTCTTAACCTTCTCTTGGTGTTTGGTAGCTCATGCGACCTGCTGCCTATGCCTAACATAATCCAACTTCCTCCGTGCCTGCTTAAAGAGCATCCATTTGTCCTCTTCCCAGTCTTGCAGTATGTGGAAGTTTGCCTGTGAGAGTAAACTTGGCCTAATTGCAGGCAACAACCATAGTAGTGTGGATGGTCATCCCAAACCACCATATAGTGGTTCCTGGAATCCAACTTTTGTTCGCAATCCAACAAGGACGAGGATGCAGATAAAGTGGTATCCGGATCAACACCTTTGGACTGCCTCTGAAAAGAAGCAATAGCCTGGTGTGCACTGCTTTTTCTCTTGGTATACCAGGAATCCAGGATCACTGAGAAAAGATTTTCTGCAGAATAGAGCCTGTGTAAGCACAAAAAACAGTGAGCATAAACAAAAGTTCACGAAGCTTCAACTCGCAAGGCAAGCCAGTAATGGGGCCCAAAAGAGGAAGGATGATACGGGGCGCATGTGCACATGACGTCACCATCAGTTCCACATGGACCAGGAGGTGGCGCTATGGGACTGTCAGGTTTTCATGATTAAGTGAGTAAGCAACTTAACTCGATTTCTTGGGCGTCATGCCCAGACACAGAGGTCTTGGCAATGGTGGTCGAAAGGTAACCTTACATAACTAATACGTAAATGTAGACCTTTTCATGCTTGTCGCTACCGGTTTCAGGATCTTATGATCCATTTTGAAGCATCAACTGCATTTTTGTGCTAGACTTTAAAGTAACCATACTCTTGCAATCACGTGGTATGACATAGGTATACGTCCATGACGTCACGTTATAGTTGCTTCATACTCGTGTCTTATTGCGACATAATGAAGCGCATATACTAATATATACTACGTCGGTAGCTCGCAAACTTGTGCATAATATACATAATGCAAGTTGCAATTAAATAATTTCTTTTCTGTTTTCACAAAGCTTTAATATCAATTCCGTTAAAATTATTGTAATAAATATTGTTATTTGCAGGCGCATAACAAGGGTTAGACCTCTGTAAATTGTGTCCTGAATTATTTCTTTTTAAATTTTCTTTATTTAAGTTTTTGTTTAAATTTGGTAAGTACTTTTGTTAAAAGAAAAAAATGTATCTTTTTTCTTACGAAATGTGAATCATTTATCATCTGATAAAACGGGCATACCGAGAACTTAGGACTTTCCTTTGTACATTCGTCCATGTGATGATTAAACCATATTCGCCGGGTAAACGCATCTGCTGTCGGTGCCTTGTCATTCCCTCCTTATTTCATGCATGGGGATGCGATGTAAATCATTCATGTACTGTCTACGCATGACCTCCATAGAGAAACATTAACATGTGCAATATCAAGTCCTAACTCAAAACAGATATCAAGTTATCAAGTGAACAGTAAATTTTGTGTCAGTTGTTCTGTGACCTTGGGAATGAGGTCAAGGTCCAAACATTACTGGAGCATGACCATTTGCACAAAATAGGTAGACACTTATATAAATTCTCGTCAAAATAATGCCTACGTAACCTTTTTGCTCAGAAAATTTGTTTGAACTTTGAAATGCGGTAATGTTCCAAATGTAACCAAATTAACACTCTGTGTCAATGATCTGGACGCATCTTCTGCACCTGTTTAATGCGCCTTTCTAAATTCCAACATTCTTTTGTGTTTCTGTTGGAAAACTAGCTTTAATAAGCACCTTTTTAGATTTGAAGGCTCCCTTCTGCTTATTATGAATTGAGGACAGTTAAGACACCAAAAACCTTTGCATGGCCGATTTTGAAATTTTAACGGTTTTTACAAGATGAATGTCCTTTCCATTAGTTGTCAAAATTTCGAGTTTTTAAGCAAAGTAGAAAGATGAGAAAAACGCCAAAAACCAAACAGGCATGTGGACATGGAACATCCATGTGTCATTCTTTTGGTTTTCAGCCGCCAAAAGGAACAATGGCACCCGTCAATCATACTTAATAGCCTGTCACGTGGCTGCAGGTAGCAACGGCCCATGGCAAAAAGAGAGTGGTATCAGGGCGGCAATGCGAAATACGGCAGCATGCCGAAAGTATGTTTGTGGGCAGGGGAAAGATGCAAACATGCTTACATATCATAGCCTTAGTGGTTTACTTTATAGTTATCTTGCTTGTTTTGCTTTCTAATGAAGGGAGACTCGAAATGTTCAAGAGGAACGAGAATCGTCAGACGATGTCCCTTCAAACTTCAAAGGCCGTGCCGCGATGGATTACCTCAGTGGTCTTTCACACCAAAGATAGGCGGAGACAAAGTGACACTCTAATCAACAATACCCACGTACATAATAATATTTTATCGGAACCCAGGGATGAGGAAACAAAGGTACAAATAAACACATCGAAATAAGCATAAACGTGAACAGCAGAGAAAACACACAAAGTAGCGTTACAAAGCTCAGGTTGGAAAGTGAAGTGAAAGTCATTGAGAAAACAACTACAAAATAATGACCAGCTAACTAAGTAAAGTGTAAAGACAATTCTAACAAGCTAACCACATAAAGTATAGAGATAGGAGACGAGTAAATACAATAAAACAATATCCCTAAAAATGGAATGAAGAGGTAAGAGGCGGAAGACCAAACCCGCCATCCGAACACTGACCACGAGCGGACGCAGGCCGCCCCACCGAAGCAAGGCAACACAACTTTCGTTGCCAGGCTTGTGGTCACGGGGCCGGAAGGACCGCCTCCATGACGTCACACTTTGAAACCAGGCTGTCACTGTTGCCGTTTGACAGATCGCTGAATAATGTTTTCCGTACTTAAAAGGCTCTTTTATTCATGTGATGGGCCAAGAATTGATTGACAACCTCCCCAAATGTTCAGGGACGATGTTTAGTACGTTTTGTACAAATATCAGCTCAACTTGAGCAAATGGTATTGTTTCAGAGGCAATGATCAACATCAAAGGCCTTTGAAGCTTGTTTTCTCAGAAAGGATAATAGGACGAGAGCCCCACCTAAGAATGGTTATTCCAAGAAAACGGCTGGGCGAAATTTAATCCGGTTAACGGCTTTTGATTTTTTAATGTCTGAACTACAAAAACAATTCAGCGATTTTCTAAATTTTGCTTTGTTCTTTTTCTATGAAATGAAGAAAATGAACCTCCTGAAAATCAAAGGGAAAATTGAAACGTCAAACTTTGAGGATGGATAACAATAAAACGAAACCAAACATAAAAAAATGCAGGATTGCTTTTTGTTGCCAATATGTCAGGATTAAGATCCAAGTGTAATTATGATTTTATCACAAATAATTGGTGACTGATATCGACATTTATGGGGTGGATGCTTTGCAGTCAACTTTCAATTGTTTATTCAACAATTAACATCACAGACACCCAAGTACGGAACATATAAATTTTTTTGAGTATGACGAGTATACACATATATGATATGTTATCCTAACGCAAATACATTTTGAGCTAGGGTTGACTAAAGTGGGATTTATTTTTGGTGTCTTACTTGTCCTTAAGTGTCCAACATGACATTGTTATGTGATTATCGCAGTAAATAGCTTATTTGATTGTCTTGCGTGAGGGATTTGTAGTTAGCATGAATAATTAGTTGTAACACTTTGTTTTGGCCTCTTTGATTTGTCTCAGTTTGCTTTGGGTGTGCTTGAATGCTCTCTGTATTCCACAGCTGATAAAGGAATCAGTATATTCCTCAGGTCACAAAGTCGCTTCTGCATATTTCCGAATCTTCAATTGGTAAGCCTTAACTGGGATGGAATTGGCTTTTATGTGCCTCGGTTGGCAAGGATTGAGGGGTACAATTTTGTCTAAGTGATTGGTTGCTTACGATAGGTATTTATGACACTTGTTCAATCCAATTATAGAATTACCAAGACTAAAAATGATTTCCCTTTGCTATAAGTCATTTCAAATTACTCTTTTGGATCCAATATATATATACATAGGAAAAAAAGCAACCTTCAGTTAAACAACTGACAGGACTCACAGATTCTAAATTAGACAGTATAACTGGTCTTCAATAGTTTTTGGACAGGAGAACAGCAAAATTATTCTGTGAAGACATGCATGCAACGTCACGACAACTTCAAAATAACTCAAAGATAAACTCTACACCAAAATGGTCATAGTGCCGAATGAATACGAGTCACCAACTTGAAAACAACAGAGTGGCTATGTTGACAGCAGATAGATAGAGTCATTGCTTATTTAACGCTGGCCCCTCCTTATATTAAAAATATCTGCCCATTGGTATTATAATAATGTTTTCAGATCTAAATTTCTCATAATAAGACATATAATTTAATACTAGCACGTGTAATACTATCAGAAGAGTTCCAGAATCGATCCAGGTTTTTATTATTCTTCGGCATGCTTCGGGTTTCGAGAAATGCTGTTATTTTTATATCCAACCGAGGGATGAAAGGGTTATGGAAAAAACCCCAAAAGATCTGATACCGACATAATCATAACAGATCTTAATATAGAAGGAAGCAAACAAACCTAATTTTGCATTTTTTCTGGCAAAGTCTTAATGAAAGGTAAGGTACCAACATGTTAATTCTCAACAGTTTACTCTCTCTCTCTCTCTCTCTCTCGCTCTCTCTCTCTCTCTCTCCCTCTTTCTCACACAGACACACACACACACACACACACACACACACACACACTCTCTCTCTCTCTCTCTCGATCCAACCGACCGTCCCTTCATCGATCGGTCCATCGATCCATCCGTCCAACTGCCCTTTCAGCCCTGGGTGCACGACGATATATGCTGATCTGGACCACCTGTGGTTTGGGGTGCAGAATCGACTGAAAGGCAGCAAGTTTGTCTTTCACCTCTGTGACCCGTCTTCGATTTTCGGCTCGAGAAGCAAGTGCGAAGAGATCCTACCACTCTGACAGTGCACACTGATTTTCTCTGGGTTCTGCGGTTTTATCCACCACACGATCAGGAAGAATATACACGACAACATCTGTGCCATGGAAAGTGATTGGTAAAGGTTTGGCCGGCGCCGCGATCCAAGAAAAACTAATGGGTCTAAACTTTTCCTATTTATGATATCAACAGGTGTTTCGACAGTGATAACATTTGCTTCGAATTTGTTGTCTAAATTCAGATCGAAAATACCACTGAAAAGTTTGATTGAAACGTGCAATGTACATCCCTTACATCTTTGGTTTGTGGTTGGGCCAACATCACAAACCTACGAACTGAAGTTGGGGTGACACCTTTAACTGAAATTATTTTGAAGCTATTTAATTTTAATTCCCAATTGGTCCTAATTTGGCATGAACTACGCTAATGTGTACAATTGATACGCATGTCCAACACACACACTACCAGAACAACATGTGGGCCTGTATCTTTAATAGTTTCCAAGCTATTTAACATTTCAAGTTTATGCATTTGCCCAGTTAGAATAGATTAAAACTATCCCGTATTTTATTAACTTCTTAGACGCACCTATAGCATAACCATATAAATTGAAGTTCCAATGGTGCTTCCATCGTTTATAGTTTTTCGGAGATTCAGCTTTCAATTCCAAATATCTTTAATAAATATAAATTTGATTTCTACAACTAGTATAGTGTGTCGTTAGATACGCAGCCCCAACAGCGTTACCCATAGCACCAACGTCTGTGTCTGTATGTGACAAAGTTTGGAAGCCAGAAGCAATTGAAAGTGTATATGGCTCTAATTTGCATATTTTTTCTATGTTTATCTTTTGTGAACGATAAGCATTTCTTCATTTTGCGTGCCATACCCATGCAAAACTCCACGTTTCTGAGTCGTGCGTGTCTGATTTAAAAAGAACAACTAAAAATTTAGTGGACAGATAGGAAAGAAATAAAAATATTAGCAACACCAATATGGCTATAATTGAAAACAGACATAACAAGTACAAAATTTAGGAAGTCTAGTGGCAGCATGACTATGCTTGTTAACATGATTTGATGAAACCCTAATGGACATTCAATTAAAAACTGGAAAAATGATCTGTTTCAAAGCAAATCGGTCCATATGCCTACAGCCTAAGGTTGTTGCCCTGTTCATTCAAACTGAAATTGGAAACTCTACATGAGAGAAAACATGAAATTTGAGAACTTGAATAAAACGCTTGTGGCAAAATAAGGCTCTTGGCATGAAAAAAAAAATCTGCAGATAATAAAGAAATGCTGGAGAGAAGGAAAAAATTATCGATAAAACAACGTCAAGTGTCAGATATCGAACAAGTACACTTTCCAATGCTTTAATTTATTTATGAATCCTCTTGACATCACAGCATAGACTAATGACAAAACGGTCACCATATAGAGGCATAGAATTATCCTTTCTGGCATGAGAGTAAACAATAAATCCTAGTGATGTTCATATACACATGTAATTCACTGATGATGTAAAGATCATGGCCTTGTTGTATGTCTGGTCTACCAGAAATATGTACAAGTCTACTATTGGTGCTCCTAATTTGCATTATTTTAACTTCACTGATATGGCCACGCACGGTTCACAGATTCTTGCTTTAGTGCTGTCTCGGAGCTTAGCTCTTGACAAAATTGATGATGGATACACACAGAATTTGAAGTTGGAATGGCATCTATGCATAATAGTTTAGAAGATAGATGTTCAACATTTACATATGAAGTCTCCCTCACATGTACGTGTAAAACCAAATTCTACAACTTTAATGTGCGCTTCATGGGAGGCACCTACAGCGCAAACCTATAAATTGAAGTTGCAATGGCACCTCTACGTAAAATAGTTTTGGAGATTTAACTCAAGTGCCTCTTATTAGCATAAATTTTAAATTTCACAACTTCTATTTGTGCTCTTTTGGATGCACTTACAGCACAAACCTATGAATTGAAGTTGGATTGGCACCTCTGCCTTTTATAGTTTGGAGATATTCGACATTTAAAACTTCTCAAGTGCCCTACTTAGCATAAATGAAAATTTTATGACTTTTGTTTGAGGTTTATCGGCTGTGCCTACAGTACAACCCTGTAAATGGAAGTTTATATGCCATCCCTACCTTTTAGTTTTGAAGATGTTAAACATTTATACTTTTTAAGTACCTAATTAGCATAAATTCAAATTTTACAACTTTTGTTAGTGGTTCATTGAATGCACCTACAGCACAAACCTGAAATAAAAGTTCAAATTGTACTTCTACCTGCAATAGTTTTTGAAATGAGAAAAAGGGTATATTAATGTGGGGTTTGGAATGGAAATGAGCGTATCTATTGTCTTCCACAATGCTGTTGGCTATTAGTAGCGACAGTTATTATCTCTTCGTATTAAACAGGTGATTTATGCGAAAATAAAATTACAATACCTACCTATACACGCACAGTGAAAATGCTGGTGTTTACAGACAAAATCAACTATCGTTACATGTTCTGCTTACCGTTATACATATATGACATGTTTAACATTACCAAAGACATTTGAGCAATTTGTAAAAAAAAAAAAAAAAAAAAAAAAAACCAAACCCCCCCCCAAAAAACCCGCCCGATTCACCGATAAATTCCCTGAATAATATGCATTTTTACATAACCTTTTTTCTCCTTGAACTACCGAAAATCAGAGGCAAATTTCCACGATTTACTGCCAAACCGTACTAACATACTGGCTTAATTTAATAATTAGCTGCTCAAACTAATTGTAGAAATATTACTTGTGATTTACTCTAAATACCAACAATATATTACATTGTACATGTAAATACTTATTCAGTATGGACTAAAGGTCTTGCATTGGTTTATAACCAGGCGGTACAAACGGGTCTCTGTGGAGCTCACTTCCCTGCAATGGATACAGGCCAGGTTTCATTGCAAGTCTATGCTTTGACCAGAAAATAATAACTTATAATAGAGGTCTGACCTCCCATTTTCCTTTGAAGGACTAACGAGATTTATTAGTCTAAATATGTTAATAGCACAGCAATTTTTCATGGAATCAAGTTTAATTTGGTATTCGGCCAACTGAGCGTGACATTATCTTGTCACAAGGTTTTTCATTTTCCTTGCTCATTTTTTGGTATTTGGTCTTTTTATGAGGAAAACCCAGTAGTTTGCCAGAAACATTAGGACTTTGATGACCTTTGCTTTTTTGATCCACAATATAATTTCTAAGGATTTTGTAACATTTTTAATAAAATGCTCCCACGATTGTTCAGTAGCCATTATAAATCTAGTGAAAGACTTCTTCACGCGATCTGTTCCGGTTCTTTACTGAAACATCGTCCCAAAATTGTATCACTAAGCACATATGCACCCAGTAAGCACATTGTAAATTGAAGAAATAACTTTAACATTTTTCTGGCAAAACAGCCAGTCACACAAATCTTTAATTGTTTGTCAATGGGCAGTTGTATTCAGGATTTTAGTCACACCTCACCTTACAATGACTCGTTTTTCAATTTTCCCTTTTGGATCTTGGGCTAATTTACCTACATTTGTAATCTAAATAGCATTAATACTTTCAGTAATATAAAATGAATGTTAAATGCTGTGAATTTAACAACGTTTACCAAGAAACTATACAGACGTCACTAACATTCTGTTTTTTCAACCATTTAAAATGTATGCGAGAATATACCCATAATATATATATATATATATATATATATGTGTGTGTTTGTGTGTGTGTGTGTTTGTGTGATTCTTTGTGTCTCACAGACATTGTATAGCTAAAGAGCCTTTCTCAATGGCGTAGACCCTTACTGAGGGTTAAGAGCTGATCTAAGGTGAGGGTGAGATAGTCTTTCAGCTCCTGAAAAGCCTCAGGGTCTGAGATATCTTGATATTTTTAAGCGAACATTCCATAGCATTAATAGAGCACAGTAATCCAGTCAGTTATTGTAGCATAATCCAAAGATCAACAGGAGAAGGGTGGTGAAGTATCAAAGCCAATTTATTTATATATTATATATATATATATATATATATATATATATATATATATATATATATATATATATATATATATATATATATATATATATATACTAGGCTAAAGGAGAGCTGGGCATAGTTAGAAGAAATATGTTTTGGCAGAAAACTACCTCCTTTAGATAAAAATCAGAAAGTAGCCACAATTGAATGAAAGAGGTTTCAACTGACAATGCCCTTCAATGTTCTACTCAAATAATTGAATGAAGGAGGCTTCAACTTACACTATCTGTGACAATGTTCCACCCAAATAAGGTTATCTGAAAGGTAAACTGCAATTAAGTTTTCAAAGTCACGAAGGCGCATTTTTTGTCTTAGTTCTCTTCCGTCTGATCAATAGTGAATATTTGGAAGTCCTGGTATTACCTTCTAGTGTTAAACGCTTCAACACTTCAATAAAAAACAAGTGGCGAGGTGTTTAGTGTCATAATCTTGTCGTCAATTATGCAGAGTAATATTTCAATTTTGTAAAATTTTCAAATTATGGTTCAAGATCTTCTCACAACATGTAATTAGATATATCAGTTTAAATAAAAGAATAAATAAGTGGGAAATCAAAATGAACATCGCCTAAAATTGCACCTAGAAGTAGTTTTTAGTTTGAGATGTTTTATTTCTGAAACTGTTGGTACTGTCAAAATGAAATTGCAAATGTTGGGTAGATCATGAATTTAATATGTATCTCAGATGCTTATATGATGAATTTATTGACCAGTGCCACTCCCTTAACCACAGATTTAGAACTAAGCACAATTTCCCAAGTTTTAAAAATATATTTTTCTGAATAATGCAATAAATTTATCAAAAAAATCATACAAATTTTCATGGATGCTCATTTTGTTTACCCACTGAATTTTAAGTAGGTCATATATGCATGCATTGAATTATTCATACAGACATTAAAACCACCATTTGTGACCCTAATGACGTACATAGATTTATGCTGTTCCTGATAGACCAGGTGGGGCACTTCCATTCTCGAGTCATAAGGACAAAGTGAACACCAGAAAAGATTTGGTTCACAACAAATCTGTGTGTGTCGACAACACTAGGATAAATTAAAATGCTGCAACAATTGTTCACTGTTCATTGGTTGTGCCTATAAGCATTGATAAATCTACTGGTATTTCTTTCTGTATCAGTTTTGCAGATGTTTAAGTTTGTCAAGTATTGTTAACTTTCCCAAATAGCATAAAGTGAAATGCTGCTGTTTTACCTACTCTTCATTCGATGTGCTCTGTAGCACAAATTTATGGATTGAACTTAGCAATTCAGGCTGGGGTCTATGTCTCTGTTGCTTGATGCAATATTTATTGTTGTTGACAAGCGCCATCGTGACAGTATGTAAAGCCATTCTGAGCACCCCATTGTCTTGTGAAGCTAGTGGACCTGACCAGGAAGACCTCACTTAATCATGGCGCCATGATACCACACACACAAAGTTGGGATCAGGATGACTGAAGGACATTTGCTTTGTAAATCAAAATACTTTTCCAGTTCACCTCACTATTATGTTCGGGGGGTGAAATATAACCCTCATCACGACAGTCAGCTTTAAAAATATGCTTTAATTAAGACTACCAAGTCCTTAAGCTGACATGGAAGTATTTAGTCAAAATAGTGGCTTTACCTTCGGAGTGCTGTTGAAGGTTTCACCCGTAGTTTAAAAATTGTACAATCAATAGTCAGTTTTAATTTGCATATTTGGCATATCGTCTCATTGGGATTTCTTGGGCCTTTTATATTTTATTTGTTTTTGCCCCGAACTGCTTCCTAGTAGTCATTACCCTGTTCCGCAGTCCGAACTCTTTACTCTCCATAAGCTAACCTGTCCATGTCTAAACTATATGCATATGGAATTACTATTGTGCATATTGCACAAGTTCCTCTGTAAACTTTTGACATAGGCTGTATCAGCCCAAATAAATAAAAGGGTCTTCAGCGGGTAACTACTTAACATGTTTTGGAGCCTATTACCCGTACATGTCTCTCTGAGTACCGGCTCCTTGTCTCAGCTAAATATTCAGCAAAGACAACCCACATAATAATGAATAAATATGAACATTGCAAATGATGAATTAGCTAAATACGTGAAGTTTTGCTTATAAATGCAGAGCTTCATTATAAAAGAAGAATACCCGTCAAACTAACCATAATGACTAAATTTGTATAATTATCTTTTGATAATTGTTTTGTTGTACAATTTGAACCACCGGCTATGAATCTAGATTTAGAAGGGTTTTTGTGCAATTTGGATATCCAGAACAAAAGTGGAATAGAGAAGTCCTCTTCAGAAATTTTTATATTAAAATTTCTTTTCATCTCATCTTTGTGTGAATCTATCAAATTATCAATGGATTGTTTGTCTAATTTATAGACGTCATTTCATCTTATGTCTGAAATATTGTTTATACCGAGGTCCTTTTTCAAAACATCCAGATAATATTTTTTTGCAGATGATCCCAAAATTGTTGCCTGCCTAATCTATGTTAGTGACTACAAATCGTTCTTGTAGTTCTTTGACTGCTTTTGAAACTTTAGGATGTTTTAGATTAACTTGATATATTATCAAGAACACTTTGCATTGTCCAGGACCACCGATAAACAGTTTGTTGCGATTTGTTGCGGGATGACTCTGCCCCCTCCACATTGACTGGACTACTGCACAAATAAGGAGTTTCCAACTGTATCCAAACGTACGTAGAAGTTTAAGAAAGAAATTCCTACTTCTGCTAATATCAAACTGATGTACATGGCACCGCAAACATTTTCCATCATCTAACGCCACCGCATACTGTCAAGATCGAAAGCTAATTTAAATTTTTTTGCCAGGCTCAAATGAGTGTGTGGCGACTGCATCTCATTCGCTGTGCTTGTTCTTTACAGTGAAAAATTGGATTCATATCAACATCGAGAAGTCTTCTGAAATTCAATAATATTTCACAAAAAATTGCACACGGGTCATACTTTTCGTACAAAGGGCGCCGTGATTTTTTGTTGATTCGTGACATTTTCTACAATCAGGTTACTACCAAATTCAGTTATGGGACGATATGAACTGGGGAAAAGTATGCGTGTTGGTAGATTGCCAGGGCTAAATTAGATAAAGTGGATTGTTTGATCATTCTGTCGAATTGATTTTTTGGGGGGGGGGGGTCAACAGTTAACCTCATGCTGCCTGGTTCCAGTTTGTTGGAAACGTAGGGTAAGAATAGTGTTATGTTCACCCTGTGCGTGCCCTCAACGACCATGAACCGCAGAGTTCAGCGGTCCATTTGGTCAAACAGAAATGGCCATCAGCAACAGCTGCTGGTCAGCCCATGTCAAAGTTTGGCAGTGTTGATACAGATGATGCAGATAGCAGAGATGATAGCGATCACCTGCTACTGACCACCTAAATATTTTAACGTACCCTTAGGTTGGAGGGATGTTGGAAAAATGTCGTTCGTGCTGTCGATGCTAAAATACCTAAACTGAGGAAACATGTCTCTGGACTTAAAGCTCACGCAAAAAATAACAATTAAACTCCAGCCAGAAAGCACTGCCCCAAACCTATTCGCGATTATTTAGAGTGCAAAATATCGGAAAACAGAGAAATTTGTTGACGATGCCAAGCATGGTATAACAGAATAACGTTTTACGCAAGTTGTCAACAGATTTTGAAGTTGAAAGTGAGAATATAGACGAGATCATTCAAAGTCATACAAGAAAACTTGATGTCTAGTTGGAACTGCAGGATTAGTAGCATGTTTTGGGAAAGCCGCGGGCAATACGTGTGAGGTTCGTGACGTATAATTGTCCTTACAGATTTTACAGCGCAAAAAGATGTGTTTTGGGACCTAAGGAGTGTTCCAGCGGCCCACAAACTGAGACGAGAGAGAAAAAAATCATTCTTGGTGGTCACATGACGGTACACTGCTTGTCCGTGAGCTCAATTCTTGGAATGCTAAGGGTACAAATGACCTTGCAATGCAGTTTCGCAACTTAGATGATTTTAAGGTATAGTGTCATCAGTGACAATGTCAATGAGAATACCATTTTTGTTGTTGTTCAGAAAAAAGATAGCTTGACATTTTTTGAGTTCAGGTCATCAATAACGGTTTTCCTGTAGATCACCACTGATATCCTTCAAGTTCAGTTATCGCTCTTGACACGTCATCTATAAATTCTACTTTTTCATATTTGTTCTCCATATGAAATAAAGGTACCCAAATTCTGTATTGAAAATGCGTGTTTGTTTCCATTTAATGTAAATTATACCATCGCCAAGTAAAGACATATACTGTGTCTTTCCTGCATATTTTTGTATTTATTCATCGTTTTTATGTAGAATGCATAATATTTTTGCGTACATGCTGTGTTGCTCTACCGTTGTGCATGTAGGATATTTAGATTGGTTGTATTAAACTGCCCATATATTTTTCACTCCCACGTTTTTGTTTCATGTTTACCTCCAAAACACTAACTGTATATTCCTGGTCAAAGAGTGACTCAATTGTTTACTTTGGCGCCGGTTAGGCGCAATGCGCCCACCCGGCGCCAAGGAACATTTTTTATTTAGGGCGTGCCATCATGAACAGTCTTGCATAAAAATCTCAGCAAAAGAGTTTTCTTGTAACGAAAAAATTTAGTAAAACCTTTCAGGTGGAGGACAATTTACATCCATGCGCTCTGGGGCGGTGTGATCAAGGAGGGTTTTATATCGTGGAGGGTGTGAAAGGAATGCGACATATAATTTTGGTCAAATTATATGTTTAGACTCATGGACATCTGGCCCGCTACACACATGTAAGACTAGTTGAAGACCCATTCGTGTGCAATCTTAAACTACCTATCACTGTGTTATTGCGTATATTTCATATTGCACTATCATGTGCACACGGTTATTAGCGTGCGTCACCGATCGTTCATTTTTTTTGTTTTGTTTTTCTTTTAGTTGATCTCGCTATATCTTTTCGAAAGACGGCGATTCAAATTTAGCCCTGTGAGGTCGAAATATATTGTTATGCGACCAAGCTTATTGCAAACTCCCCCTATTTTTTCAGTTGGGTTTCATATCATAAATATGAACGACTCTGTTGATATTCTTGGTGTTCATTTGGGTGGTAGAGAGTCCTGTAAAGAGAGTGTTAAACATGGAACCAAACAAAGTAGACAAAGTTATTTTATAATCTCGGAAACACTACGCTTTTATACCTTTAGTCCTCCCATGAAAGATCAAATCGCTGTAAAACTCTTTTCTTTCCCTTCTTCAACGATTCTTTAGTGCTGAATCTTCATTGCTTGGTTTTTATGCACGCGTCATTGCTGAATATGCTGCCCTTCATAAAAAAACACCCGGTACGATTGCTAAGAGTTACTGAGTTTCGTTTTTTACCAATACATGTTGCTTTAATACTTGCCTATTACTTCTTATGGCGACAACCGAGTTTTAGATTCTCTACACTCCCTTGTACATGATGAAAATTTCATCACGACTTGGGCCCATGAACATGCACTAACAGTTTTGCTCACCAGGTGTATTGTTTTGTATGGGTGGAACTCTGGTCTCTCTTAAGTTTTAGTTTCCAATCACTTTCTTACTTTGCATTGTATCATGATATATCTACATGTATGTGTCTTATGTAAATGTTTTCAAAAGACTGGAGGCTAATAAAATTATTATACTCATGATCAGAAGAGCATTCAGCCCTGTACATATGAAAACAGCGAGCTGAAACCACATTATGGCTCAAGCTTATGCAAGATTCCATGCAAAAATCTTAATGTATTCCTAAGTTTCTTCCTTATAACAACACATCAAAGGGCACACCTTTTCCGTGATGGCAATGTCAAAGAAAAACAAAGTGAGAGATTCAGTAGATTTGATGTAACAGTCTATTAATATTTCAAATTACCAAGAGCACATTTGATCAAAGATTTCCCAGAATCGTATTTTTGTAAACATTCTTAAATTTTGAAACAGCCTTGCTAAAAAATCTCTGATCAATTCTTCAAACAAGAAACAAGAATGTGCTTCTTAAAATGTAACTAAAGTAGTCTTTTTTCCGTTTGCTGATAATTCATTTTTTATGTGATTTCCGAAGTTCCAAAACGAAACCTGTTCCATTCAAAGAAAGCAACCCCCCCAACACACACACACACACACACACACACACACACACACACACACACACACACACACACACACACACACACACACACACACACACACACAACCCCCCAATAAAAGTCAAAAACCAAAACAAAAACAAATAAAAAAAACCCCCAAACCTAACAACATATAAGAGAAAAAAAAAAACAAATAACAAAAACCAAAAAAAAAAAAAAAAAAAAAGAAAAACAAAAACACACACAAAAATATCAAAACAAAACAAAAACAAAAACAAAAAAGGATTTAGTTGAAGCTACAATTTTACAATATAACATGTAGCTCTCATAGATTTGGATTAATTTTGTCACAAAGTGACATAATTGAGACCCCATGACCACTTGCACTTCGGAATAATAATTTCAAAACTTGATGTAACATAAGAGAAAACTGCACAAATAAGAAAATAGTTCTGTGATAGTAGATTAAAAAGTGGTGTCACAATGACACACGTGATACGGTATTGCTCTACACATTTCCAGCATCTCTACCTTAACAATATCAGGTTTGGGAGAGAAAATGCCTTTTTGTATTTGTCTTTGCCTACATTATCTGTTTTTTGTTGGATACTAAACATGAAACACAATAATGAGAGGTTGTAAGCAATAATACACACATATGCCCTTGGCTTCTTTTTTCCCACGAAGTACACGTCCCAGTAATCTTGACCACACATTGCTTGCGTGTTCTGTACCTTCTCTATTAACTCTATTACTGTAGGAAAATAGATATACACGTAAACATGTTGTAATGATATTATGTCAGTTGCTTGTTTTTGCCATCCATCCAAACCATGGGCCTTCAATTAACTTCACATAGAAAAACGAAACTTTGGCAGGCGAACGCGTGCACTCTTAATACAAACCTATTCAGTATCTGAAACATGACTTACTACTGTTTGTACTCTTGTCCATTGAAAAATCAGTATGCCAATTGAAGAAAGCATAACGGCAGGTCCTGGAGGATAGGTGGTTATCTATGGAAAGCATAGTTTGGCACGTTCACGTCGAGCTGACTTCGAATTTTTAAATTGTGAAAACCTGTTTGTAGAATTCCCTCTGAGCTATGGATCATTTCAGGTTGGAGTTTATAACAGACCACATGGTCAACCAGCTGCTTAGAGAGACATATTTATTGAGGGCTTGGACCATCCAATCTCTAATTGCAACACATTGGAGTCAAATCCTAAAGCTTAAATCTCTCCTGGGATTTTTATGATCGATACCAGTGTTGCAATACATATCCTTCCAACAGTTAACTTAGTCTCTGTCTTCCAGTTTAGTATCGCTTTATAATTATTTAACTGAAAAGTGGTTGCGGTCGTATTAATGACGAAAATGAAAGTCTCCTCGACAAAATTACAGATTAACCCGGCTTTCTTCTTAACACAGGCACCTTGAGAACCATCTCCACGTCTGATCATTCAATCATATTTTGTACTTTTTCTCTTTAACCTCAAAAACCTGTCCATTTAGACACACAATTTTGATTAAATAAGTCAAGTAGCATCTCAAGTGCCCTTGGGAACGTCCCTTAATGTTTTTGGCGATATAAACGATATAATGCCATACTGGACTGAGCTTTTAGCTGATTTGAGTTACCAACAAATCCCTTCACCTGTCGTTCTTCTCAGACATCCAGACAAGCCTTGGGCAATCTTTAAAATGTAATATTGTTACAAGAATCTTCAGTTAAGACCGCCTTTTTAAAGTGACCACTTCTATGTTAAGACCCCTAATTTACATTCCCGTATCCATCTTATATTACATTATGTTCATGTATTTACTCTCCTCCATATTAAACCCATTCAGTGCCACAGGTGGTCTAAATAGGGAGATTCCATTGTAAGCAGACAGGGAAAGCGAGCATGGAATCGCTTTAAAGGCTTTGACAAGAGAGTACAATATTTGACTCCGATTGAAACCCTTAAACTGGAACAACGTTTTATGCTCTATAAATGGTGTATTTTTGTACTAAATACTTTGTGTAGCTCTATAAAGCAATGCCTTTCCCAAGTTTTTCACTAGTGTGACTCCAAGGATACCAATACTAAAAGTATTGAATTGACAGCAGATGCATACTTGTTTTTATATCCCCAGTCTATGCTGTTCTTCTCGAAAATGTGAGGCCTATTTCTGGAGATTTGGTACAATGGGAAATTTTCACCAATAGTTTTCAAACAAATGTAAACCTCCAGAAAAAGCCGACCGTAGGCCCATCCCAAATTTTCATATTGAACCGAGGGCCGGCTAAATTCCCACATAGGTGATGATCTCAATGTCACAAAGTTTCGCAATCTCTTTTGCCAGTTCTGCTTCTGGTCCTTATGATATGCAAAACAGTGTATTTAGATTACAACGCCCAGTATTTGCCGTTCGGTTGCTAAGTCTTACACTTTGCTCTTATTTCTCTCCTGGTGATTCTTGGAAGAGGTTCCATGTGTCTAAAGACAATTTTAAGTAAACCAAAGTAATTATCGTCCCATTTTAGTGCCATTCGACGTCTTCAAGGCATTTGAACGCCTAATATACAAGGTGTCGTACGCGTACTTTATGTTTCATGATCTACCGGTCCCACAAATTAAAGTTTTATACCTGAAGTATCGACAATTAATTAACTCCCTAGAATCGTTAATGATATCTACAATGTCTTTTTACTGACAAAAAAAAAAAAAAAAAAAAAAAAAAAAAAATCGAGAATGGGCTCTCTCGATATAAGCTAAACTTTCGATCCATTTCGGTGTGGAGGTCTTTTCTGTAAATTGAAGAAGCTGAGCATAAATTTCTCTTCTGAAGCTGTTGGTATTTATTCATCTAAAATCCGCGTATATAAATCCATGATACAACCCACCTTAGAATACAGTTGTTTTGTTTTTGATAGTTATTCTGATACAAATTCTAATTCTTTGGAGTATGTTCAATATGAAGCTTCACGAATACGCGTTGCTGCTGGAAAACATACTCCACGCAGCGTCACGTGAAACTAAACAGGTTGGCCGACTCTGAGCGAAATACTCTGTCTATTTATTGAAATTAATTTTGTCTTATATGATAATAAATATAACGGTCGCTATTCTTCTTTCATATCTGGTACTTAACAATATGTTACTTGAATTGTTAATTGATATGTTCATATTGGAAACTCAACGTAACATCCATGTTAGAAATTATCGTAATCTAACACAAATTAAACCATGAACTCAACGTTTTGGCCTATGTTTTTCCAACTGCTATTTAAAACCATGAACTCAACGTTTTGGCATATGTTTTTCCAACTGCTATTTAACTTTGAAATGATCCTGCACTAGACAAAGGCAATAGACCTCTTTGGACTAATCTGCATTTGCTATTTGAAGACAAATCCTTTGTCGGTTGAATACCTTAAATCTCATTATTCATATAGTATGAATAAATTTCAACCCAGTTGCTTCTGGATTTATCGAAATTAATTCCAAATCGTTGCCTAACTAATATACTGCTATCGGCAAGTTGTCCATGCTCTCATCCTCATGAGGGAACATGGCATCATTTCCTGAGTGTTTATAATTTGCATCTTCTAGGATAATTTCATTGATAACGGTTGTCAAGTTCTGGCTCCGAGAGCATAATTCTATTCTCCATGTTGCTTATGATACAATATAAAAGTGTCTTGCTCACAGCAAGGAGAATCTATCTGCCGGATATAGTATAAGAAACTGTTCATTAGTCCTATTCTGAATCGAAACGATTTTTATTCTGAGCTGTGCTTACCCCCTGCTTACCTCTTGGGTATGGTAATTCCCGATTCGTATACATCGCCTGGTAATTTTTAAAACGTTAGTTTTCAGGCGTTTTCCTACGACCGTACGCAATTTTATCTTTATTCTTATTATTACTATGTAATGACTATTGTACACCATACTTTTGTGTTTTGATCATTGCAAACTGCATTGTGCTAGAATTGTTTCATCGTGTGTCATATATATATATATATATATATATATATATATATATATATATATATATATATATATATATATATATATATATATATATATATATATATATATATATATATATATATATATATATATATATATATATATATACATATATATATATATACATATATATATATTGAACCATTCTTTTTTAAGAATGGTGATTTGGTCGAGTGGATATGTGCGTTTCCGATTTCTGCTAGGCGTCTGGTGCCAAAGGTTGCACGTTCGAGTCCCGCTCGTCGTTCCGAACATAATAATAATAATAATAATAATAATAATAACATATAAATATATATATATATGTATATATATATATATATATATATATATATATATATATATATATATATATATATATATATATATATATATATATATATATATATATATTTCGGTAATTTCTTAATGCTGGTTGATTAAAGTGCCCGAGTCCCGCTCGTTCCGAACATTATTTATATGTATATATATATATATATATATATATATATATATATATATATATATATATATATATATATATATATATATATATATATATATATATATATATTGGATGGCAGGGAGCCCAGTATGCAGTATTACGGGCTGACCAAGTCTAATATTGGGCAAGGCGAAAGCTGAGCCCAATATTTATTTTGGGGGTCTCGTAGAACTTCATATTGGACGACTTGCCGTCCAACATTTGTTATATTCTGCATGATATACCTTGGTCCAGCAATTATTACTCACAAACTCAGCGCCTATTGCTGTCCGATTGACTCAAATAGGCCCGCCACATGGGTCTGAAATGCACGGTATGACGTTCTGTCATCCATACAGTGCATGTCGTAACCTCATGTGGAGTGCATGCCGTAACGTCACGTTTTATACTTATGTATAGTGCTTTACCGTGTGACATGCACGTGCTGACTGATATATTGTTTCTCCTGTCCAAGAAGTTTTACAGGACAGGCACGTGGTATGAATACAGACATCTGATCGGTTACTTCAGTGCTAATGCAGTATCTATATATAATATCTACAGTGTATATATATATATATATATATATATATACATATATATATATATATATATATATATATATATATATATATATATATATATATATATATTTTCATATCTGGAGAACCTCTTGTTCAGTATTTTATGTATGCTATTAGGTAACCCAGGATGCAACGTTGATATTAAATATTTAAATGAATTAATGAATGAATGGACTAATAAATCAATCAATCAACTTTTAGGCACAGTACCATTGAAGACGTTTCATGACTTTATGAACCCTTAATCTTTCCCAACAGCCAAAAACTAGATATTTATTTTATCCTGGCAGATTTATGGTAATACAAAACTATAACTACTACATTTGTTTTCATAACATCTTTATGCGACCGTGTGCAAAAGATAGCCTATTATGACATCATTAACCTGGGCAATGATTCCTTTCGTTTTTGCGCAAACTGGACACATTTTACAAGTCAAAGTCGTTTGTAAACTTTACACATCCTCAGGGTCTATTGACTCTCGCGAAATTTTTTTTTTGGTGCACTACTTTCCCGGAAAAAAAGTTTAGACACGAATGTGTTATATCTTAATCCCCAAGTGGTAACCGAGTTGCGCCAGATGTTTGCAAATATATGCATGTAACCCAAGGTGGAATCATCTGCACTTTAAAAAAATATAATGATGGCCTTAATATGAAAAAGTCTCAAATTACGATAAGACCTCCTTTTCTCGTTCAACGCGTACTGCATTTGTCAAATTTATTAATCGTACCCCAAAATGTACGGAAAACACATACGAATGTTTAACAAATGTGCTTCAGCAGTACCTTGAGTTATCACGTTTCTTAACTTTTTGTTCGGCCGAGATTGAAAGAATGGTTATCTTTGACATTAATGGTGCCCTTTTGCCCATTACATTCATAATTTGGCGCTAAAACTAACTCCTGTAAACAATGTTACTGTTTCTTGTAATCAGTCATTGCCAAAAGGAGATTTATGTCACATGTCTCATGTAAATCAACAAAATTACTGGACGTGTGGGTTTGTTTATCTCGCCACCGTTGCAAATACAAACACCATACGTTATGATCTCGTTACTTGCCTTTTCACACCGTTATAATGACTAGGTTACAGACCTCCAATCGAAAAATGTTTGAGTATGGAGAATATTTCCTGTCATCTGAAACATATCATGTTTGGACGTCACTGCAGGTTCGCATTTTGTGGGAACCTAGCTGTGGCTGACCATAGGCCGGGGGAGAGTTATTTGACTATTTAGAACCAAATATCCAGTAACTTGTTTGAATTTATTTTCTTCTTGAAAAAAAATGCCATAGAAAAGGAAGGAAAGACCCTCACTGCATCCCTTTTGCGGAGCACAAGTAATAGTAGACAACAGAGACACGGCGTACCAAGGATGAACAAGACTGCACGCAAACAGGGAGAAATGCAATGCCACGCAATAAGGATTAATGACGAGATCAGCCCTAATGGCAAGTACTTAAGCATTTATATTCATGTACTTTTCGTAAGAGTCACATGTCTGCCTGTTGAAACATAGATCTTTGCAAATTATTTCGTTTTCTTGGAATACATTTTTGCGGACCAAATAATAATGTTGCAATGAAAAAAAATGAATTTTACATTTTGCAATCTATGGTCGTTCCAATCTAGAATCTATACATTGGAAAAAGTAGTGAAAAAACCATCTTCATTGACACTACCACAAGCTCATATGAGATGGTCAATAAGGCCATTCTTCGACAACTCTGCGTTAAGTTTCACAGATAGGCATGTAGAAAGATGGGCATGTAGAAATGCTACGTACCCGTCTGGACCCAATGATAAGAAGTGGGTGAACTTAAGACTTGTCTTTTCAGACTCGTCTTATTACTATGCATTACGAAAGGCAAGCGACAAGTCATACCAGAGACGACGAACAACCATTACATATATATATATATATATAAATAATAATATGTATCTCTATGTATGAAAACATTTAGTCATCTATATTGGATGTTTGACTGTGCATAGCTAATTCGGGGGCTCTCCATCGATAAGAGACGTATGTAGTATTAATAAAACACACAGAGGACAGACAATATAACAGATCCAACTAGCAACTGAATAGGCATTACAAATAAATGGCATATAACAAGTAACTAAATGTTAAAACATCTGCTTTCTGAAATAAAGATGCACAGCTGTAAATGTTGCTTTGTTTGACTTGCTCCCCAGGTCGGGACTACCCTTTCTTGTGATATTTGCAAAATAACTACTGTCTGAGTGGGCGAGCAAGTATTGGTGAACCCCGGGCGACAAAACTGAAATTACATTTTTCAAAAGAATAATGTGGGGATAGGGATGAGCGAATAATTGAAAAAAAAATGCTCTGTATCTTTAAGTGGACTCCCACATGAACATGTTGGGTCCTTGCTGATATCAACCCTGTCCAGATGATCCTGCACAGCAGAGTGACGTAATCTCTGTTAGGTTTGACATATGTTTAGAAAACCCTCTTCATGTGTAAAGTACATGGGGGTGGGGTGGGTGGGGTGGCATCATCAAACTACTGACATTTTAATTTGGTTTGGAACGGTAATAAATTAAATGTATGAGATTGCCGAACAACAAACAGAAGATCATCGCATTATTTGATGGAAGACGCAAGGACAGTATCGTTTGGTCTTAACGTTTTTAATTTGCCTTGCTGTTAGTGGCTTCCATAATGAAGTATGGGTAGTAGGGGGTACTGGATCAAAAGAGTTAATGAGAAACACATTTGTGAATAATTTTATTAAAAACGTATTGAATATATTCGTCCCACCATGAATTAAAGATAAATTATATACAATTCTAACACTGTGCCCACTTCGTTGCCGAGCGGCGGTTGGCAGTAAATCGCCATTCAAACTTTTTGTACAACATAACAAGTTTACGTGTTCTTCTTGTCTGTGATTTAAAAAAAAAATCTTCATAAAGTAGATCTTGGTTAAGCTTTGAGATCGCTCTTGTGCGGACTCATGCAGCTGCTTCTAAATTGACTGTGAACAGTGATCACAGTCATTGCTTAATTGTACACCAATTCCACACAACATACACCTAATCTTGAAGTAGCGTAAAAGACAAGCACACCGTTTCCAGGAATTTATAGTGAGACCGAATCGCTACTATTGCATAATGTTTACCAGCCTCATTACTTTAGTGGCCAAATCATGAACGTAATTTGTCAAGCGGATAAGTATGATCGTGGAACCTACTGCGAGGTGCTGGTGTTCTTGTTCACTCTGTATATGTATGATTATTCATAAAGGTAAAATTCTATGCTCTGTGGGTAGTTGTTTTTTTTCCGATACATGCTTCTTATTTTGGAAAGATTAAGAAACTATATTATTTCAATTTTCTACTTTATATTAGTGATTATCAAATAAGGTCGCTGAGACAAACGAATTTTCGAGGGTGATACAAAGAACTGTGTCGTCGTCAAATAATCGAACGGTGAATTTGTAATGTTGACTGTATCATTAATATAAATCGAGAAATAAAAGAGGGAGGCCCAACCGATCCCTAAGGGACACCTGCTATGAGGCAATAAGGTAAGAAATAATGCAAGCTCGCGCTTTTCAACATAGGTAACTCGTTTTGTGCACGTTCCGGGTTTCTTTGTCCCTCGAACACAAGAACTCACTCATATTTGTGTTGTAAAATTGCAAAGTAGCTCAGTTGAGGTATACGTTACACAACCATATGTCTGGACATGGCATTATGTAACAAGAGACCTGGTTGAAATGATCAGACACCGCAAGTATGTGTGAGTTGCGTGTCAGAGAAAATAAGAAACCCAGCACGGGCAAAGCACAAGTTGGTTTGTTGTTCCTTCGGAGACCAGAACCAGTGACTACGACTGTTACCGCCAATGGATACGAATCATTTTTCAGATATTTCCCAATGTACATTTACCATTTAAACTAGCATGCGATAAGTTTGTACTCAAAATAAATGTACTTCGGCGTCTATAATGTTTATAGCCAATGAGCAGAAAGGACAGTGGGGTGCTACTGCGTTAGCAAAGGTCGTGTCCACGTCCACATTACGTGAAATAAGAAAAAAAATACAAATGAGGGTTGATTGGAAGTCTGGGAAAAAAAGACACACAAGAAGGCAAATAATAATGCTCGATACGCCATCATTGAAAGCGTTTACCCCTTAAGATCAGTCTCTACTTTCAAACTGCTGGTGTAAGCTTGGGGATGCAAGTTAGAGTTTATATGAGGACAACTCAGTCACATATAAATTGAAAGGTGTATTGTTGCCTCTTGGCGAGCCGCGTTCTCTTACCAAGTGTCCAATACAAATGTCCAGCCCTGCTCTGCCGTGACCCCTTATTTATAGTAAAATGGAGATGAAGAATTTTAGATAATAAAATAAAATACTGAATACAAGTTGATTTGGACCCTTGGCTTAGTACTTTGTCAATAAAATGAATTACAAGGTTTACAGGATAAAAGCTAATTATCATACCCACAATGAAACGATTTGCACAGAACATAGTCAATTTAGGGTGATAAAGAAACTTCATTGAGCAAACTGTCACTGAAACAGAAGCTAGAGCGAATGTTTACAGTGGCGTTCAAAGTGACTGCTACAGGAGGTCCCAAGATATAAATGACAATTGAGATGCATCAATAGTGCTGCACAAAATCCATGGCGTTGTTTGTAGTTGAATACAATGTAGACATCATCTACCCCATAAAATTGCAGAAACGTCTCCCATATATGTGGATAAAAGTATATCTAACGTGCATTAATGATGTTACAGAAAGTGCAGGCTGAGTACAAAGGCACATGTGTTGATGAACGGACAAAGACCACTTGTCTGCATACCCGCAAAGCACAGCTACATGTTTCAAGGGAATGTAAATAGCGCCCCTCTACCCGCAAAGCTCTGAAGACGCATGGTATGTATTCCGTAGTTTACCTCTGGGATGTGTCACTTCCGCCAGTTGCGTGTTTTGTTCTGTCACATAAACGGGATGACTTCAGTTGATAATACTTATGTGGATCTTCTAAAGTATTATGAGGAGGTGACAAAATGTAATACTAAGTGCAAATAAAGTATTTCATGGGTAGATGCACGGCCGCACCCCATATCAGAAAATAACGTCATTCTTCATGTGGTTTAATGACTCATTGACAATATATGCATATGGAAAATTCCATGGATATAGGTCACCTTGAATACCGTCGTCAGCGAACATTGGCTCTTCATCCGGTGACTGAGGATTCTTCAAGTGTATTTTAACGGCTGGAACAAGAGCTTAAGAAACCTGAAGCAGCATGGTTAATATTGCACAGGTGCAGCTTGTCTCACTATGAAACTTTTCATCACAAAGAAGATCATGTATTTTGCCTCAGATCGAAAATAATTGAATTTGAACTATAAGATTCCAACAACCAGAAAAAATAAATGAAAATTGAAATAAATATTTTAATGTCAGTTTCAAACCTTATCTGCTAGATCAATCGATATTGTGATGGGTGGAACTTGGCCTTTCTTTGTAAAAAGGGAGAAGTTTAATATTTCAATGTTAGATGATTAGATCAGTGAAATAAAAGATATTGTTAGTAACAAAATCAAGACATTACAAAAAAGAATCAACCAGCCACTATATTCAATTCTTACAAATCCAGAGGTTGCAAGTTGGCTGCAAAATATGCATGAAAATTATTTTTGCACCAGTTCATAAAGCATCAAAGAATGTTATTATAATATGTAAATGGTTTTATTATAAGGCTAAAATTGACAAATTAGGCTTGTTAGACACAAATCCAACTTCAGCTACATACAGAAAGATATATATGTGTCACCCGACACTTTTGTAGACAAACATCAACAATTTTTATCGGCATTCAGCATGAAATTTTCTGATGAACATGTACGTTAACCAAGAATTTTCTGCAATTCCAAAACTTCATAAAAATCCATACACGTTCCTATTTTATTGCAGGTTCAAAAGTTCGCTCAACTAAACAATTGTCTGTTTACTGTCAATTGGTTTGAAAAAAATACAAGAGTTATGGCTAAATTAGTGTAATCAAATAGAAGCAATTTCTGGTGTCAAACGTTTAGGATTTTGCCCAACTCAAAGTTTTGTTACAACAATTGAATGGTACAAACAATAAATTACCATGCAAACAAATTTCATTTTGGGATTTTTCCACTCGATATATACAACCATTCCACACATAGATTTGAAAAGATGTTTAAAATCATTTATATATAAAACATATCAGAAAAACAGTTTCCAAAACTGATCATTACACTTAAGAATGTATAAATTGGTAATAATGTGGAGGATGGTTAGTGTGAATTTGAATATGATGTATCTGTCCAACAGTTGGAATTTTTCATAGATAACATTCATGTAAAATCTTGTGATTCTGTCTTTAGGCAAACTAAAGGTATTCTAATGGGGGGCAAATTGAACACCATTGTTAGCTAATTCATATTTATTTTATCATGAATATCATTTATTGGAAAATCTTATAACGAGCGACCACCGTGGTAAATGTTTTGGACTTACCTTTCGATATCCTGATGACCTATTAAGCATGAATAACAAATATTTCAAACAATGCATTTCATCAACATACTCGAGTGATTTAGAATTAAAGGAAACTACAGAAAATGAGTCAGAATATGCATACTTGGGTATAATGATGTTTAATGATGATGATGATGATTTAAAGTTTAAGCTGTATCACAAACGAAATTAGTTCCAGTTTAATATTGTTAACTACCCTCACATGGATTGTAGTATTGCCACTGTGCCTTCTTATGGGTCTATGTGTCAAGGTTGATTGCATTTGCTAGAATGTGCACTGATTTTGACAACTTCGAATTCCGCCATATACTTTTATTTGATGACTGGTAAAACGGGAATATTGAAAAATAATGTTGAATAGAATCATTTTTAAAATGTGCAGATGAAAATGAGTCCTTATTTCGCCAATATAAGGCGGATTTGAAAAGTTATATCAATGAGGTTGTGATCAAGTATTGATTGTACTAAGCAATTTATAATCGTATATGTATGGCGCGATACCTCTTGAAGTTGCGAGTTGCATGCATCAAATCGATTGAAGCTACTACTAACGTTTAGTTAGTACCTGTCTCATGTCAGGAGAGAGATGTTTTCCTCCATGCTATATATCTATGTCTGGTGTATGCCCATCTCGATCTAACTGGATTTCAACATGGCTTGTTTGATGGCTGTCGATTTTGATCATGATTGAATCTTGATTACACGGAATTTTTGTGCAGTCTCTTTGGCATCATTGAAAACTTTTATCCGGTTCTATTTTTCAGTCATTATTATTGTGTGGATGTTGTCTGTTTGGAGTTTGATGGCAAATACACAGCTTGATGAATGTTCAGAAGTATGTGATGATTGGGCATGTTCATGTTTACTTGTCATATTTGGACGGATTCTAAATTGGACCGAATTTGGATATCGATCTGGATAAGTGATGGTCACTGATGATTATTAAGTTGTTTCCCATTATATTTGATATCGGCAAGTTTTGAATTATCAAAATCTGCAAGCTAAGTTGATTTACCTCTAATCCCTTTTGTTCAGGTTTATTATTAGGTAAAGACGAATCCCAAACACTAAAATAGTAGACACAGATGCCGTGATGGGCAAAAGCGGCATGGTGAAGAACAAATTAAGAGAATGTGGTATGCACGGGAAAAAGAGTAATGAATGGATACATGGCCTTGCCACTGAAATTCAGTCAACGGCGCTTGCATTGTAATAAGCTATGGGGGGGGGGGGGGAATCCTGTGTATAGAAACAAAAGTGAATTCAAAATTTAATGGGATGGCAACGATGCATCTGTCTATAGGTAAGAAACAAGCTAATGCATGGATATTTGTAGGCAATAGGAGTTTAGCACCCAGTTGGGAGGGCCGGCGATGAGCATAAATTGATTTCGTTTATAGATAAAAGGAAACCGGTGGACCAATGCAGAGTTCAGTCTCCGATGAATCTGGAATTGTTAAACCTTTGTGTCTGGACACAGCCAGATAATTTACGTCAACCAAATATAGAGATTGACATTTGGAGGCTGAATTAAAGGCGGGAATGAATGAGGCCTTTATACTATGTTCAGTGAGCTTGTTCTAAGATTAAAGGGACGTTGATGCCCATGTGGAATTTATTCCTTGCACGCAGAAAGGATGTTGCTACATTGGTGTAATGCCATTTCAAATCAACAGATGCATCCCGTGGTAATGTGTAATCCAGAGGGGGGCTATTTTCGATTTGCCCAAAGAATGCTATAAACCTACTTGGGACATCGGGAACAGGGGAAAGAAGCCTTGGATTACTAATTGATACAATTCATTCTGCATTACTGGCAGATAACAATAGCTCTGACTGAACTAGAAAAGAGTAAATGAAATAAGTGCTGTAATTTGACGACAATGAATTCAACGTTACTGAAGTTTGCAATGTAGTATTTTTGTACAGCAAGTCATGTCCATAGTTTGGATATGCTAAGTTGCATTGCCTCGGCAAGTAACGGTTTATTGATGGTTAAAAAGTGCTATATTTTTTTGTTTGGAAGCATAATGCGGTAGTCGAATACATGAACTATATCAGACGGTATGTCGCTCAATTGAGCCTGTTTAATTTTTAGCAATTTTAAAAGAACGACGTACCAAACCAAAATTAAAAGGCTTTCTATATGCATGCAGAGTAAGCTCGTTTCGTTTTTACATTATCACTTGATGAACTTTTGAAGCACGTTTACTAGGCAATAGTTATGTACATTTGCATATTCATGATAAGACTGTCGGAGCTCAGCCTGAACCAACCCTCATGTCTCATTTGTCAATACCGCGAATTGTTGACGCAAGTATATTGGGAAATTGTCCAATTCTGGTATGAGCTCTTATGCATGAACTCTATGGATTATAACTGGGTTAATTCTTTATATCACATACATGTATTTGGCTAGCTGCCATATAGCTGTATATCCACTTCAGAGGGAAACACACGGGAGCCATTGGCTATATTATTTTTCATTTGGCCCAGCGAGATATGCTTCTGATTCGTCCGTGCAGAGTTTGGGTGAGGAGCACAAGTAGAAGTAGAATCTCTGTTCGAGTTGTCACATATATATATATATATATATATATATATATATATATATATATATATATATATATATATATATATATATATATATAGATATATATATATATATATATATATATATATATATACAAAAAACATACATACATACATATACATAATGCGTTTTCAGAACAGAAGGGAAGATCAAGTATTTTAAACACGAAAGTTAATACAGTGATGATGAACAAAAAGTAGATTAAGACTACAATACTTAGTTATTTGCTCCTTGCAAGTACGCATCTTTCTTTAAGCTCTTATCAATTATTAACAACGTTATCATTATTATCAACCATCACGTTCAACATCAAGGTCCAGATTCAAATAGCTCTCAAGTTCTCAGGTGAACAGTGAAATTTGAGCAAGTGGCCATATGACCTTGGGAATGAGGTCAAGGTCACTCATCTACTGTGTAAGCCTGGCTTTCATTAAAGACAACTAGCATGTGCAATACGAATGTCCTAGCCTTAATAGTTCTCAAGTTACCATATAAACAGTGAATTTCATGCACCTCGCCCTGTGACCTTGGAAATGTGGTCAAGGTCACTGACCTACTCTACATGTATTACCCTCATACCCAGAAGTGTCCTTATGCAATTTCAAAGCAATTGGCAAAGTATATACAAGGATGAAGACTTTTGAAGATTTGGCCAAAAAATGAACAAAAAAATCATAAAAAAATCCAAAAATCATTGGACTGTGACCATTTGAACAAACTTGGTAGATACCCACCCAGGGAACACCCCAACGAAGTTTGAAGTGAATCTAGCCGATGGTTTCGCAGGGAAGAAGTCAAAAATTGTCAATCTGCATTGCAAACCCTAATGACTTTGAAAACCCCATAGACTTTTATGGTAATCAAAAGGCATGTAAAATCAACAAGAAAAATTCTAGGAAAAGCAAAAATCACTGGACCGTGACCATTTGAATAAACTTTGCAGAGACTAACCCAAGTCACATCCACACTACGTTTGAAGTGAATCTGGCCAACGGTTTTGGAGATGCAATCTATGAAAGTTAGATTCAGAGTAGGTCGGTGACCTTGACCTCATTTCCAAGGTCATAGGGCCATGTGCAATTACAACTACCATTGCAATTCCGATCACATAGTAAACAAAAGGAATGTATGCATGGACCAACAAGTACCCGAATTGAAAAATTCGTTAAAAATCAGGGATCCACAGCAACGCCACCTGGTGAATAACCTTGTGTGACGCTTCCACAAGGAACATATTCACCAACTTTCAGCACAATCTGAGAGATGGTTTTGGAGAAATCGAAAATAGCAAAATGCACAAAAATTCATAAAAGAATAGAAAAAAATCGCAGCGCCACCTGTTGAACAATTTCAGGTCTGGGGTCCCCAGAGGTGTCCCTATGCAATTTCAAAGTAATTGGGCCAGCGGTTTAGGAGAAGAAGATTTTTTTAAGATTTCCCAAAAATGAACAAAAAATTCATTTAAAATCCAAAAGTCACTGGACCTTGTCCATTTGAATAAATTTGGTAGAGACCCATCCGAGACACATTCCCACCAAGTTTGAAGTGAATCTGGCTAACGGTTTTGGAGATGAGGTCGGTAATGTGAATATTGTCTGTGTTTACACACAGACATATTGTTTTTCTAGTTGTTCTTTCTTTTTTTCTTTCTTTACAGGCAAATTTGTCCGACATTTCATTGGAAAAGTATTATACTTAGAATCTCCAAACTTGGCATAATTATACTTCTATAGATGAAGTCTAGCCATTTTATAATGAAAGGTCATGCTTTTCAAAATTATGCAATGAGGGCTAATTAAAGTTTTAAATCTTCAATATCTTATATACTATAGCAGATGTAGTTGCAAGTGTATTGGACTTTGATCATATCAAGGCAAAGCTCATCTCAAATGTCAAGGTCATGTCAAGGTCAAAGGTCCGTTTTTGGTCAAAAATGTCATTTTAAAGCCAAAATGTCATTTTAAAGGTCAAGGACCACTTCAGGTAGAGGTCATTTCAAGGTCAAAGGCCACTTTCGATGGTGGCTATGTTATAGCTATAACTTGGTCAATTTGTCTTCAATTCTGATCATGTTGGGCTCAAATTTTAACTATTGTAGCACTGCACATTTTTGAAGTCTCGCCTTTTCATAATGAGAGGTCATACTTTCAAAATTGTACAAATGAAGGTTAATAAAAGGGTTAAATCTTCAGTATCTTATAAACCATAGTAGATGTAGTTCCAAGTGTATAGGAGTTCGATCATAACAAGGCAAAGTTCATCTCAAATGTCAAGGTAATTTCCAGGTCAAAGGCTACTTTCGATGGTGGCTTTCTTATAGCCATAACTTGGTCAATATTTATCCAATTTTGATCATGTTGGGCTCTAACTTTAGCTATTACAACACTGCGCATTTTGAAAATTACACGTGATCCCTAAAGGTCAAAGGTCAATGTTATCTGGACCTTTGAAAGTTTCACTCAGCCATAACTCCGCCAATTTCCATCCAATTCTAATCATGTTGGACTTAAATTGTGGGCATTGTAACAATATACATTTTTGCAATTTACATGTAACCTTTAAAGGTTAAAGGTCAAAGGTCAAAGGTCAAAGTCATTTGGACTTGGAAATTTTCATCCAGCCATAAGCTTCATGGAATGTGAAGTACCAAAGCACAAATGTTTATTTACAACTTTGGAAGGCACACAGACAGATTTGCTTTGAAGCAAATCTTCCTTTCTAGTTACCTTTGCAATTCCTATTGACTTATATAGTAAACAATAGGAATGTATGCATTGACCAACAAGTAACTGAATTGAAAAATTCGTTAAAAAATCAGGGATCCACAGCAACGCCACCTGATGAACAGCTTGTGTGACCCTTCCACAAAAAACATATCAACCAGGTTTCAGCGCAATATGAGAGATGATTTAGGAGATGAAGTCGAACAAAGCAAAAAAGGCACAAAAATTCATAACAAAACAGAAAATTTGCAGCGCCACCTGTTGACCAACTTAAGGTCTGTGGGTCCCTTGAAGTGTCCCTGTACAATTACAAAGTAATTGGCCTAGCGGTTGCGGAAAAGAAGAATTTTTAAAATTTTCCCCCAAAATGAACCAAATAAAAAAAAAAAAAAAGCTTAAAAAAAAAGGTACCGAAACGTGCCAAAGGCACGTCATATGCTGAAATCATATCACTGGACGTGTGTGTGTGTGGGGGGGGGGGGTGTCTTTCAACTGAGATGCTCTAGAATATATTCTACGGTACTTCTGGAGGCTACGGTACGAGCAATACTTTGAAAATCTTAATTTTGAGGCCCAAAATGCTCAAGCTTGCATCATTTTGCATGTTACCTTCAAATATTTTAGGGTAGGGACTCTTTCGCTTGGAGAATTTTATGGTACGGAATTTTGCCCATTTTACCTCTGGCGAGTGACTTGTCTATCAGCAAAAACCCAGCAGATAAACAAGTCACCTCCAAGGTTATAAATTCTTCAAGTAACCAGGAAGCAATCAAAGTCCACTTTTTAACTTCCAACATAAGCCACCATAAAGGTTCCACAAAGATTCCTATCACAATAAATACGAGTGGACCACTTTTGCTGCTCTTACTGGTACATTTCCATTCAATTTGCGCCCCCTGTTGGCCAGTCGTAACACGTTCAACAGGAAACTCATTTTGTTCCTCTGAATCACAGTTACATTTACTTCTTGACTTCAACTGGTGACGGTGATCAGAAAGTTAATTTTCACCATATTGCTGGGTAGCTCTATATCTTTCTTAATGTTTGAGTTTTTTTCCTACCCTCTAATGCAAAAGAACGGGCATTAGGTAGTGGATCTAAAGGACCTCCCACCTTTGCCTGTTTTGTGGGCAAGGGTCTTTGAAGTTTTGTCCATCAGATTTTGTGTTTCGCACATATATGCATCATTTCCTGGCTGTGTTCACCCCAACGACCCTCTGAATGGACAGCTCTGAGACGTTTTAAGTGCACGAATCTTCTTACTTGACAATATAATGAAAGGAAACATTGTGCATTTTTATGAGGGAAATTCCATAGTCATAGATTTATATGGATATTGACTGATTAAAATAGATGAACTTAAGATTTTGGCATAGTTTACATGGATGCTCCTTTTATGGTGAAACAAAAGCCCACTCTCCTAGTAGTTCATAGCACAATATGGAACTTTGTGATAAGCTGGCTTGGCTGTTGGTGTACTTTGTGTTTACGTTCGAGTTAAAATAAAGACAAACCAGTCATACACACATTAAAAAGTGTTTTGCTGCCTCTGACCCCTTGGCGAGCCACATACTCTAATACCAAGTGCCAACTACAAGTAATCAGTTCAGCATTGGGATGGTCCGATATCCAGGCCTTTGTAAAGCCAAAAATGAAGATGACCGATTTCAGGCCAAAATTGTAAGTGATAAAGCATCACCAAATGTTTATGTTTGCTATTTTATTTAGCATTAGAAAATAGGGACAAAATTGGAGTTCAGCTTACGATGAATGCAATGGATCACGAGTAAGCGATCTGTTATTGGTTTTTCCTGCCACCGACAGACAGCCACGCCTATTTGGCTCCACCCCCCCCCCCCCACACATTAATAAATAAAACGGAAAGGTTTCTTGTAGAACTACGAGTCATATACCTCCGCGACTCAAATACCACTTACAACTTTTACCTTTGATATCGATAGAAACTCATGTTTAATGTAAGTATGTGAATTGAACTTTCTTTCTATTGCATCATCGGTGCTTGTTTGAATTTGTTCACATGTATTTTTTTCCTGACGTCGTGTTAGCGACGTCATGAAACATGCCTGTCATTAAGTGCAAATGACTGCAACAGACAGGAAGTTCAGTTCTTAATTGATCACATAAACATCTGTGATAATGAGTGACCCTTTATTACATGGTCGCCTGGCGGAAACTCAGACGCAGAAACTTCCAGATTGTGAACTCACTGCAGTTTTCGATTGGTTAAGCGGCAGCATTGCCCATTCCCCTACAGTCACTGGGAAGAGCCGCCAAAAAAAACTAGGAATTGTGACCGAATAAGAAGGATGAGAAAGCTAAAGTATTTGTAATTGCGCATCGCTCTGTCCGGTATACAGGTTAATTAGCAAACGCAGAAAACACATTTCTGTGGAACTATGACGGCTTATATCCAGTAAAGAGAATCGTACATACAGATAAATATAAATTCAGATACCATGCACGAAAAATTAACATAATTGCAGTTGAAAAATTATTATAAGTGCAGTATTGTTCCTAATTTGAATCAGATTCTACTATTGTTGACTCTGCTCACCTTCAAGCATTACGTATACGTGCGGACACACAGGCTTTACAGCTAGAACTAATTTTACAGGGGAAAACAATTCATTTAATGGCTCCTTCACAATGGCAGTTACACCATTTTGTGACAAACCTCCCATAGAGTATCAGGCACGAACACGGCAAGATTATACTTACATGTAGGCCATTGTACTGAACTTTGATAATATAACGCAATATCGTGTGTTCACTAACTAAGCCAATGCTTATGAAAACATTTGGAAGTATTCGCATAATGATTCAAATATTCATTACTTCTTTCGCTGCTAAAATTTAGAGCAAGTCCAGAGCTTTTTCTTTCAAGTACCAAAATATGTAAACTTAATCATCCAGCGTTGATACGGACCCTGAAGTTATAGTCATGCTTGTACTTGAAGGAAGGGTCTTTTCACGAGGAATTTGAATTATAAATACTCACGATAACTAATGTAATCGCACTTTTGTTGTAATTAGCACAGACTAACAAATATTCCAAAAACCCGTCCACATGGAAGTTGCCCAACCAGCATTTGCTCTTAAACGACAGTTGCAGATCGTTTAATTTGATTCTTAATTAATTAATAATTAATTAATTAATTTATTTATTTGTTTGTGTTTGTTTATTTTTTATTTATTCATTCATTCTTTTATTTATTTATGTAAAATATGGAAGTTGTGACAAAAATATTAATGAGCATTTACAGGCAAATAAATCATCTCGCTAAAATAACGGAAATTTATTTCATTTCCTTCATATAATATCACTTTTTCTTTGAAGAATATTCTCCGTCAGTGTGTATCGAAATGAAAGCAAGAACCTCCAGATAATTGCTTTCATAATTTGTTTTACGCATCCTTGTTATCCATCTACATGTACATGTAGCTCAATGATATTAATTAACCCATATTCTGAGAACAGGGTAACAACAAGCTTTGTTGGACATTGTAACGAATGTGCTAGCAACCATCGATATCCTGTATCCAATGGATGGAAATGATTTTTTTGACAGAGTTCTGGTTTGGTTTGACAGCATGAGATTGTCATCCGTTTGTGTGTTTGTGTATATATATATATATATATATATATATATATATATATATATATATATATATATATATATATATATATATATATATATATATATATACAGTTGCATTACTTTTAACACCCAGGAAGTACCAACCCACAACTCAAGTGTCTGACCAGGCCATGTTTTTTTCCAGTGAAACCTAAAATACATGTCCCTTTATTTTCTATGTGCAAGTTCCACATTCCTGAAATATATGAGGAGGAAGAAAGTGGGTGCTGTGTGCTAGTGCTGCCACGTTAGTGACTTGTCCTGGAAGGTGCGCATGTTTTGCGGAACCACAGCTCCCTCTGTACTCCCGAAGGTTGAAGAAAACGCTGTAAAGCCCGCCAGGAGATATTTCGCTTCGGATGTCTTTACTTAAACCTGCGCGATTCTTTCTGCTGCTGGCATTATTAATCTTCAGACTAGTCCTCGGATGGTCATCAAGTCCTAGTTAGCTCCAGTATACATTCCAGTGGATCCATATCAAAATGTGAATAGTCACATTCTGGGTAGCGTGTTTTAAAACTTGGGCTTTCATGCACTTTTGTTTGGAAATGCCACGCTTGCAACAGTGTTCATGTTGGTGCATACTTGAAATGTCCTAACTTTCAAACCATCGATGACAAATACTTTAAAATTGCGTGCTTACTTGTTTTGATTACTGCTGTTACTATAATAACATTACTCGTATTGAGGGGAAGATGATACTGTTGGAATGCCACAAGCCAAATGACTCTTATTTGGGTACTTATAGGCAACGTAATAATGTGCTAGACCATGAAAATAATGTGTCCAACAGTGCAACAAAACGAGTTATGAAAAAAAGGGTTAAACTCATGTAACAATATCTTGTGAGAAAAACATTATGCTCGCTAACATTTTAAAGGTGCGCACCTGGAATCACAATTGTTTTCCGTCCGTCCGTGTGTGTATGTGTGTGTGTTTATTTTTTGCTTTTAACTTGGTTGACTTATAAATCAGTTGAGCTTCACTGGCTGACCTGGTTTAAAACTTGTTTAGGCTGGACCTTGGGACTTCCCTTATGCAATAATATGCGAGAAAATCTTCACAATCTTCTCTGAAGCCACTCCACCAATTGTTTCAAAGTCGCATGGGGACAATTTCAGAAACCCAACCATGTTACTACGTGCAACAGGTGGTGCTGTGAGTATTTTGTAATGATTTTTTTTCGGTGTTTTTGTAATTTTCAACCTCTTCCAAATTGCAATATGAACACTCGTTATATTTGATTGTAATGTAGCTTGACTCTGTCCACATCAATGTGTCACTTTACGGTGCTACTGTTTCTGATTTGTAACAACATTTCGAAATTATGAAAAGAACGGCAAAAGTACGGCATGGTTGATGTTGGTACACCAGTATTTGTGCATGTTTATGAAATTTTCTGCAAAATCATCATACTATTCCACGTCAAACTTGATAGGGATGTACCTTGGGCAGTTGTTTATCAAATGTTCGCAAGAGGTCAAGCATTTGTGATTCTTACCGTTGTACGTTTTTTCTACCATTTCTTCTGAAAATCTTTTAAAACCTTGTCTGAAATCGCTTGGTAAACTGCATAAAAATTGTCAATGGGTACTTTCAGGTACCGCTAAAATTCAGTTTGCTTAATAGGTGGAGCTGCAGTGTTCTTCAAAATTGTTTTTTGATGATCTTCATGATAATTATTAAGGACATGTAACAAAATATATGAATTTCATGTCAGGCTGATAACTCAAAGAAGTGTCTGTGCTGTCACTTTGGTATTGCTGACAACAATAGTCCACTGCAACGGTTAGAAAATGAGTATGCATGGACCACCTTGACGAAGTTTCTAGGGCTACCGCGCAAATTAAGCGAATCTGGTGTTGCCCTTCAAGTAATCCACAGCGCTATTGTTATGCATTTTGTGGTCAGATAATCACGGCAGACATGTTTGAATAAGGAATTTGCTATTGCCGCACATGCGTGACTTTCAAATTCCCAAGGTCAGGAGACCCGCCTCCACCAATGCAAATACAAAGATAACTGAATACAGACAGTTGTCTAGAGCTCAAATATATATACAAACTAAAAAAGATGATTTACTGTATTGCAAATAAGTGTGTGTGTCTTCAAAACATATTGGTATGGCAATGTACAACTATTCCATAACACAGGTGTAGAAGTTGAAATGGCATTTCTATCTATTATAGCTTTGAAGTTATTCAGGATCTAAAATTTCTAATGGTGCTATTTAGCATAATTTAAATTGCTACAACTTTCATTTTTAATTCATTAGGTGAGCAATGGTCAACACCCCCTATCAAAAGTTAAAATGACATCTCTATAATAGTGTTGAAGATTTCGAATACTGTTAATTAGCACAATTTTAATTGCTACAACTTTTGTTGCATTACATGCGCAATGGTCAACAACCCCCAAGTAGAAGTTAACATGACATCTCTATCTATAATAGTTTTGAAGATTTTCAAGTTTTTACATTTCAAGTGCTGCTAATTAGGATAATTTTAATTGCTACAACTTTTGCTTAAGATTCATTACATGCGCAATGGTCAATATCCCCCTAATACATGTTAAAATAACATATCTATCTATAATAATTTTGACGATATTTAAGTTTTAAAATTTCCAATGCAGCTAATTAGCAAAATTTAAATTTCTACCACTTTTGTTTTAAATTCATTAGATGCGCAATGGTCAATAACCCCCTAGTTGACGTTGGAATATCTCTATCTATTATAGTTTTGAAGATATTGAAGATTTAAAATTTCAAATGCCCCCAATTTGCATAATTTTAGACATCTTCATTCCTTTGTATAAAACGGTCAAACTCCTTGTATGGAGGTGCAATCATGCCAAGTTTGGAGTTTCTATGTATAATAGAGTCCGAGAAAAATGTCGGACAAATTTGCTGGCAAAGAAGAAAGAAGAAAAAAAGAAAGAAACAAAGAATTTCAGGAAAAAACAGAAAAGTGTGTGTTGACACACACACTTTAATAAGCAAGTGAAACGGTTAGAATTTTTATTCAGGTGCAGACCAAAGATTAATAAACTGTATAATTACCGCAGGCTGGTTTATGCTTTGGGCCTGTGTTAACAATCATTGTAAATGCAATGATGGTGTACCTCACGTGTTTACATTGGGGATATGCAAAATAGGAACGATGACGAGGATTTACTTTTGAATCATCATAGACAACGCAACAATGAATTACTAAATGGTTTTTAAGCATGAGCCAAAAATTATTAATAACATTGTGGCAAGTAGAAACAAGCGACACTCGATGGACAGAAGATAAGCTCTCGCAGTAAATGGGAATGTTAGGTTTGTGAATGTTGGAAGACACTTTATAATGCTTATAAATGTCGACTGGGGACCTTGCTGTTAGAAAAACAATTTTCACAGGTACGGGAACCACTTTGGCTATGTTGGGCTAAAAAATACGTGGCATCTTGGAAATTGGCGATATTTGAACTGAGACTCTTCCAATGTAACTGTCTAAAAAACTTAATGTACAATGGGGAACGTCAGTTGGATTAAGGCTGGTCCGCTTTTCTGCATCTTGACAACCTGCCATTTTCTCTGGTTAACATCGTAATGACACAAATGTGGTTTGTATATATAGCCAAGTGATGGAGAAAAGTGGTTGTCACATGTACATGTAGGTGGTACATGTATAAGTGTATCTTCGGTGTGTGTGTGTGTGTGTGTGTGTGTGTGTGTGTGTTAATGCTCCTATATAATTCTATGAATTAATGCTGCAATACCTCCATATTTCCTACAGTTTACAACTTTGCACGTAAATTTGCTGTAGAAACAAACTGCTTTAATGCACATAATCTCTTATTGATCTGTGCTTATCCACTGATGTAATATAAGTATCTTAGATCCACCTCTCACAGTCACATTCTGACAAGTTGTCCAACGATAATCATCCTATGAATGCTGTACGTATACACAGTTTAAATTCAAGAACTATAGTATAAGTAGTCACCCGGTTGGATATTTGTAGAACTGATATACACCAAACTAGTGGTCAGCTTAGCTGTTGCCAGAATCAAACCCGCTTAAGTACAAACATTTGATCCAGCAAATGTCCTTATCACAAGTATCAGCTGTCCGTAAGATAATATCTCAGCAGTACGTGGCCAAACAAAGTAAAAATAGATAACATGAATGCCGCTTATGACAGGCGGTCTGTGGATATGTGCAGACAATGATAACGCCATGCCATCTACCACATGAAGTGAACTACAGAGAGGCAAGTCAAACAACGTGAGACGAGAATCAGGACAGGACCCGGTTCCTTTGACGATTTTACGCTCACGGCCAATAAAGCAACTTTGATGTCACAACAAATTCCTATGTCTCCATGTTCAATTTGAGTTTAGCTCCATGCAATTGAATGATGTGCGGTGTATGTTTCAAAATTGTACGTGGTGATTGTAAAGGCATGATTAAAAGTAGCCCCAAATAATGGAGAACATATTTAATTCGCCAATTCCGAGTCAATAGTTAAAAAATATTGATGAACGACCATATATTTTATTACTCTTATTTCTATGATGATAAATGGTTAATAATTCAACGGAACATGTCGACCCTGGTGTCAAAAATTACTTGAACACCATCACCGAAGACTCAGAGAATCATTAAAAAAAAAAAAAAAAATCGGCGTTTCAGTTGCAAGGGACAGTTTCAACACAGTAAATGAGTGTTGTGTTTTCTGATGGCGCTGCAATAGACCAAACTGTACTGCACTGTTTTCTGTTTTTGCTTGGGGGTGGGGGTGGGAGATGATTTCCTGTGTACGAATCAGCTGGATTTGCGTAAAATTTGCAATATTTGAATTTCGTTATTGTTCAGGCCAAACTTTTAAACAGTTATGGCAATTCTGCATAAATTAAGCACTCCCCTCACAATCAATATTGGTCCCATGTGCTCCCTCGCTGGTGCGTTAATTACGAGGAAATTTCGCCTGTGCTTGTTATCATCAATTAGGAACAAATATGCTTTGTATGACACGATGACCTACTTTGAGGGTTTCCTGCCATCCTGAATCTACTTTAATGCGGGAAACAAATGGGAATTTCTTATACAGTGTTCTGCAGTCCACAGTTCTTTTAGTATTTGAATTTGCCCATTTCTCAACTTTGTGAAGGTATCGTGCACTTTGACACATGGAGATATCATACGTGTGCTGCAGGAATGAGAACGTATCCCGTGGGGCGTTGAGCCACATATTCCAGAACGGTCTTTTGACCAAGGGAAATACCATGTTTCGGGGGAATGTATATCTTGCCCTGTAACCACCGTCTGCGTCCCACACATTTTCATTGTCTTGATTATAAAAACAAATATCCAGGAAAGGCCATTTATGTGATACTCCTTTGACGTACTTTGCCTTTGAGGAATAAAATTTCCATCTTTCGCCTTGCATAATGCTCAGATATTGTGGGGAAAGTCTCTGAAGCAGTTTCCGTAGATCATATTTCTGCTGGTGTGGTATTATAATGTCTATATCATCATCCCATGGAATTAACCCATGATGGCGGTATGAGCCGATGAGGGTTCCCCCATACATGAAGTAGTTCAGTTTGGCAGCCGTGATGGTTTCTATAAATACCTTCAGCGTCCTCGCATACAGCGCTACGTCACTGGCTGCCATCACTGGCTTGAATACTGCGGCTAATCCATTAGTGTCTGCATCTTGCCATATTTTGTACAACATTGTGCTGTTCAGTCGTGTTATGTCGTCACTCCTGTGCGTCTTCCGCGTGACAGAAGGTGACAGTGAGGCAGCACTGGATCGAAGACTGGGTGGAATTGTTGGCTTTAACGTTGTCCTATGCCCGTGAACTGATCGGAAAAGCATGGCACTCACCTTCATTAGAACCCTCTGCTTTGTTTGATTCGTCAGGATCATGGATTTAGTAACGCCATATTGAGCAAATGTCGTCAGCGGGGTGGTTAATGTAGAAATAACAGTCATATTGATATCCACTGATGTACTGTTCGTATAAGAATCACCGTAAAAAATATAAGTCAATTTCCATGATGGAAGGAGATGTGAGAAGACGGTAGTTCCCTTCCATAAAGGTCCAAGAATCACTAAGGCACATATCAACACCATTAATATCATAAATAACACCAGTTTCTTCACCCAGCTTGTTGCAGGCGCAGACATCTTCTCTGCGCCTGCTATAAATGACCCCAAACTACCAAATTGGAACCTCGTTTTGAGGCTAGGTCAACGAGGATACTCTTGCGTTCTATGATGCAGCGAGGCAGTCAAATTCCCAGTAAGACTGAAGGTGAATTTGGCAAATGAATGACTCATTGTGCGATTTGAAAATAGGCATAGCCTATATACTGGCACAGTGCACCAGTCGTACAAAAACCACATATAAATAAATAAATAAATAAATAAATAAATAAATAAATAAATAAATAAATGAATGAATGAATAAATAAATACATAAATAAACAAATGAAATAGCGAGCTGAAAAACTAATAGCTTGCTTCAACACATATTAGTGTTAAACAGAAACAAATGGTCCTGGACATATATATATATATATATAAATATATATATATATATATATATATATATATATATATGTGTGTGTGTGTGTGTGTGTGTGTGTGTGTCTGTTTGTATAATATATTTATATATTTATATTCTCGACTTTGTTCAATTTACTTTTATCCGACCTACCAGATGTACGATTTGACAGCAAATGTGACCCACACAATGTACAAGTCAGTCCAAACGGCCTCATGTGAGCAGATAACCTGGTTCTGATGTCCAAATCGGCCAAGGGACCTCAGTGCCCTCTGACAAAACTACAACCTTATTGTGATATACAAAAAGTCAATGCTAACATGTCAAAAACAAAAATTATAGTTTCAATAAAGGCGGAATAATACTAAAGACTGTCGATCCCCTTTTCATTGCAAAAAACTGACACATTATAAGTCACCGAAAATACTGCTGTTTAGGCATTGAATTCTGCGCCGTCCGGTTTATTCACTGCAGCTATTAATAAACAAAAAGGTCAGCTAACAAAGCCTTTAAGGTAGCGGCGGGGATTGAGCTATAACGGCAAAATCGTGACCCGACAGAAAATGAGTTTTTTCCATTTCCGTAAAGTTTGGCACTTTAACTTTCTTGTCACCAAACATGAATACTAAAAAAGCAAAATTTATGTGATAAAAAAGGGAAAAAACATGACCATGTTTTAGCCGGCTGCAGCATGAGCATGTCTGTTTACAAATGTATGCTAATTAGTCCGCCAAAGTTTGGATAGCAGTCGGCTGCTTTCCACAATCCAGGACCGTAGCAACGACAAGCGACCAACTGTGACATTTTGAGGTGCGCTCCTACCAATTCTTGTATAAACTGCTTGACAAGATTAGGACAGATTAATGGGTTTGTTGTGGTGACCAAATGGCCATGTAGATAATTAAATCGATGGGCTCATGTTTTCCTTCTCAGTGTGATAAAAAAAATTAAAAAGTAAGGGACGATAAAAGGTGACGATTGTCAAAACGGCACCTGGCGATGGACGTGAGCCTCAGTGTGTTTTCAATGAAGGCGATTTCAACCTATGCGTAAATCGTTACTAAGAATCATGGCATTGTATACATCATAAAGGCTTACAACCCTTTCTAGAGTCTTGCCCTATCCAAGACCAATTTGCTTTTAATGTTTACTGGCAAAAAATACGCATGACGATCGAGGAATCCTAACACTGGACCACTTGGCTATAAATATGCCGCAAACTATAAAAGCGGGGATTCGATTCAGCGTAAATAATTATATCTGCCTTCAATAATTATATGTCCCTTTACCTGAATGTGAAACAGTGAACCCGGACAGTGAATAGCATTAAATGTTAACCTTGAAGTAAATTTATATGAAGCACACGCCTCCACTAAAACTGGTATCGTCTGTAGCGCTGTCCCATTTTGTGGAACTGGAAGACTGGCACATTGCACATGCACGGACTTGCCCACTTCATACGGGGTTGTTTCGAAGTACACTGAGCGAGGGGACAGAAAAAAAAAGCTTTAAAAATTTGACCATCAGGGGGATAAAATAATCAGATTACTGTTAAATGACTGCGAAAAGCGACTCTGCACTCTGCTTTTAGCTGGTTGATCGGTCACATAAAAGTATTTTGTCTCACTGTGCGCGGCATGTTCCGATACCACTCGCCCGCACCCACCCATCAGGAAGTTTCGGTTTTGTGTCTCGATCAGTTTATTGCAGTTCAAGGGTGAGCCAACTATCTTTCAGTGGGCTAGTTATCTCCACAAAATAAAAAATATGTTACATGAGTGGCAAGGTTTCGAATGGCAATACGCGAGAAAAACGTGGCAAAGTGAATGGCATTCTTTATCACAGAATGAAGGCGCTAATATGTGGAGGAACCAATGAAATAGGCTTGGCGTATTCTATTGTGCTCCCGGCAAGAACAAAAACAACAAAACAAAACAAAAAAACAAAAAAACAAAAACAAAAACAAAAAAAACAATCAAAACAAAAAAACAAAAAAAAAAGCGCACAAGCCAAGGCCACGAACAACACACTGCCTCACGATGCCCATCCCTTTCTCAATTTTGTGGGAATTGGAAACTTTCTTTACTGCCAGACAGACTCGCTCTGCGTAATTGTTAAATTGCGCTTGAAGTGCATGTCGCCAGGCAAGCAAACACAGTCCGTCTTAGCAGGCAAGAAAGTTTTACCCTTGCGCACGAAGGGTAGCGTCATCACCTTACATCTGAGCGTGGTCTGGTGCATTATAACTAATATTGATCTATGTAACCGTCAGGGTCTGATCAAAGACTACTTCAGCAAATCAATGGATTAGGTTTTTCAATCTAGCAATACAGTTTCATCACCAATACAACGTTGAAACTAATTGATTCTCAACACATATGAAACATTCGGGTTTTTTTTTTTTTTGTTTTTTTTTGTTTTTGTTTTTTGTTTTGTTTCTTCTTTGAAGTATAATTTATCCTGGGAGTGTTTGTTTATCAGTAACAGGACTATTGTCTTAAATTTACGTCACGATCATGACCGCCTATCTAGCATTTATAAGCTACATTGAAGTCGGTGACTGTGCTGAAGTCCGATTTACCCTCGGACTCAGTCCTATCCATATTCCTGGTCGTCAACACTTTTTTTCACATTGTCATCCATCTGCTTCCCTTTCTTCCGTGATCGTGGCATGTCGATTTTTCCAACTTTCTTTTCGGTAAGGTCGCAAGTAGTCCAAGACACTGAATGGCGAATGTCCCATCCATGCCGTTAATAAAGCCATGTTGTTCTTTGATCCAAGGTGATGAGAAGTGAGTGAGCAACTCCTGCCTACCGGGCTCCTTCTGAGTAGAGCAAGCTGTGAAACTGCAACCCGTTTGTTCAAGCGGCGCCATATGCAAACAATGTTGCTAGGGTCAAAGTGATGGCACCTTCGGGTCACGTGGCTAATCCGCTTTCGAATCCCCCTTTGAAGCTGTCCCATTCACGTGGAAACCCGAGTGACAAGCTTTCAAGTGTGGCTGCATTTGATGTCATTCGGGTAAAAAACTGCTTTTTTAAGCCAATAAACATCATTGTATGTTGGAAACTACACATCAAAGATGTTGATTGACATTTCTTCGAAGTACTGAGACCAAAACGGGCCGAATTCGGAAAGCTGTATTGTCATTATGGCCAACAATGTGCGAAAAAAGGGCCTCAAATCTTTCAACGGCGATTTCTCGGAATGAAATTTTCTGCTTATGAATCAATTTTGTGGACAGCGTCAATAAAAAGCTAATTGATCGATCTGCTTCAAATAATCGTCTTTTGAAAGATAAATATATTATCTGGGAACCGTTTTTTTTGTTTTTCCGTCAGATGTCCCCTTCCGAGAATTTTGTAGCCCACAAAATGAAGTAACTGCTGAAGTTTAAAATGATGATCAAAGAATTCGATAATTCTGTTATTATGTATTTTATTTGTAAACAAAAAATACGGTTCCTGCATATTGGTCTATACTTTAATTTTACATAGGTAATACACTTTTGCATCGATTATTTTTAAAGAAATGCTGACAAAATGTCAAATCTGATACCCTCTTGTAAACGGGCGTATAAAACCCTTGAAAATTATCGTATCGATATGAATCTTCTTTCTAACAAATTTAGATGTCTGAATAATTAATAAAATATATGGTTTTGTGGGTGAAATGTGAAACATAGTTCATCTATGCAACGTCAAAGTCGCGGGACCGCTGCGCGAGGCTCAATCCCCGCCGCTACCTTAAAAAACTTTGGCAATACCCAATAAACAGTAATTTTAAGTTATCTAAAAAATTATTCAAGTGGCTCATATTGCCCATTTTTTCCTATGGAGTTTGGAGTCCATTTCAGCTCTCTGGTCTCATCGACAAAAATGTTTCTATCATTTATGTAAAAAAAAAAAAACCAAACAAATATTGAAACTACCTATATGAAATTTTGCAAATATGTTCTTGGCGTCCATAGGAAAGCCACCAATGCCGCAGTGAGGGCAAAACTTAGGAGGTACACTCTGCCCATCATCTGTGTGATTCTATTAAATACTGGTTCGTCTACCAAATTGCCAACCAACTTCAATGGTGTATAAATGTCCACTGTAAAATCTTAAATTTAAAAAAGGTGGCATTAATTGTTGGGCTAAGTATATCAACCAAATTTTAAACTTTTTAGGTATGCAAGAGAGCTGGTATGAGCCGGATGGTCACACTGATGTGCAACACATCATAAGTAGGCTGCAAACTACGAACAAAAATCAGTGGTTTGCACCAATGAATGGCCTAAACAATGGCGAGGGGCATAAACTTCGTAAATACGGTTTATTCAAATCTTCATTTAAAAAAGAATCTTATCTTGAGGCAAAATTCCTTCTACAAAAAAGACGAAATTTCACTAAATTACGCATAAGTGCGCATACTCTTGCAATTAAAACTGATAGATACACAAGACCTAAACTGAAATTGAACAAAGAAAATGTAAATGGTGCCAATCTGATGAAATAGATTATGAAAATCATCTAACAGTATATTGTGATAGATACATCCATATGGCAAGAGTTATGTACAGTGCTAACAAGCGTAGACTCTGAATTTCTGATGTTAGAGGACCAGGGGAAATTGATGTATATTATGACTATTACGGGAGATGAAAAAGTATGTAAACCTATTTTCAGATATGTGAACACGGTTGTCGATATAAGACACAACATATTATGGTGCTAGAAGCATGATTGGGTGTACCTGCTTGTGGATTAGTGACGTAAAGTGTAGATTTTTTGTGCATATACACAATGTAGCATATTAGTATTGCTGTTTGCTCTATAATGTCCGTTGTTTCCTTGCCTAGAGCTGAGACTTTACCCATTTATGTATGTGATTTATGTCACCAAGGTTCATCCACATACTGTTGAACCGTACCTCATAAAGGCCTGAAAATACATAGTCTTAGTAAAGGATATACTTGAATTAAGAATACGCAAAAACGCGGCTGTAAATGTTTGGTTTTAATAAAGAAATGTTCTCTACGAAGTTGAATTCTGTGTTTGTATGTATATATGTATGTATGTATGTATGTATGTATGTATGTATGTATATATGTAATACAGTATGTATGTATGTACGTATGTATTGATTTGACTTGATTTATTTGTTTTTCAATTATATAAAGGTCTCAGTGAGATCAAAGTATGCATATCAAAAACACAGTATTCGTTCCAAGTTTTAACGTGATGTCACCAGCATGGAACGTCGTGCATGGGATTCTATGACACTCAGACAGATAAGCCTAATATTCCCTCTGATTGCTGTGCATACACTGTTGTTAATTACGGTCGCGATGATCCTGATAAATTATGACTCCAAGGGATTAATCAGGGCAAGTGACTATGCCAAGGCGAAAAGCGATTTTGCACTGATATAATATCAAGATCGTATAAGGTGCATGCAGTAGCTGATTGAGAAAAATAAGTTTTTTTTTTTTGTTTGTTCCATTTTGCATTTCAAGGGCAGCCAGTCTGAATACGCTGGTAAAAACACAAAGTGGGAGTCAATACGTTGTGTCAACCTCTTAAATATACCTGTTTGTCTAAATATACTGCAAAATTATGGCGTTCTTTCCTGATGCTTAACTCCCTGTTTCTTGTATACCTACAGTATGCATCTTGTTATATAGGACTATGGGCAATATCAAAAGGCCGGATATTTGTGGACAGCTTTGAATTTATGGGCCCATAAGTAGATAAATTTTAAACCCACACAAGCGACGTCACTACAAAGCTACAGGAGAAGGCGGTGGTCAGGTGACACCTTATGCTCATGTAGCCTCTTGTTGAGGCTCATTTGTGACGCTGCTGATTTGGTTGATTTAAGCACATACACTTCTCAACATGAAACGGAATTGGAAATTAAGTCGAGGGGTTATGCTGCTTCCTCAGTCTGTATTTGTATTTGTCTGTGTATTTGTGTAACGTGACAGGTTGTTACGAATATGCATTGTAGTGCAGCATATAAAGTTCATAAAGTTCATTTCATTTCGCTTCATATTTACAAATTTATATCAAGACGAACAATTGTCAGCTCTGTATACAGCTGCCGTAACGCTAGAAGTACATACATATTAAATCCTGTTTTGGGAAAAAGAAAAGCATCAAGTACGTTTTGTTTCCAAGACAAAACTATCTACTGACAGCAATAAGTGATTGAATTAAATAGGTTCAAAGTGCCGTTTGCAATTTGAGACTCAAGGTATCTGTTTCTTGGTGTGGTATAACCTGGACATTCAAGAAGGAAATGGCTAAAGGTTTCACTATCTGCCCCCAAATGCAGGTGGCTGAGGTGACAAAACCCAAATCATGGAGGTAGAAAGGGACCCTTTCTGCCTCCATGCCCAAATTAAATATGTACGTAGCTATTGACAGTATACAACAATTTGTTCTCATGCGCGCTTGACAAAATCGTGTGGTATATGGTAACAGGCGGAACGGAACTGCGGGCACCGCTCGTTCCGACTTTCGTCCGGGGGTCAAGGTCGAAACGGGCTCTCCCTTATATGCATTTATCCGGCCTCCTCACCTTCCCAGACCTAGTTGACACTTTTATCTTTCTTGCCTGGTAATGTTATCAGATGGGAGCAGGTATTGTAGGAATTATTGAGGTAAACACGGCCGGAACCGATCGCCGCAACGATAAACCAAACAACATGCCGGCCGTAATGGTATGTTGTCAAGGGGGAGCGGCTAGTGTGTCCATTGTAGTTGGGTTGTTGCTTGTCACCGACACATCTGCACTCAAAATGTGATCCTAATTATCGCTCATTTCCAAGCAAAACATTAATATTTGTTCAACAGTGAAGAGTACTGAAAAAGAGAATGGAATTCTAACTAAATCTGTGTGGTGTGTGCGTTTGGTTTTTGCCTCTTTCCCAAAGTGATTTCCATTTTAGTTTCTCATACGGTAAGTCAAGATTTACACTTTATGTAGTCGGTTACAACGCGAGAAGCGCTCGCTCCAGTTTATTCCGACATGCTTGACTGCAGTCATTCCAGACATTTCCTAATTGGGTAAAAGATATTTTATTGAAGCAATTACGAAACATAGCGGTTCCCTATATTAATCCTTCTTGCACACATAAGACCGAATTTAAAGAAGACTATTGACAAAACTTAGGACTGGTTTAAAGAAAAACGCTACAACAACAAGAACAACAACAACAACAACAACAACAACAACAACAACAACAACAACAACAACAACAATAATAATAATAATCATTATAATGATAATAACAATGATGATGATAATAATAATAATAATAATATTAATAATAATAATAATAATAATAATAATAATAATAATAATAATAATAATTAATGACAGACAGAGTGGCAAGCCACACGTCTGGAGGAATAATACAGCACAGGAGGTGTTCACAGATAAAGAGAGGGAGGTTGGATTCGGCCCTCTAATTATGTAACCATACACTGGCACCTTGCACACAACATTGAATATCATATATAACCAGGTGTAGAATCTAGCTGTCTCAATAATATATCTATGATCAGCTTTAAAAATATCTTAATTTTCTTTGAAAGTATAGTTTTTAGACTCACATAAAAGTGTCTCCACAGTAAAAGATGCGAGAGGCAGGACAGAATTTGAAATTTGTCAGGATGAATTTTATGTATCATACATTCACAAAAGTAATGAAACGCGCCCTCGTTCGCCATACCAAAGGCACGCCCTGGAGAGTCCACGACACCGTTATTGAACAAATATGACCGAAGTATACTACATTTCATCTGTCACTCTCCTCTCAACCAGATAATATAATGTATTACATTTCTTGTGTTCTTATTGAGCCTGGATTTGAGGTCGTCAACATTTTCAGAATTTCGTACATGAACAGGTAGGCTGTGCAAAAGTTTGGCTGTGTACGGGAAGAAGGATACATCAAAGAGATTGTTTCAAGTGCGTACTGAAGAAAAATTCGATTTGATCATACTTCATAACAATTACTATCATTAGCATGGTTCAGGAGTATATTTTGTAAATACAAGGTAGCCAATCCATGCACAATTTCGTAAAATAAAATTAGTGTACTTTTCGTAGGACGTTCTGATAGTTTTTCTAAACATGCCTCTTCATAAATCAGTTGTTGCTTGGCACCTCTAGTTGCACCTGTCATAACCCGTGCTGCTGCCAGCTGCACATTCTCTATAATCGTTCAAATTCCGATGAGATACATCCATCCCTGACAGCAGATCCATATTCAACAATTGGGTGGATAAAAGAGAGATACAAGATTTCTACAGATTTTCTACTGAGACGCATTAGCAAATGTTTCAAAATACTATTTTCAAGCCTGTATTTAGTAATTTCGTTAATGTGACTGTACCATGTCAAAACTGATCGCAGCATAAGTAAGGTTTTTGTGTTTAATTTCGTTTTGCAAAGTTTGATTCATGAATACAAGATCTGGGTGTGTTCTACATATTCTCTTCGTCGAGTCGTCGAGACAATCATAGATTTAGTCTTATATATATATATATATATATATATATATATACATACATACATACATATATATATGTATATATATATATATATATATATATATATATATATATATATATATATATATATATATATATATATATATATATATATATATATATACATACATACATATAAAACCACCGGTACAATCGGACCTGTATCCACTATCGGGGAAACCTTCTCTACTGAGCTCAGCTCAGCATGGCTCTTGACTGCTGTACCCAGTGGTGCCACATAATTCATTGCCTCGGGGCAACCTTTGATACTATGTATCCAAATTCTGGGGCCCACCGCCGTCAACAAGTGGTAATTACAAGCCGTTGTATTCGTATTATTAGGTAATGCTCACAGGGGGAAAGTGCCATTTTATATATTTCACATTGAATTCATTCGACAAATTCACCTTCCGTTGACACTTGTCACACTCAAATTTTGGACTACCTCTTCAAAATATCCAAAAGGGAATAACCCACACTGGTTGCCATTTTTAAAATTGTGGAGTCCGCACCCAATGGTTTGTAAATGAGGATAGTAGTATTCGAACAATCTTGGGGAGGTTATGATATATGAAACCAAAAGTATATATTTTTCAACTATTTCAGGGCATCAATAATGATATGATTTATGGTGTGGCCGCAATTTACTTTGATATCCAAATCAATCAACTGTATTTTTGTGCAACTACCCACCCCCCTCCGCCACACAAGCAAAATGTACAATCTCGAAATGCCCCCGATGTGCGCGATCGCGGGCATAGCGGATATTTTGTGGCTTTGTTTCCAGATAAAAACGGGTGAAGCCGCCCGTGCGCAGTGCATCATTAATTTATCAGTTAAATATGATTGTGTTTTGGCATGATTAAATGTAAATTTGGACGGTGGTTCCATGATCTGGGGCTCTTGCTATGCGCCGTGTTCAAAATGGTGCACGATTCGCCGGCTTGACAGGTGAGATATCGTGCCGCATTTGGATTTGTAACTGACGATGATACCTGTTTCAGATACAACCGAGCGAGCAGATTAAAGTTACAATAGTAAGACTAAGTCATGTTTTAAAAATACTTTAAAATACTTTAAATTGGAGAACGGACACCTGTGACCCTGCGAAATATTACGATAACGATCACCGAACAAAAACGGCTGTGCTTTTTTATCATGGAGGAATAAACTATTCCTCCATGGCTTCACCGAACATGCCCACTGTTCACACCAAACATAGTCTCAATTCATCTGCAGAAACCTTGAAGTGATAAATGGAGAGTTGAACAAAATATGCGACTGGCTTGAAGTTAATAAGATTTAATTAATTTTAGATCAAATCAAACATATGGTTTTTCATTTTCAGCAGAAAACACTATTATAAAGGGAAATTCCTAACGGTAACCTTCAGATACGTGGAACTTCTATAACTCTAGTCACAAAAATTAATTTTTGGGCGTACTATTTGACAGTCGCTTAACCTGAAATCAACATATCAATAAACCTGCAAACAAAATATCACGTATTAGTGGAACTTTACGAAAACTGAAAAGCTATCTACATACATATATTCTAGTTCTGATTTTAGAAGTCTTTTAGAATCTCATCGTACTTATGGCATAATATTATGGGGTTTTAGTATAACTTGAATAGGTGGCAAAAAGTGCAGAGACAATCTATTAGAGCGCTATTTAAAACCAAATATAATGCACATACGAATCCCATTTCAGAAATATATTAATAATGAAAGTTAAAGATTTATTTCATTTTTCATGTTTGGGAATTTTCTATAAATTTCACAACAATCAACAACCTTATTACTCACATAGTTTTCACTTCAATCTAGCAAATCGGGTTGACCTGACCATAGGAAATATTCGGGCCCCCAGTATATTTAAAGGAGATCAATTACAAATATACCTAACTCGAGAACTCGCAAACCAATTACAAGAAGAAACAAAAAGATGATTAGGGACTGTATGAGATTAAAAATTCCTGAGTTGATTAACTCCGATGTCCTCCCATTAAATTTGGTGAGATAGATAACCAGGATAGATTTATATACATACAAGAGAATAGTTAAACAAAATATAATCAACCATTATAATGAAAGGTGTAAACTAGCAAACTGATATGCTTGCAGACAATGAATGTTTACAGGTTATTGTTCATAACAAATTTGGTTCGGAACCCAACAAGTTTGTCAATGTAATACTGGTAAATAACTCTAAGATTGTCATTTCAATAAAATATAATACGATTAATTCTTATGAACCCCTGGAACATCCCAATATACATGTACTTACATACAATATTTTAACTTCTATGGTAATAAGTCAATATTGATCTATTCAGTTGTGAAGGTGGCTATCCAGAAAGCAGTTATACAAGCCTTAAGGATAGTCTCTTCAACAGTGCCACTATAAGATGGTTTCAACTGAATGTCTTATCTCCACATAGATACATTGTGCACTGTATTGTTGGAATAAATGAATCTTTGACCTTGAATCTTGAACAACCGTGCATGGCTATGCAACTAAGCTGTTTCTCCGGCCCAAGATAACCCTGCGGACAAGTTGAAATAAAATGCTGTATTTTATTGACTTAACTGCAAAATGACGGCTTATGACGGACGCTTTCTCGATAAATCTTTCAACTGGGGTTACAGCTATGTTGTTTCATCGCCGCACATGGATCTCCATGCACCACACAACCGTGGCTATGCCCTGTGCAACAATGCTCTTTCCCCGGCCCAAGTTAACACTCCACTGACGACAAGTTGAAATAAAATACTCTGTTTCAGATGACTTTACTGAAAAAAACAAAACAAAACCAAAAAACAAAAAACAACCCCCCCCCGAAACCAAAATGTAACAAAAAAAACCCCTCAAAACAAAACAAAAAACAAAAAACAAAACAAAACAAAAAAAAAAAAAAACAAAAACAAAAAACAAAAAACAAAAAAAAAAAAAACAAAAAACAAACAAACAGAACAAAATTCGAAAAAAAGAAGCAAAACGGCACACGACGGCCACTTTCTCGATACAATCTTTCAGCCAGGGTTGATCAATTTTTATCAGGGAAGGGCGGCTTAAAACTTTTTAAATTTTCTAAAATTTTTTATAAAAATTATTTTGGGGTCGGGACTCGGGCCTTTTCAATTTCAGTGGGTCGGTCCGGTTATCAGAACCACACATAAGTTTTTGTTAAGGCCATAGGTAATTGGACATTTGTTGAAACATATTTAATATGGATGTTCTTTCCCCTTTTACGCATTAATCCTTTGACGTCAGTTTAACTTGTTACCTGGCCACAGCCGAAGGCACTTGTTTCAGTTGTGAATAAGGCGGTATCATCTGCAAATAATCTTGTGGGTGATGGTGCTCCATTTACTTTTTCATTTATGAAAATTAAGAACAATAAAGGACCCAAAATAGAGCCCCTGGGGACACGTGCCTCAACTCGGCCCTAAGAAGAAATGCAACCCTGGATAACCACTCTTTGAAGGCGGTCACTTAGATAGTCGTTAAACTACATTACTAATAGTGCAGTGATCCCAGCATTTATGTACCAGCCCAGAATGATGCACTCTGTCAAAAACTTGAGAGATCTCGCACAATACTATTCTGACCTCTTTTAGCAAATCAACAGCTGGACAAAAATGATTATATAAGAAAAACAATTAGTTGACAGTATTCCCACCATTCGTGAAACCCGACTGACAGTCGGAAATTGCCTGTTTGTCACAGACGAAATTAATAAGAATGTTTGAAAATGACTCGTTCAAGGACTTTGGCCATACAGCTTAAAGGGGAGATAGGTGTGTAATTGCTACAGTCATTGGGGGATCCTTTTTTTTCAAAATTGGAACAACATTGGCCTTTTTCCATCCACTGGGAAAGGATCTTTTTGACAGTGAGTTGTTGACAATTCTACCGAGCAGAAATTGCAGCTTCCTGAAGAAGACGCGCACTGATTCTATCTGGCCCATTGGCTTTTGTTGTATCCAGGGATTTCAAAATGGAAAAAACTTCGTTACTTCTCACTGAAATTAAACTTAAAAATTCACTGGGCAGTTGAAACTCCTGGGAGTTTGTAGGCAGGGTGACATGAGTTTCATCTACACTGCAGTTGTTTAGAAAAACATCATCAAAGCTATGTGCCTTAGTTTCGTTGTCAGTGTAAGTACGATCGTTATTAATGATTGCCGATACTTCAGAAGATTGGTACTTGTTTAAAAAAGATTTCACGGTATGCCAGCAACTTTTTTTCGATCTTGCGTATTATTTACAGAGTCATTCAGACGTTTGTAGTAAGTTTGCTTGGCTAATCTCAAATCTTTTCCTTATGCGAGAATATGCCGTATGAAGGTAAAGTGCACCTTTTCTAGATGTTTCCTGTGTAGCATAAATTTAATCCCTCTCGGCCAGTCCACTTCATATATGTTATCCAGATGTTTTGACCAAGAACCATCGCACTCAACGATGAGACCAAGATGTCTGTGCGAGTCAACTTCTTTCACGGGCTTGTTTTTTGATAACGAAGGGAATTTGGACGTAAATTTGTGTTCGACAACATCTCATAGATTCTGCTTTTCATTCACTTCAAGAGATAAATCACTGAAAGGTTGGTGTGAAACCAATGTGACAGATTTTCTTCTGGTCCCAACAGCTTCACATTTTTTCAGTATTCCTCTGTGCTAGACCATGTCAAAAGCGCGGGAAACATCCAGAAAAAAGTAACTATTTTACGTTCAGACACTGCTGATGGTATATATCTATCAGCTGACACACTGATGCATCACTTACCTGGTAGGCTGACTGGAACTTGGTGCTTATTTGATTATCAATAAGAGGATTTAATGTATATTTAAAAACACATTTCTCAAACAGATTACCCGCATAGGCTATCACTGATATAGGGCGAAGGTAACAAATTATCTGTTTTGATTTTTGTGTGTATTGGGGGTAATGGTAGCATCTTTTCATCTGTCTGAGAAAGTTGCTTTTTGCAAAGACGAATTCAATATCTGACAACAAGCTTTGAATTCGAGGGCTGCTGGCCTTTGAAACATCTGGGGAGCTTATACAATCTTTCGCTAGATTTTCGTCAACAGTTATGCTGTCTGGGACTGATGTTAAGTTGCAGTATAGATCGGGGGTTTCTGTATCAGATAGTCTAGAAAAACATAATCCATATTTATAATTTCAAACCCAACAATGACAGCAAAAAGATTCCAGAGTTACCAAAGAATCAACATTCATTTTCCATTTCAATGTGAAGAAACAACTTTCACTCTTGACTTGAGACAGGCAGTCACCCATAAAAGGCAACTGGTGGTTTTAATCCGGTCTTCTCAACCTTTGAAACATTCTTCATTAACAACAGACTATGGTGTTTCCAAAATGTGTAGGCCTAACCACTCAAAATCCAAAGTTTGTCACTTCTGCCGAAAATAAAAAAAGGCCTATAACTTTTTGATTCTCCTGATTAGTCAGTCAGCTGAGTTCACAGCAAAAGAAAAAAAAACAGGCCTGTATTTTTTGTGATACTTAGGAATCTGAAACATTATAAACACTCTGTACTTCCATTATAACTATGAGTCGGAGAACACAGCCCACAGCACAACATAGCCAATGAAGTATTTATCAAATAGTTTTGAAAAGCATAATCCATATTCACAAATTTCAAACCGAACAATGACAGCAAAAAGATTCCAGAGTTACCAAAGCATCAACATTCATCTTCCATTTCAATGTGGTGAACAGAGTCGTTTAACTACAATGTTCTGCGAAGTAGTTACTGAGCAGCTCAGCCTTTTATTTGCTGTAAGTGACCAACACTTTGCAGTTTTTTAGGAACGGACATTCTGACAATTTTGCCTTGTTTAAGCCTCAATCTTCTTTGACAAGTTTCCACATAGCTTACTATTGTTTGAATTAGACAACGTAATATATTCTTCCACATTTTTTTTAGCTCTGCTGACTTTCGGTCGCAGAGCTTATGGGATCACTCAAGTCCGTCCGTCCGTCCGTTCAAGCATCCAGAATTTCTAAGTTAGCCCCTTGAATTTTTTTGGACGTATTGTATGAATGAATAACTAGGTTCATATCGTTATTGGTGGCGCTTGGTAGTTAATTACATAGTAAACGGGCCAAAAAGGGAAAACATTGACAATGCCCTGATGTGTTTGATTTTGGAAATATGCTGAGGGTGATTGGATATAAGCTGAACATTACTGGTGGCGCCATCTGTAGTTCAGTAGGAAATATAACTTCTCATTTGGTACAATTTATAAACTTCATTATCTTGCGAAATAATAAGGCCAATTTCACCAAATATACAACAATTATGTATCATGTGTGGAATATGGGTGACGTTGAGCTATTTCTCAAGATTGCGGAGGGAATAGATTTCAGGAATGATTACTTTTTGATGGTCATTCCATCTCAATTTGTAGAAACACATCCATATACCAGTACATGAATCTTATACAGAGAGATTTTTTTCTAGGCGATGCCGTCATGGTGTCGCCTCTGGTTGTAATTGGTGGAACTAACATCATAGGTATCAAAATCAGATTCAATTCATTATTGTGATAATATATGAAGACAGCACTACAAAATTTACGACAAAAAGGGGTTAGGCCAATGGTCACACTTTGTGAAATTTTGCGTGACCGTGACCCATTAAACAGTTCAAAATTTTTCTATGAATTACAATCTGACTTCCGAAAAAAAAAAAACCCAGGGGAACGAAATTGGCTATTTGTGAATTTACAAATTTTGTTCAACAACAATTGGAAAAAATGAAACTGTGTTTGGGTATATTCATAGATCTAAAACGGCTTTTGACACGGTGAATCACAATATCTTTCTGAAAAATTAGAACATAATGGTATTAGGAGTGTAGTTTTGGACTGGTTCAAAAATTATCTTTCCAACAGAAAACGGTTTACTCAATTATCAAATTTAACCTCAGCCTATTATTCTCCTCAGTGTGGTGTGCCACAAGGCTGAATCTTGGGTTCAGCTTTGTTTCTTGTTTGTATTAATGATTGCAAAATTTCCTTTCTTTCGGAACATCCAGACTGTTTGCAGATGATACTTATATTATTTACAATGGTAATGATATAGATTCTTTGAAGCAGAGTGCTGAACTTGATTTGATTAAATTAATGGATTGGTTTAACAAAAATTAACTTGCTCTAAATTAATGTAAATCAAACGTTATTGTAATATGTTAAGAAATATAGGGAATCGGTCTGATTTTCATGTCAATACAGGAACTAAGATCTGGCCTCAAGGGTCAACCACTAAATACCTAGGGGTAGTTATAGATGATAGGTTAACATGGAAAAAACGTATCACCAACATTTGTAATAAGATTGCACCTATCATTGGTATTCTTTCAAAAGTTCGTCTTTTACTTTCTTTTACTATATTACGGCAGTTATATTACGAATTAGTTCATCGGCATATATTATATTGTATAGAGGCTTGGGCATCAGCTTATAAAGCTCATTGGGAAACAGCTTATAACCAATTATATAAAAACCCGCTGGTACTTTTGGACCTGCATCCACTATCGCGGCAACCTTCTCGCCTAAGCTCCATCGTTCACACACCAGGGGGTCGTGACGGGTCCAACTGGCGCTGCTGCTTAATTCACTGCTTCAGGGGGACTTAATTGTCTGATACAAAATCCCTACTCTGGGGCCCATTGCTCGCTTCAATTGATATCTGTATTGTGGTGTATTTACATTTGCAGGTGATGATCACTCTGGAAGTCCCATTATATGTTGTACATTATATTCATGCGAAAAATTAATCACATATATATATTTTGGATACTACCTCTTCAAAATATCGAATCGGGACTAACCTATAATGGCTGCCATTTTGAAAATTATGGATTCCGTACCCAATGGATTGCTATGAGTGTGTATAGTACTTGGGCTATCTGGGGGAGGTGGGTTATAATATGTGCAACTAAAAGTATATATTTTGCAAATGTTTCAGAGCATCAATAATAATATAATATATGGTGTGGCCGATTCACTTTGATATCCAAATCAAAGTTATTTCTGTGCGGCATTGCGCAATGTACAAAATGGCGTTCACCATGTGCCGGTTAGTTCAAGATCTACCGTGTCGCATTTGGATTTGTAACCAACGATGATAACTGCTTCAGACACAACCAAGCGGGCAGATAAAAGTTAAGATAGTAAGCATGTTTTAAAAGTACTTTAACGACCAAGGTGTGACCTTGACTTATTTTCAAGATCTTCAAGCACTTTAGAACCCCCCCCCTTCCCAACTAAATTTAATATGTCGATGAAGAAAAAGGCGGATGATACCAAATGACCACAAATGTGTACCCTGTGGAAGTATATTGCATAATATGGATAACCTTGACTAATTTTCCAGGTTATACAGGGAATGCATTTCAGGAAAACGAATGTGTAGTGATGGTCTTCAGCAGAGCATTAGGTACATGGACGTCTTGTAATGGTAGGCTTTCCACACAATGTTTGTTTCGTAAAATTCGTTTTTTTGACCATTGTTGACTGTTAATCGCTTTTGCTTTCTTGTGCATTCAATTTCTTTTCATCATCAACCTCTTTATTTTACCCGTGAGCCACTGTGATTTGCCTGATCTAACCGTGATAACCTTTATTTTTTGACCATTGATAAATGTTAATCGCTTTTACTTTGGAGTATATACAATTTGGCCGTTTCGGCAGATAACTGAAACCATTTATTAACCATTTCATTTGCGTTCATATTCTGCAGTTCCTTTGCCAGACGATTTGACTAAAGTTATTCATTTAACCTCATGTAGTCAGCTTGTGCCTCTCTCTCTTTTAGACTCGTGATCTGTGCACCTATTGATTCACAGCGTTTTGGTCACTTTGACCTATGTGTAGCAGCCAAACTGACTAGGCCAGAACTCAAAATTGCTATTATGTCAAAATATGTGACTGTTTCATTTGTAACACGAGTTGGACCGTCTATCAGCTGTGTCAGATCATGACTGGCCAGAATTGACCGTAATTTGGATTTTCTTAAATTACTTGACCTTCATTAAAATCGCCTGTGATAATTACATATATTGTTTATGCCTGAGTTTTTGGCCTCTTCAACAGATCCTTGGAACTTCACCCAGGAATTATTGTTTGAACGTAATCTGCAGAACGCACCAATTAACAATTCGTTATTTGCCTTTCTTTTTATTTCAACCCACACATATTCCAATGTCGTCGATTATAAGTCACAAGGCTTCGCTTGGCAGGTACTTCATTACAGAAATACATGTAAATATAGACACCGCCGCCAACCACCTTGATCCGTCTACCTGTCACGGTGCAAGATGTTTTGGAAACTTGGTCTTAATTTTCTAGTCCGCAGACAGCTCTTTAAAAATGGAGTTTGTTGGGAAGAAACTGTGGCTGAGCGCCATAGGAGCGAAGCTCTGCGCGCGCGCGAGAGAGAGAGAGAGAGAGAGAGAGAGAGAGAGAGAGAGAGAGAGAGAGAGAGAGAGAGAGAGAGAGAGAGAGAGAGAGAGAGAGAGAGAGAGAGAGAGAGAGAGAGAGAGAGAGAGAGAGAGAGAGAGAGAGAGAGAGAGAGAGAGAGAGAGAAGGATCCGGGAGCATGCTATGCCAGGGGAAATTGTAAAAATAGATGTTCAAAAATGGCTTTGCCTCCATTCTGAGGTCTTTTTGTGGTGCTTTCGTTCTCTATGCAAATGCAATCATATCTCACAATATAAATGGCAGAATATTGTCCGCAACAACTGATCAATAACGGGAGATACACCAGTTGGAAAATGCGGCGGCAAACATATAAAAACTTATAAGTACACTTCATTTCATTTCTATATGATTATTTTGAATGTGGGTTGAGAGAAAATTTCAACGGAGAATCTTCAAATTAGCATCCACATGTTTACAACATGGTGTTATACATGCCCATACAAAACCCGAAATAACTATACATCTTTAATCAACTTATGAAATTCTTTCATAGAATTAATACATACTTATATGAGTTAAAATCGGCTTAGAGACTTTTTATATTTAGGTTAGAGTCTTTCGAACATGCTACTGCTCCTACAATTAAGCAGGAAATACAATTTGAAATTTGATAAAACATGTAAAAGGTTTTTTTCATAAGTTATTCAGGCATTTATATTCCACATCGCTGTAATGAATATTTTTTGTGCTTATTAACCAATCATTTCACAAAATTTATTTTTTCAAGATATAAAGGGATCCCTAGATAATTTCTCCAATTCCTGCACAAAATAGTCTTTTTGATACACGAACTACCATTAATATTCTAAATATGTAGGTGTCAAAGGATAGTGGTTTACAAAACATACTTACGGTGAACCTTATGTCTGTGTAAAGGTAGCCTATACTGACGGGAAAAGCCAAAAAGACTTGAAGAAAACGTCTTTCAACTTGGAGGCTTCCAACCAATACGTCTGATAAAAGTATTGCTGATAGATGGAAAGACACCTTTCGGAGTGGCAGGTTTCAGTTTAATTTTGCTTACTAGGGATAGAAGCAAATTAATTTATAAGCGGATTTACTCAGGGCCGGCCGACGATGTTGTTTTTTTGTTTTTGTTTTGTTTTATGAACGGGAAAGGTGACGGTGGTTTCGAGAAAGAATGGCCCTCAATGTTTGACTTAGATTTTCAAAATTGACTAGCATTTTAAATTACAGAAAACTGGTGTTAGTAATTTAACACCCTTTGTAAAACTGAAAATATTAATTAGATACCTGAACTTCGCCAGTCTATTAATATCAATAAACTATATATTGGTCATTTGCTTAAAGTAATATTATTATTTTCTATCAGCACGATATTCTACTGTTGAAATGAATATGGTAATTGAGATAGGTTAGCGTCAGTGTTCTCAAATGTTTGTGGTTATACACAAACACGAATATGAAAAGAAACAAGGTTATGATTCTAGGATTATCATGTAGGCTTGTCTCTCACTGTCATAATGTATTCTTGTTGTTTCAGGCGCCCCCCCCCCCCTGCTACGAGCCTGCATTATATCATCAGAAACCGAACAATTATTGCCATGTCTCAAAAAGCAACTATGTCGTGCTCAAACACAAAATCTTAAATATCATCTTTTTTTTGTTCCTCAAGTTACGTTTATTCTGGTGGAAGATTATTAAATCATACATCGATTTCAAACGCTACAGCCTACACCAGCTAACACTTGATGCACACGTTTAAGGATTCAGTGAAAATGCAAGCACCGCTCTATCCATTTGTGAAACACACCCATGGTCCCTTTAAACATCCCCATATAAATAATAAGCATTTCAATCACACTCCGTGAGACTTGGCTGTTGAAAACCTATTTGGGTTCGTACTTTGTTTGATGACTAATGATATGATCAAAGTGCGTCAATACTCTCGCAGCGCACCTCGAAAACATGTTCATATTTTAAGTTTCATATGCCGCTGGCTGGATTTCTCATTAAGAAGACTGACGTGCTCGAAAAATAAGACGCTGGTGATGTGTATGAACATGAAAGCATTTAAACAGCTCCCTGTTATGTGAAGTGTGATTGTGATTTGGCAATTATAGTTGTTAAGAACCATCCTATTAAGCTCTTCTGGCCATAAGTCGCGGAGCTCATACGACGATTCATGTCTGTCTGTCCGTTTGTCCGTCCATCCGTCCGTAAACTCTTGCTTGTGAGCGCTATAAACTTCAGTTTTCAAGATACTCCCATATGACTTTCAGAGCTTATTCAGTCTATGAAAATCGAGGTTGAGGACGAGATCGGTTGTGCTTCCTTTGTAATTTTATGCTAAATAGACCAAAATACGAAAATACTGAGAATGCTGTTTTTCGAAGGGTTTCCATCATCACGAAACTGGGTAGAAAGGTCAATCGGTACATTGATACATTAATATCATTATTTCGACTTTGAATTGAGATGCAACTATAAATTTACACCAAATATGCAATTGGCAGTGGAAAAAAGTTATAAAATTTTGAAGGACCTTCACCTAATTTTAAGACCACATAGGATGTAGAGTCATGATTAAAAGTAATGCAGAATTAAATACAGAATAAAATTAAATATTTTCGCCACAGAATATGGTGAAGCAAGGGTGCAATCAGAGTCTAGTTTGCAGACAAATATATTTCATTTCCTTCCCATTTCAGAAAAAAAACCCCAAACGTTCCTTATGTAAAATAAAACCAAATTCATGTTCTGGACCTATCTAGAAAAGTTGCTTTGCAACAAGCATACTGTAGGTATGAGTCAAGACCTAATTTATTAAAAAATTATGCATACTAAATGAAATACTCCATTCATGTCCATATTTGGGTACGAACCACGGTAAGAAATGAAATCATAGTCATTTGTACAGTTAAAACTTCATGAAAAACTATCCACTTTGTCACATGGCACAGCACTGCTGGTATAAAGGCTTAGATGGCTGGTTGCTCAGGCAGCCAGTCTGAGACTTTGTATGCGGAGAAAATCTATGTATTGTAAAGTTCACAATACATGATTGATTTTACATGAACATCACTTAGTCTCATGCTGTCTCCTTCATTTATTCTCCTTTTTTATGATTTTGCAATTTAGAATTATGAGTGGGTCGTGGGCGTATTGACATTTACGTCATTTCTTTCTGTTTGGTTCTTTCTCGGCCCAGCTAAACATGAATCATACTGCCTTGTAAAATGAAAACGAATTCCTCATACTTCTGGTTATTTCCAACGGCAATGAAAACTACCAATGTTATGGTATTTCTCGTTAACCTCTGACAAATTTTCTGCCAAGCGACAAGCGTCAGCCAAAACGAACTTTCAATCTAAAGAAAGCCAAAACAGTAGTAAAGGACGACCAATTTTTCATTTTGAGAAATAAGACGGGTAGCAATACCAAACATATTACGAATGTGTATCATACATACAGAAGTTGGATATTGCATAATATGCGTGACTTTGCCCTGCTTTCTTAATGTAACGGGGGAATCATTTCAGAAAATGATATTTTTCAATGGTCAGATCTGAAGTTGTGCACACGTACCAACATACTATTCGTTGAATATTATGCAGAGAAAAGTCTAACACATGTAGTCATGGTGTCTCCACTAGTAGTATAAGGTGGAACTGGCATCATAAGTATTAAAATAACATTAAATTCATCATTTTGATTATAAAGTGCACGTTAGGCAAACAATCAAATTTTATAAAAAATTCGGGAAACCTTGACCAATTTACAAGGTCATTAAGGACGTAGTGAAAACACTATTTTTAAAATGCTGAAAAATTAGAAGGCTAACAATAACAAATGTACCACAAATGCGTATCATATATAGAGGTTGGACATTGCACAATAAGGGTGACCTTGACCAACTTTCTTAAGGTCATTGAGGTAATGCATGTGATGGAATGATTTTGTTGTGATGCTCATGAGTAGTAATATATTACTTTATTACGTTAAAAGAATAAAGGAGCAGTACATTGACATGTGTTGCAAAGCCCCAAAACCATGCGTCGATTAAAACAACCTGCAGGGCACATGTACATAAAAATAGATATAAAATAATTTCTTAATAAATAAACCGGGACGCATGGGTGAATATCAATGGAATGAAAAGTTAAATGTTCATATCATAGTCTATGAATGAGCTTAATGTTCTTGGGAGGCGTACGTATTTAAAAGTGGGAGGTTTTCTCGAGGGGGCTGTCCTTTCGCGTGAAATATGGTAAAACTACTTATGATAGCTAATTAGCTGGTGGTGAATTTAAAATTTTTAAAAGACATAGGTATGGCACACAATTTATGTAATGACTTTAGGCATTTGTTGTTTTCCCATGATATGAATCCACGGGCTCCGATTTCAATGGCATAAAGAAAAGTCTTGTATCCATTTTGTTCAATGTTCAGTAGGAGGGGAGAATATTTATTTGTCTTATAGGAGTGAATCTTATCTATACTGGTTTCGCAAGGGACAGAGAGTTCAAAGATATGCAGTTCACGCTTGTCTTGGGAGAATAATGTCAGGTCCGATATGAGTTGCGTCTGGGTATACTGGGAGGGGATGGTTGTAAAATGCCGGGATGATTGTTCCAAGTCGTAGTAAATTGGGATGGAACTGCAAAACGTTCATTAAATATGCATTATGAGAATGGTCAAATGTTGTAATATGTCGTGTGACTTTAACGTTTTTCACGGTCATTTATTATTCAAGAGGAGGACACTAAATTAAATTTAGTGACAAAGAATAAAAGGAACAATAAATAATACTAAACGCTACATGTGAATCCTGTCCAAAGGTTGCCTCAGTACTTCATCATCATTTCCTTCCCAAATTTAGTGAAGTTCCACCCCTGGAACATCTATGTGTATCAACAAACCATTTTATACAATGACTGTCACACTATTGCAATGCATGCACTGTATTATTGCTATATACTACACAGCTCTTATTAACCCATGGTCCCAACGATTGATTTCCCATAATTTCGGGAAATAATTAACATTTCCCCGCATTTTTTGACACTTTCAGCGTGTGTGGTCAGATTCAACAACCGTTCAGTCATTCTGGAGAACAAAAATACCGCTAAAGTGCAAACGTACTAATGATAAAATAAATAAAAAGGAAAATCACAACGGTGTCTAGTGGCCCAAAATAAGTCTATGTGCCCCGAGGTGACCTTCTTTGAAATATCAAAGAGGACGGCCTAGGAGTTCCTGAGAAAGAGAAAGTTTGATATTGTAAAAAAAAATATTATAAAGTACAACCTAGCAGTGAAGTGGTGCTTTTGAGTGTTAAATTTCAAAAGCTATAGTAGGGAGTGGTTGCATTTCCATTTTAATTATTAGGTTTGCGCTATAGGCACATCCAATGAGGCACAAGCTAAAGTTGTAAAATATTAATGTATGCTAATTAGGACATTTGATACGTTTCAATGTCAAATATCTTCAGATGTATTCTGGATGGAGGTGTCATTCAAAATTTAATTCCTGTATTTGTTCTAAGGTGTATCCAATAGGCCACAATAAAATATCCTTTTATTTACAAATAAAGATGTCATTTCAAGTTAAATAATAGGTTTGTGGTGTGGCCACAATTGAGAAAACCCTTTCAAATAAAGATATCATTCCATGTTAAATCAGTTTTGTGCTGTAGACACATGCAATGTACCACAAAGAAATCATAGAATTTAATTCTATGCTAGGCCTAATTATGGATATTTGAAAGTTTTAATGTTGAATACCTTCAAAGACATTTTTTTATGGAGGTGCCGTTTCCCCTTTAATTTATAAGTTTGTGCTGTATGCACACCAACTGAAACACAAACACAAGGTGTAGAATTATGATTTATGCTAATTAGGGACACTTGAAAAAAAATGATGTTGCATTTATGCAAACCCGTAATGCTATATATGGTGGTGCCATTTCAAGTTCACTCCATTTTTTTATGGTAAAAGCATGTCAACTGAACAGTGAACAAAGTTGTAATATATTATTCTAATGCTAATTACAGTAGTGAAAGTCACGACCCGTCAATGTTTGAATATGTTCAAAACAAAAGAACATAGAGATGCATTCTAACTGCAATATACATGTCTGTGGCTAAGTTGCATCCCATGAACAATGACCACAAGTTGTAGAAATCTGACTCATGCAAATTTTACGAATTCACATAACATTAAATATCATCAATGCTTTTTTCAAAAAAAAAAAATATATATATATATATGTGTGTGTGTATGTATGTGTGTGTGTGTATGTGTGTGTGTATGTGTGTGTGTGTATGTGTGTTTGAACTACAAGCATACTTTGGTAATAAAGGAATATTGTAGTATTTTAATCTATAAAGCTTTGGAGGCACTAGTACAGATTTGATGTGAAGCAATTTTTCGTTTGTAGTTTATAGTCTGCTTTCATCAATTGGGTGCATAATGACAGACGAATATGAAATTGATCTGAAAGGAAGGCTTATATTCATTAAAATTTCAAACTCTGAAAGTAGTAGTTTTGGGACACATTAGAAAAGCAACCGCAACCGCAGTATTGTGTTCTGGGTGAAAGTTTCCATCAAAGTCGTGGGCACAACACCAACCACTGGTCCCCCAGCATGTGATATCTGAGTTCAAAGTTGAAAGATACGAACCATACAGAAAAAGCATTACTTCCTCAGCGAAAAATATTTGCGAGACGCAGGAAAATTGAGCTCACAGAGTTAGTCCCACCCCAGCCTCCACCTATCAAACTGTGTTTGCGTGGATAGTTGCATCCTCACATGTTTTTACATATGCATATACATTGATGGGAATATATCAGACGAAGATCATACACAACTCTTTAATTTATCAAAGCTTCAAGACATTCTGTGGCACCTTAAAATGGCAATGAAAAGAGCGATTGTGGGAAAAAGACACCTACAAACATACACGTTTTCATCACATTTTCATTGTTTACATCACAGCAGAGAATGTTGTCAGCGATGATATAACAGAGTCCTTTAAATCGAGTCACTGTCAGAAATCTGAATAACTCTAATTCTTCTATGTAAGTGGGTTTGGTTATCCTCGTTGTGTATGAGACTTAATACAATCCAGTGACAGTCTGATCTTGAATATACATTGTTGTCGTACGTCAAAACAGCATCGTGTAGTTCTCAGCTTTGGCATTCTCGAGGGATGTGGGGGCTTTCATAAATTAATGTAAATTAATTAATCTTATGAACATTAAAGACAGTCCAACTTGAGATACTGGTTCTCAATAAACGAAGAACTGCATTTCAAACGTTGAGGAATGCACTTTGACTCAAATTAACCTAATTGAGAAAAGTAATTTACTGTAACTAGGAAACTTCAAAGTAAGCTAAACATTTGCCGACCACAGCAAAGACATCATAAACTTCAGAACAACTTGGAATGGAGATTGGGGTTACAAATAACATACAGATGATTTCTTTGAAGTGTACGGTATGAGATTGCCAGATATGACAATTGTTATGAGGGGAATTCTATCTTTTATAACATGATTATTAATATATATATATATATATATATATATATATATATATATATATATATATATATATATATATATATATGTATATATATATATATATATATAATATATATATACATTATATATATATGAATATATATATATATGTGTATGTATATAGTTACATCTACAGGTAAATTTAAAAGCTACATTAAAACAGAATGCACGCGCTTTCAGCCGAACATGCCAGCGACTTTTCTCTGTATCTGATTTGATAATATATATGGTGCTCTAGGATCCACCTCTAACATGACGAGTTGTCAACTCCTGGTCGTGTTGAGTAGCATGTTACGAAGTTCACAATTTACACAGTTCAAGCATCATTCAATCTTAACACACATAAAAAGTTTATTGATTGTGACTTCACAGTTTAGAGGATATTACTCCCAGTGGATTTCAACCCAAGGCGGAGCCCACAGTCGACTTGCCTGATCGCGGGTTAAAGTTTTTCCGATCACCTGGGTCCAAGGGCACCATACATTTTACGATACTAAAGATCAGAAAATACACACCATTCTTCACATTGATCACATGTTATTGAATCATGCAAATAAGTGAAAAGCAAAATAATACATTAACAACAGTGTGTGCTGCCCCTGCGGCGGATAACATAGTTTTTTTTCCAAGTGGGTCATATAAAAATAGTAACTGTTATTTCAACCAATCAGAAGCTTAGAATTAAATTTGAGTAGTAGTAATAAAATATATCTTTTGCTTGCAGATTCATAAGCAAAATTTATAATCCATAAAGTGTTTCGGTTAAGTGTGTTTATTTCGAGTCTGCCGTCCCATGGCACGCTGGTATTCATGTTATGCTTCAAGCATATTTTACCTTGGCGCATTTTTTATGACAGGCATGTATTTTGAAATAAATTCTCAAGTGGTAAAATGAATGCTTGTCATCTTGTACCTCCTGCATACCTGGACATGGTATAACTGTGTCTGATATATCTCATCATGTTCGTGTAACATATCTGGTCATGGTAATACCATGTTTGATGCATGACATCATGTACGTGCTACGTAACTGGTCATGGTATTACTGTGTCTGAAGCATGTCATCATGTGCGTGTAACAGACATGGTCACGGTTTTACTGTATGGTGCAAGTTATCATGTACGTGCCACATACCTGCCCATGGTATTACTGTGCCTGATACACGCCACCATCTTCGTGCCATGTAACTGGCCTGGGTATAATTGTATCTGATGCGCCATGTCACCATGTGCGTGTCACATGCTTGGACATGACATTGCTGTCTCTGATACATGCCATCATGTAGGTGCCACATGCCTGGCTGTGGTATTACTGTGTCTGATGCATGTCTTCATGTACATGCCACGTACCTGGTCATGGCATTACTATGTCTGATGCATGTCTTCATGTACATGCCACGTACCTGGTCATGGCATTACTGTGTCTGATGCATGTCTTCATGTACATGCCACGTACCTGGTCATGGCATTACTGTGTGTGATGCGTGTCATCATGTACATGCCACATACCCGGCTCTGGTACTACTGTGTCTGGTGCATATCATCATGTACATGCCACGTACCTGGTAATGGCATTGCTTTGTCTGATGCATGTTATCATGTACGTGCCACATATTTGGCTATGGTATTACTGTGTTTGATGCATGTCATCATGTACCTGGTAATGGTTTTACTGTGTAATGAATGTCATCATGTACATGCCGCATACCTGGCCGTGTTAGTTATGTGTGAAAGGTTCCATACCACAGAATGTCGTGGTATGTGGAGTGTTCTTTGTGGGACCTTGGCTCTTGATGGACTTTTAGAAAGTATTCTTGGGGCAGTCTCTATGGAGTGGTCTTGTTGAAGTGTTCGGAGAAATATTCGTTGTGGACACCTTAGGGTTTATTTTTGGTGGACTATCTTGGGCAACATTCTTGGCGTATTTTTGTTGAGGGTTCGTTGCGAACATAGTTTGCCCTGTAACACCACTCGAGTTTTGCTCATTTGTATCGACATGCTTTTTGAGGGGATCAAAACCCTGCAGGTGTCGCTGCCTGCAATGAATAAACTTATGGTGCCCATTTTCAGCTCAGTTGACTTGTCAGTGAGCTAGCTGACTATATATGCTGGGTAGGTCGTCGTCCGTCCTCCACAATGGTATTTTTCGCTCTGTTCTCAAAAGCGCCAAACCTCTTTAACTTGGCTGCGATCTACCTTGGATGGGCTTCGCCAATTTTGTTAAATTGTTGGTGGTTTAATTTATTCTGACATTTTTTCTCCTTCTAAACAAAATATACAAAAAAGTTTTCTCGGAATTGCTTCGTCAATTGCCATGAATTGCATAGGGATACATCAGGTAACCCTTAGACCTTAATTTCTTCAACATGGAACGCTGCATGTTTTCCACTTTTTATGGATATTTAAATTTCTACTATTTTCGATTTCTCTTAGGCCGGCACTCGGGTTATGCAAAAATTTCGTAACGACCCTGCGGAAAGGTCAAGTTGTCTACCAGATGGTGTTACTTTGGATCCCTGATTTTATTTTATTTTATTCTATTAAATTAGGCTACTTATCTGTAAATGCATACATTCCTATTGATAACCATGTAAGTGTATGGTAATTGCAATGCTAATTCACATTTTCGACTTCGTTCTCCACAACCGCCAGCCTCATTCACTTGCAACCTGGTGGCATTGTACCTTGGAGGGATCTCTACGGATTGTTGAAGTGTTCGGGTTTTTGGAGTTCATTTTTGGCCAAAAAATCTTTAAACTAAATCTCCGACGAAATCATTTGGTCATTTGCTTGCAAAGAAACACTTTTGAGTACCCCCATGGAGTAGGGCCTAGGGGATAGCTAATTTTGCGTTAAATGTCAAGGTCATCTGAGGACGCTGTTCACACAGCCCTCTTGTTAGGTACTCCTGTCAGTCTATCATTTTGTCACCAATCATACGCCTTGTATCAGGATGCTTTATAAACATCGACAGGAACTAGAATTGAGATTTTGTTAAGAAAATTGAAAGCAAAGGAAAGTTCGTATTCCGATAAGAGACAAATGATCGCGCACATTCGATTTAATATATAATACATCTTCACGATGGCGTGAAACAGAAGGATAAGGAATTATTATTCCGCTGCTGATGTTGATTACACAACACGTCACAAATACATGCATGTTTAGAATAACAATTGGGAAATAAAATACAGTTTTAAGCTTTTCCCCTCTTGTGTATTGAAAAAGACGCACTCATGTGTCTGAGTGCATCCCATATTCGCAAGCCGATTTCGCCTGCAACTCGCGCCTATTCATTTCACTTCAGTCCTTCACAGTCCCTAATTCGATAACAACATTGGAACTAATTAGTGTGGAGGAAGAATTTGATGGCCCCTATGCTAGAATGCCATATGGTCCACATTATCAATAGATTGACGGGGATGGATAGTTGCTACTTTCAAGGTATGGTTGTCTTGCTTTTATGAAGCTACACGTCCAGTAGTTTTATGGGGATTTATGTGCATGTGATTCTGGAGGGGTTGCAGCTGTTATCCCTAGGCGAATCAGGTTAGCAGATTGACGTCCTGTGACCTTGTGGCCTTCTCCTGAATTGTACGCTCGAGACATTTATCCATTTCCTGGTGCCACAAAATCCGGAACTAACCAAGTTGATGTTATCTGACGAAACTGTGTGGTTGAGAAATAAAACAGTTAACGGATCGTAAGTACAGAAAATATAGTTGCATGGGCTTCTGGATTGCCAGTGACGTATCGCTGTGGTCAGTTTACCTGTGTGTTGGGTCGTAGTTTGCTTCTCAATTTATCACTCTTTTTTTCGTAAAGTTCACAAAACAGCAACCAACGCAAAATCCATACTTTAATAATTGAGATGAATCTTTAAGTGGAGATATATTGGGTCAAGCATATGGGCATTGTCCAACTAACTACATGCTTTGCCTTATGTATGGTGATTAAACCAGTGCTTTTGTAGCAAATGCCGACCAGGTAATCGGGACACAGCTGACCGTAATGCCATTGCTTTTAATCTTGCACAGCTTGAGCTGAGGCAGATGTGACAGTAATTTCCGACTGCTAGGGTGGGCATTGGAACGATGAGTCTTATTGCTTCTTTTCCAGCTTACCAATATGGACCCAGAAGAAAACATACAGAGAGAAACCAAATTTCCATGTCCGTAAAGAGTACAAATCGAATTTACTTTTAAAAAGGTTGCAAAAAGAGTGCGAAAAGCAAAAGTATACATGTATTTAATTGTACTTTTGTCTGAACAATACACCAGTTTAACCTTTCAGCGAATGTACCGTGGGTGAGTCTCTATCAATCATATTCAATGTGTCCTGCTCTATTGATTTCTACATAAATTGGAAGCTATTGTTCATGGGGGGGGGGGGGGGGGAGATTTAAAAAATCGGCTTCTCCAGTAGATCTGGCAAGATTAATTTCACAATCGGTGGCAATGTACCTCTATATTCCATTTCTTTCTTTTTTTCTTCAAATTTTCTATTCCCTGCAAATGCTTAATGGCATTTTTTTTAATTTGCCGTTACCATGATTTGTAATTCATCAAATTACGTAATTGCCAATAAGTAGACAATTGAACGTGATTCACCCTCTTAGTGCCAAATTTTGGACTGAGTCAACAGCTTTTCTCTGCACGTATTGGGCGCATTGCGCCGAATGGGTACCGAGAAAAATCTGTTGACCTGGCGTACATTTCTGGTGCTTTTCCCGAGAAAGACGAATCTGGGATCCTAATGGTAATTCAGACTAGTTTGACTTATGTACATCGACTTTAGACGTGATTGGCTTTAAAAGAGTTAACATAAGGATATTAGTGGAAATGCAGGTATATATAATTACCTCCAAAACCAAGGACCAGGTCCTTTTCGAACTCGATGCGTATAAACCCTGTATGAACCTGTATCAAGCATCTGAAATATCTGACATTTCAGTCATTTGGTGATATTAATAAATGTTTGTTGATTTTTGCCATCAGGATAATCTTAGGAAGGCATCCTCTCTAAAATGGCTAAACTAATTGCTTCCAAGAGACATTAAAACACGGATGCGGTCCCATATTTTTATTTAGTCGTCTGAACGTCGAACCTTATTCCCAAGATCATAGGGAATAGTTTTTGGGTGATAACCCAAAAACTATTTCATCTGGGTCCATGCGATTGGGCGTGAAGATGGTCCTGTAGGAGAACTAGGTTGAAATTACATTTGGGTGACCGTGAGGTAATTGTCAAGGTCACGGGATAACCTTTGTGAATTTCATTAATTTTGGAATGATAACTGAACGACTATTTGAGCTGGAGCTGACACTTTGATACTATTTGTGATGATGATACCATCCAGGTGCCAAGTTCACAGCACTCATAGGTGACATCGGACTAAATATCAAAGGTACCTTTTCAGATATGGGGTTAGTGTGATACGCCATGAACTGTTTTAGCTCTATACCATATTACATTTACATGTATGTTAGAGTTAGAGCACGTGATGATAATGTTTCAAAGAGACGAAGTGGAGGCTTCATATAATTTACCTGAACCAAATTTTCAACGTCATAGGGCCATGTTAGCGATTTTCCAATTCACCAGGCAACTCCAGCTTTACTGTGACTCTGACTGTGGTGTTGCATGATGGTTCTCTTTCAGGGCTAGGTGCAGGATTAAGGTATCAGTGCATGATCTTATATGTAGTCACACGCCACTATCACTTTTTTTACTGAGGTACACATATCGGCTGACGATGCCCAGAGTAATGTGTTCTCTATTCGGGTCACGGGTCACTGGCTACAACTTCCTGTCAACTAACAAGGGTCACGCATTTTATTTACAATAGGAGACATTCATATTTAACTGCGATCCTGCTTACCTCCTGTGTTGCCGGGGCAACAGACTGATGCTCCCACCATGATCAGGACAGATTTGTATTATATACTACATAAACATCCATAAATAACACTTTTTCAACCAAAAGAGAGCCCATTTCTAATTATTTTAGGCATCCTTTATGTTTCAAATATATGTTTTAACATTTTCTTAAGATTATTATCTGTTTGTGTTGTTCATTTTGTTGAGAAAGTACTTTTGACCATGCTTAATACATGGATCTGCCCTGATGCAGGTGGCTCCTTCTTTTGCTCAATAGGTGTTAGAGTAGGACCGCATTTAGATATGAATACATCCTATTTTCACTCAGCTTTTTCTTTTCTATTGAAAATTATGTGTTTAAGTCAGACTTGTTAATAGTAGTAATAATAGTAGTAGTAGTAGTAGTAGTAGTAGTAATAATAATAATAATAATAATAATAATAATAATAATTATTATTATTATTATTATTATTATTATTATTATTATTATTATTATTATTATTATTATTATTATTATTATTATTATTATTTAAGTCGAACATACATGGACGTTTAGAAGATGACTACAGGTGTTGAAATAGTTTACTCGGAATTTGTTCCATAAGATTTTGGTTTGTCAAACTTCTTTGTAAAAATATGAGTGTACAGCGGGTAAACACAGAATTGTGAAACAAAAAAAGTGTTATGGTTTTGTAGAGTTTTTCTTCATGAATAATGTTAAAGTGTTTTTTATCATTAAATGCTTCATTTTGTATGAAACTTGTTCAAGAAGGTAAAAAGAGAAGTACCATTCTGCATATGAGGACATTTTCACAAATTGAATTTAGAAAGTCCACTTCCTTCCTGTGTTGAATGACCTCTGACTAGCCGCTCCGAGACAGTGGCTTCATCAGCAGGAAATCAGTTAAGACCAGCTGACTTGGCATGCGCAATATGACGGGGCTCTGTTACCTTTGTACTTAGGTCATGGTCACTTTTCTTGGGGACTGTTGTGCACAAATGTCAAAATACAGGCTCAATAATCAAAGTCCTAGCTCAAGTAGGTCCTAACTTAGTTTGTAAGCTATGGAGTGAACAGCGAAATTAAAAAAAGTGTCCATGTGACCTTCAAGGTGGCTCATGCACTCTGCAAATCTGGCCCACATAGAGGATTGCTATCAACAATGTACTGACTCAAAAAGTTCTCCAAGTTTCAACTAAACAGTAATATTCAGTGAGGCTCGCGATTATACCCAGGAGTGTCCCTATGCAGTTTCAAGACAGTTGGCCTCGGAATTGCAGAGAGAAAGATTTTTGCCAAACAAAGAGAAAAAAATCACACGAAATCCAAAAATCAATGGGAACGTGAGCATTTGGACAAACGTGAAAAAAATACGTTCAAGGTACATTCCCATCATGTTTGATGTATATCTGGATAACGGTTTTGAAAAAGTTCAAAATGTGAATTACTAATGCAATCTCCATTGACTTGGAGAGTAATTAATAAAGAATATACGCACTAAATGTACTTAAATTTAAAATACACGCAAACACACACACACACACAACTTTAAAAGTCAGGGGTCTACACTAATGACAACTAGTGAATATTTTGATTTTGTGTGATCCTTCCACATGGAATAACTTGCACAAAATTTCTGCATAAAATGAAGGGCGTTTTTGAACGTCAGTCGAAAATTGCCCCCCCCCCCCGCCACAAAACCCCCCATCAAATCGAATTTATGTAACCTCAAATTGGCTCAACAGCTTTGGAGGTTGTTTTTTTTTAAAGATTTAGCAAAAAACAGGAAATAAAACAAAAAAACAAAAAAAACAAAAACCAAAAAAAACAAAAAAAAAAACAAAAAAAAAAAAAAACAAAAAAAAAAAAAACAAAAAAAACAAAAAACAAAAAAACAAAACAAAACAAAAAAAAAAAAAAAAAAAAAACAACCCAAAACAACATAAAACAAAAAAACAACATAATAAAACAAAACAAACAAAAGCAAAAACAAACAAAGAAAACAAAGCAAAACAAAACACCCCCCCCATCATCATCCGCGGTATATCCCACCAGGTTTGAAGTGGATTTAGCCAATGGTTTTGGAGACCAAGTCGCAGTCCCCAGTAAGGTACATAGTGTTCAATAGGAATGTACGCATTAACAGATACATATTTGAATGAGAAAATCGTAAAACAATAGAATACACACGAATGCTCCTTGGTGAACAATTCTGACTGGCCTAACTGAAAGGAAGACTTCCAAAAAGTTTAAGCGTAATGGCGTGGTTTTTTTGTTTTTTTTGGTTTTTTTTTACACAAAAATTCCTCAACGAAAAGAATAGAAAAATTGCAGCACCATTTGTTAACCAAATTATGGCCTACGGATCCTAAATGTTATTCCTTTGCAATTTTGAAGCAATTGGTCAAGCGGTTTTAGAGAAGATATTTTCAGATTTGGAAAAGGAAAATGAACAACGCAATTGATAACAGATCTAAAATAAATGGAATTTTTAGAGATCCACCAAAGGTAGGCCTTCATTCCCACCAGGTTTGAAGACCTTGCAGACAATTTTGGAGCAGTCGAAAATGTGAATCGTGGACGGCGGGGCCACAGGCTCCAGGCCATACTGTAAGCCCAGATGACTATAAACTGAGCAAAAAAAAAATAAAAATAAAAAAAAATAAACAAAAAAAAAAAAAAAATAAATAAAAAAAAAAACAAAACCCCAAACCCCCCCCAAAAAAACAAAAAAAAAAAAAAAATAGAAAAAAAAAACAAAACAAAAAATTAAACAAAAAAAAAAAAACAAAAAAAACCCCCGAACCCCCCCCCCCAAAAAAAACGTTATAAATCCACAAGGTTTACGTTTTCTTTATCGAACAAAGCTACCCCCTCCCCATATATATCCCTATCCTGCGAAGTTGGCGTTTTCCAATTCAGCTTCGAGGGGAAAACATGGCACTCTGTTACTGTGGCAAAAATAAATCTGAAATAGTCAATATATTGGTAATATGTACATACAGCTGCTAATCAGCATAGCAATGTAGTATTTCAGTTTTAAAAACCATCATCTACTTTCTTCCCTTTAAAAGTTGAGACTCTCTCTCTCTCTCTCTCTCTCTCTGATCAGTGGTGCAGAGCCAAATCAATACAACCAGCACACCTCGCTTTTGTGTCATCAACACTAGGCGCTATCTTGCGATTGGGTCTTTAAGAAAACTATGCGTTCATCTCAAAACACATGTTTTTAATGATTTATGTTGTCGTTGTCAACCATAATTTACTCAACTAACGTTAACTTGCCATGTGGAGACTTGTTTGTCGTGTTTCTGCGATATAACCTTATGAATTGTATATTTGCCGGTGTCATATGTCGAGTCAAATTTTGATCTTTTAGTGAAAAGATACAAACTGCATTAGTCTCCTGTCACTTCCCTGCAAGGTTAATTGGTTTGTGTATGTATCAATTTGGATAGGATTGTGGGGTTTCTTCCATTGTAGCATAAATCTGCTTTGAGTTTGTCTTTCAATGTCTTTCAATATTTGTGGCATGTGTTGACCTGTACGGTCGATCACACCCTTAATTGAATGACATATTGCATTTTCGTTCCCACTGGAGTGTTAAAGGTTATCCTAGGTAAGCATCTCTTTTATATGACAACCTAATTTTTCTTTTCACAAAGAATGGGTCTCTATCATGTAGAATACTGTTTTTTGCATTGATGACTGAAAATCCCATAGAAACCATCATCCAACTTTCGCGGCTAACTTTGACGAGCAGCTTCATATGTTGTATATGATGGTGTCTGAACAAATAAATAAAGAGACTTTAAGAGTTTCCCACACAAACCGCGGTGGCCGCCTTCATGTTGAAATTAATTTGCTCCAATATTTCGCACTTAAAGTCGCGTTTTTAAATCGTGTTTTGAATAATTAATGTACATGAGACCTATCATATATCTCGGTAGAATGCCCCAGGACTACAGTTTCCATTCGCGAGGATTGCCTTGATGCCGTAGCCAGGCAGGAATAGCTGTCAACTGAGAGTTAATTTTAATCGTCAAAACTCATGCGAAGGGTAGCTAGTCATAATTCGAGGAAAATGGCAAACGGATTTAAATTTGCCTATTTGACGCAAAGTGAAGCCAAATGGTTCCTGTTTCGGGGGTCTCTGCTACTCACCCACTGTGCTACATGCTGGATGTACAGGCTTGCATGCTTTTTGACCAGGTAATTCAAACAGCCAACATACTCTTGGAAAGAGCTTTTATCAGCCCCATGGCCTGCAGACCGAGCAGGCATTGTCGTCATTGGGTCTATGTTTATAAGTGTCCGTTTATTCTTCACGCTCGTCCGAGCTGCAACTTTTTGTGTTTGAACGCGTTAGCTGTGATAGGAACCGCGTGTCAAATGGCATTGCTTACTGCAGGGCATTTCCAGTCTTCTTGTCACACTGGCCCACTTTTCATCACGCTGTTTTCCCTGTATTCGAGTCCGAGCTTTACGCTTGCCTAGATAAACACATGTAGATCCAAGGGTGGCTTGGTTTCCTTGTTAATCTGATTTGCATTTTGTTACAAATGCGACAGTCTGTACCGAATTATTCCCGGACGTGACTAATGTATTTTCAAGAGTTTGTAGGGCTTGATTAATTTCAGGATTGGATCCACAAAAAATCCCTTGTGTAGGGTTTGTCTGTAATATGGCACTAAAACTTCAAAGTCTGCTCCGTGACATCTTTCACCTATTTTTTTTTTCGCATTTTCCACAACAGCCTCTTCATGCTCCTCCATCGATCGATTGATCAGTGGATGGAGTAATCCTGAACTATTCGTGTTATGCATTAGAACCACGCCGATCCATATTTTGTTTCGGTCACACTTTCATCTTTCTATCCGTTTAGATTTATTCGTAATGTACGTTACAAACATCATTTTTATATAAAATCAGTGTTCGGCCTTGCCAATTTTGTAAAACTTTACTGAACATTCTGCAACCGTTTAACATATATGTCAAAAATAGTAGGATTGACTCTATCGGAGTAACGACGTAATGATAATGGAGATACCAAAATATCAAAAAAATAAGATAATGGACAAAGATTAACATGTAAGTACTGGTAGGGGTTGTTTTATATAAGTTCAATTAGTATAGTAAGTTCAGCCACGCACATTATGTAAAAAAGAGCTAAATTTGGGCTCAAACATTTACTGATTAGGCCACTTTTACTTCGACAGGTCAAACATGGACCTACAATCTTCGGCGTGCGCTTCTTTGAAAATTTGTCTCTAAAATTGCAATGTTTCACGGAAATATTACAGGCAGGAAGGGAGAAAAATGGTCTCAGTTGATAAACAGACATGGTGTGTCAAGTAAAGATCTCAAATGTATTATTGTCCAAAATAGGTGGGATTCGTATCACCGGGGATCCTGTGCTGCCACCTAGGCTGCAGCAAGGAACTTGACAGGAAGGACGGCGGATACGTGCATGAAGCAAAGCAAAATGAACTTCTATGATAAAAGTAACAACTTAAGAAAGAAAATAGCTTAAGAAAAAATATTTACTCTGTTTTAAAATATACAAGATGGTTAACATACTTAGAAAATTTCATTTGTTTGGTGGCAAAAGTGTCATTTATTGGTTGGTGGTTAACATGACTGGTACAAATACCCTCATCCTGGTTTGGGCATACTTTGTTGTCTAGCAGTTGAGGGGGACCAGAGCAGGTCTGCAGTTAATATAGTTAAATGTAAATGCATGCCTTTACATTGTGAAATTGTCTTTCTTGAAGTAAGTAGTGTTTTGACTTTTCCTAATGCTGTTTTGGTTTGTGGGACATTGGGTCCATCACCTGCACAGCTTGTGCCATAACAGGAGAAATTGAAGGCATTATTTTTCGTGTTTTCATGGTCTTGGTTTTGCTCCTAACTGACTGCTTAAAACCCATTGCCAGTTGAAAGAGCCAAATTCCAAAAGGTGACATCCAGAAAATATGTTAAATTAGTGGTCGTGACCAAACATGTGAGGCACAGTAGCTATATACAATGTATATATATGCCAGCTCTTCGACCACCAGAGTCTAACACAAATTTGCGCTGTGCAATCTCATGACAATACTTTCCTGCACAATGGTACCGAAGCTCATCGATGTTAACCTAATTTCCCTTTTTTATGTTATAAACATATTTTGGGTTAAATTGTTTATTTCAACCTTTTTCTCGTCATTACAAAAAAATTGTAATATTTCAACTTTTTTCCTGTTATAACGAAAAGCAAATCTTGTTATTGAGTCTGTGTGTGAACACAGACTTCTTGTTTTTTTGTCAAATACTCTTTCTTTTGATTATTTGTTCATTTCCGTGTTGCATTTTGTGGCCAGCTTTTCTCAGGTACTGTAGTTCCGAAAAGCACCAAACTTGCAATGGTATTACAGCTAGTAGCGAAATTTTGCATATTGTTTGGAACAGTCATGATGTTAAAAATTATGCAAATTAAAGGCATGTTAGTGAAAATTGTAAATCTTGTATATCTTCAAACCTTTTCTAGAGTTGCCATTCCAAGCTTAATAGGTGGGTCTATTTGTAAAGCAAAATCCAACAGCATGTAAACAAAGTTGAGAAGTTCAGGTTATGTTAAATTCACTGAATTTTCACAGAATACACGAATGCCCCCCCCCCCAAAGCTGGTCGCTGTTTCCACAAAAAGGCTGTTATGCAACCCGACATATTTGAACTGTGAGAGCTTGGCCTTCATACCTATAAGTACAGAGGCAGTGGTGCCCAGTGCTGTGGGCTTACCCTTCAATCCCCAGGGAGACCGGCTGTGTTAGTAGCTACAGACAATAAAAACCCCAATAGGAGGCACCTCTCTGCAGTGGGGACCTCCTAACAATGAGCGGTTGGCACGTTAAATGTATACCAAAATCGGCTACACTGGACACTTTTTTTTTTATAAAAACGGTAATCAGTATATGTATATGGGATGTTTTCTTCTCAAACTGTCATTTATATACCAGTGCTCATCGCCTTAGCCAGGTTCTTCACCCCTCAAAATGTAATTTCATTTCCATATCAAACACTGCAGTGTGGGCCAGCTAGCCACTCAACAAACCAGTATGTATATTCAAGGCATGCCAGTTTTTTCTAGTCTAACATTGATTCCCTTGACACCTTTGTGGACTAACACCAGGGCTATGTTAGAAAAGGGGAGAGACTTAACAGTTGACTTGTCCGACACAATAAGTTTGTGGTTGAGTGCCATCTGAGTGATTTGCCCAAGGTTACAGTAAAATACTCTAATGTTCATCATTTTAACCTATAATATGAGAAGTGTTTTTCATATGTAGTCCATGGTACAGCATCAGATCAGTTCAGCTTACACTCCTGCCAGTCAAGCTAACAGCAAAAAAGAGCTCCAGTGTACATGTCACAATGGTCACAGTGAATCCAGAAAATTCCCGACACTTACTAAGAAAGCAGAAAGAACTCGAGGGTAAATCGCAGAGACAAATTGTCGCAGATTATGGCAAATCAGAAGGAGCTGTAGGCAACATTGTCAATGGAAAATCAGACATCATGTCAGCTCTTGAGGTAAACATGAACCCCAAAGGAAAAGAGTGAACGTTAATATCCATGAACAACTGAATGAGGAAATGTTTCAGTATGATGCACTGTGAAAATATCCCTGTCTCAGGTCCAATTATGCATGGAAAGGCCAAAAATTTAAGGCCAAAAAATTAGCTGAAAACTTACATGTACATTTGCAAATTTATGTATCTTGTACATGCTATTGATTTTTAAGATCAGGGCTTTTTCCCAGTTGCAGGTAATGAAAAATAAATTTTGAAAAAATGTTGTCTATTCTTTATTTGGTTTGGGTTTGCAGACCTGCATAAACATGGACATGTATATATGCATATCTTGTCTATCTTTTGTGCTGTGTACCCACCATACTACTGGTAATTGGTAATCTGTCTGCCCACGGTGGTCAACCCTCTCTGCAGTGGGCAGTTTCTCCGGTCCCAAGGGTACCTACTGTACAGAGGTTTTATTGCAGTCTGAAGCCTCCTTTGCGTGACTTCCCCTCACAAAAGGCTAGTGCTGACTGACAGATGCCATTTTAACTACCATAGATAGGTTAGTGACATAGCAGCATCCAATGAAATATGAACCAAAGTTTAGCATGTCTTTGTAAAAGGGAAATTCATATCAACTACCAGAAATCATTCAAAACAGATCCAATCTCCCTATAATGACCAACTCTAATAAGGAAGGATTTTGCTCAGGGTCAGCGAGCTCATTGGGGCAGACAGAGCTCCCATAGCTGTTGTATTCAATTACACAGCAGTGACATTTGCTCATCAGTTCAATATCTGTAACATTTCTTCATAAACTTTGTAAACACTTCCCACTTCCAACAAAGATTCATCTTATTTCATTTACATTCAGTCTGTGTAGCTTACCTTCGTCCACACCTTTAGTAGTAGTAGAACCGCTATGGTCAAATATGTACATGTACTATGGTATAGGTTTTTGTTATATAAGAGGTATGTGAAGTTGGATGTTGCCTGTGCAAATTTGCAACGTAGGTTTGCTGACATATTCAGGCTGGTGAAACTCAATAGTCATATTATGCCCCAGATTTACAAACCATGGGATCTGGTGTTGATATAGTATTTTTACTTCATAGTATAAATGGGGTTAGCATCATATTTGAACGTCATGTTTAATTATGCAAATAAGGGGCAATTAAAATTTTCAAAGCTCAGAATCTTTCAACTTTTTATAGATGGAAACAAAATTTTAAAGTAGTACATATAGGTTTGTAACACTTGTCAATCTAATGTGACCCAAAAACTGTAGCATTTGAAATTATGCTAATTAGCAGCACTTCAAACATTTAACACTCAGTTGTCGCCAAATCTATTATAAATAGAGGTGCCAATCCAACTTCAGTTTATAGGCTTGTGACATAGACGCATCCCATGATTTATAAACCAAAGTTGTAGCATTTTGTTTTATGCAAATTAGGTGAATACACAAGATTGAATTCTTGGATAAATTTCAAACTATTACAGATAGAGGTGACATTCGGACTTCAATTTGTAGGTTTCTAACATGAACCAAAGTTGTTGCATTTCAATTTGTGCAAATTAGGTGAATACACAAGAATTTAAGTCTTGAATATCTTCAAAACTATCATAGACTGAGGTGTGCTTCAAACTTTCGTTGATACATTTGTACGATAGTTGCATCAAAAGTTGTAGAAGTTTGATTTATGCAAAAAACACAAAATTTACATCTTGAATTGCTCCAAAACTATGATAGATTGAGGTGATTTCTAACTTCAATTTATAGGTTTTTGCAAAGCCGCATGAAGAAAAATTGTTACAGAATTTAAACAAATACTGACCAGACAATCTTTAAACGTATTCTAGGCACACAGGATGAATACTGAATTTGCTGAAAAGCAAATTAAAATTTTCTAGTCGTTACTTTTCTGGTTGAAACAACAAGAAAAAATTATTATTAACTTTTTATGTTGTTATATCCACATATCTTCTTGTTATTTCAACTCCTTTGATCTTGTTATAAGGAGAAGAAAGCTTGTATTTTCAATTCATGTTCTTCGTATGAAATGTTTCATAAGTCTATTTTCAAACCTCCAACGGCGTGGGGGGGGGGGGGGGCTATAGATTTGCCCCTGTCCGTCCGACATTAATATTGTCAGATCTGTGACGCGCATTTCTGAAAAGAAAAACAAATACAAAAAAAAAAACCCCCAAAAAAACCCCCCACCACGTTTGTGGCACAACCATGAAATGTCGTGGGAAGATTTATCAAGATATGATGGTGTGTACCCCGGGTTTTGTTTGTCCATTGGGTTAATTAACCTCTGTTCATTTTTCAATAATGAACGTAGTGAAAATGTCTATTCAGTGAAAATGTTGGCTCCTGTCATACTTGTGTCCTGTATATCTCACAAATTGTTTGAGGTACAGTTATTAAAACTTGATAGCGACATTAATCAGTATGTGAAAATGTACCCCTGGGGATCTGTGGGTCTCTTGGATTAATTATCCTCTATTGATAAACATTAATGAAGCGGAGGGGATTGAGCCCCCCGCAACGGTCTCACGACTTTGTCGTCACATAGATGGATTATGTTTCCCACAAAGCCATAATTTTTTTTTATTTTACAGACATACACATTTGTTAGAAAAAAGTTTCATATTGATGCAATAGTCAAGGAGTATAATGGCCGGTTAACAAGAGGATATCACATTGCACATTTTGTTAACATTTCTTAAAAATAATGGATGAAAAAGTGTATTTCATGTGTTAAATCAAAATATAGACCAACATGCAGGAACCATATTTTAAGTTATCAAATAAGAAATACATAATTACAGAATAACTGAATTCTTTGATTATCATTCTAAACATCAACATTTAATTCATTTTGTGAGCTATAACAGTCCCGCAAAGATGCAGCTGACGGAAAAAAATCCACAAAACAAAACATCATCAACAACAACAACAACAACAACAACAACAACAACAACAACAACAACAACCAAAAAAGGCAAAACAATAGGTAGATTATATATTTATCTTTGGAAAGACGATTATTTGAAGCAGACCTATTAATTAAGTTTTAATCAACGCTATCTACAAAGTTGGTAGATCAGCTGAAAATTTCATTGAAAGAAATCGGCATTGAAACATTTGAGGCCCATTTTGCTCACATTTTTGGCCGTAATGATAACATTGATCTCCAAACCCGGTTAGTTAAGGTTGCAATACTTCAAAGACCTGTCAATCAACAAATTTGATGTAGTTCCAAACATACAATGACATTTATTGGTTTCAAAACCAGCTATATACCCCAACAACATCAAATTAGACAGTGTCATTACCATATCCAAACCGTAGTCCTAATGAAACAAATCCAAGTCAATTCCGACCAAAGGCAATATTCCTTGGTATGCATAGCTGAATCACATAAGTTTATGGTTCGTCTTTACCCCCCAAATCAGCCAATTTTTTTACACATAGCACAGCCATACAAATTGACTCCCAACAATTAGTATTTTTCAGTTATGAAACATGTTTGAAACAAATTTTAGTTTTTACAGTATTATACGTCCAAATGCGACCATTCAAGCTTATATCGAAAATTTTATCTATTAAACCCCACAATAAGTCATCCTGAGAATACATGAACCTTTCAAAAACTTTTACTGTTTTTGCTTGCCAGAAGCTTGTTTTAAACAGGAGTAACATATAGGTTTAATTGATGAATAGTAATTGTTAAGACGACTATGGGCACTTCAGGTTTCAGTTGGGTCTTTTGGCTTGATTAACATTTTCTTGTCAAATGTCTATATAAGTTTATCAAGTGAGTAGACAATAATACATTTAATGCCAATCATTGAAACATGATTCAGGGTTCCAAAAATCAATGTAAAATTATCATTGCTACAAATTTTTCAATCTTTAGACAGCAGCATACCAAGAAGTATGGTAGGCGAGAATAGTTCGGATCAATTCTTAAATATAACATAGTATCTGGAACTGTTTATCAATACACCACCACTTTAGACCAGCCATGCTAGGGTACACCTTTGATGCTCAGTAATGCTAGCACAAGTTCGGCTTGGCAATAGGTAGATGCACATGCTATTGTCTTGTACATAGAATTCATGCATTTGACGTCTGGCATTTTAATACTGACCGGCCAGTACTTGCATCTGGGATGTTGCAACCAGAAAACAATGCAGCAAAATTTTACCATGTGTTAATTAGCAAGATGCTTATTTGGCAACTTGCTAGCATTGTCATACGTTTCGAAATGAGCCCTGGCCAGTACAAGCATGGAATTGCTCATGCTGACATGATCAACCTGTTTTCACGTGTGCATGTTTAAACACGCCAGCATTCTGGCTTGTTTGACAAGAGCTGTATTGCAGGTTCAACTCTTGATAAGTCTAATTGTGATGTACTCTAGTTTGACGTTGTTTCACTGTAGTTTTATATTTGACAATAAAACAAAACCATGAAAATATAACAACAGTGGACGTTTATTTTCACAAATGTTTAATTGGACATTTCTAAGAAACGTGTCCATACACGTGATATAAGTCAAATATCAAAATTGGAGATGCTGTTATAACATATGTACCTGAAACTACAGAAATTAACAATTATTCACGACAAAACCAACGGACAGAGTCCAAATCTTCCAATTCATGTTTTTATTCAAGTCTTGTGTTGAGAAAGACTGGCAGTTCCTGTTTTCAGCCTCTTCGACCTCTTTTTATTGCCTTGAGGCCACCACACCCTATGACCACAACTTCCAACGTTCCATTGTACCAAGTCTCTCACCAAAAACAGTCTGTGACTGATGTTGGCACATTACCCAAATGTACAGCATATTTGGCAGTTGTGCGAAGTCTGGCACGATTTTAAAACACTTGTTTAGGTGTCCTAGAAAGTTGGTTATAATGTAGATAATAGGCCTTGTTGAAGAGAGAGAGAGAGAGAGAGAGAGAGAGAGAGAGAGAGAGAGAGAGAGAGAGAGAGAGAGAGAGAGAGAGAGAGAGAGAGAGAGAGAGAGAGAGAGAGGTCATTTCTTATTTAAAAGGGGAAGGCAGTTCCAGGTGACTGCTCCCCTGTGAGTCATGTTGCCCTTGCCAATTGTGAAGCTAGAGAGTTGTATATACAGTGAATTGTGGAAGGAAGCCGGAGTATTACGGTTATGTATTTGGGATGTTCTGTGGATTTTTGATGCTTGGGCATCAACTAATCAGTGGCCTTGTACATCAAGATGTGACTATGCAAATTCCTTCTTTGTTGAAATTTTGGGAGAGGCTATGGAGTTATCAAAAGTGTCCACCATCAATTATTCAAAGCAATTGGGCTAGCTCTTTTCTTATTACATTTCTGAAGGGTTGGCCACAAAATTGAAAACAGCACAACTAAATATACAGTGGCCCCTATCTTGAGGAACCCTTCAATGAAAGACCACCAGTCTTGGAAGACTCCTGTTTCAAGATATGTAGCTGAAGGATTTGTATGTTACATGGTCAAAAAGTTCCTTGTTGCAAAATTTGTTCATAATAAGTTAAAAACATCAAGTCTTTGTGTGCAACATTCACATTTTGCAAATTATGAATGTAAATAGCGAATTTTTCTCCAAAAATAGGTCTCTCTGGTTCTTTTGTATTTTGTGGTTTCTAGATCACCATCGCTTGATCCTCTATGCTTCACCTACACTGCCTACAAACAGTGCAGCAAGTGAGCTATAATGGCCGCCTCATCTCGTTGCAGGGCCGGGTCTCATTAAGCGACAAGCTGCCAAACACAATTTGGACCAATCAAAGTGTGTCGGCAGAAGCTGTAACCCAATCAGTGACGTGACAAGCTGCAAGACATATCAGATTTTGGGCCCGAAAACCTTTAAAAACACGATAGTCTTTGAAGTTTGAAATGGAAAAACCTGTCAGAATACTCAAAAGGTAACGGATGCTCTGTATACAAAAGCCACAATGACAGCGTCATCCGTTGAACGCCTTTTTCTTGACTTTCACAAAATGTCCGACTTTGAATCAAACCTGCTATTTCAGATTTGCTCATGGTGAGTTGAAATTTGTTTGCAATCTTATTGTTATAATGTCAAATAAAAATGGGTTTCAGATTTAATTATTTTAGCAGATTTGTAGAAGTCATTCGAATGCTTGGACCTTTTGTGTCTGAATGGGATGTCATCTCCTCCGTTTATTGGGCTCCTAACAATGACGCACAAATCGAAAAAAGAGACCCGTTTATTAGATAAGCATATAGTCTCAATATTTCGAAAACAATTTTTAAATCCATTCATGAGTAAAAAGTATATGCGACTGTTATGTTAACTTGATGGAACAATTTTGTGCGAGTTTTGTATAAACACAAAAACAACGCACACCAGTGACAATGCAAAATATGATATTCTAGACTTCTTATCTTTCAATAAATACATATATTTTGTAGCATTTTGAATGAAGGTTTTTTGCAATGTTATGGATATATGAACCTCTCTCATAATGTAACATTTATCCTTGCTTTTTATTTAGACCTTCTATGAGAGACTCCCTGTCTTTAAAGCACAATTAGGTCCTTCCTTCGGGCTGTTCTTGCAAGACAGGTTCTACTGTAAATACATCCCTGAAGGTACATCCCCACAAAGAGAATTTACCTGGCTTGGACCTCTACCCAATTTCACACTGTATTGTTGAGTCCCTCTTTCTGATGAAAAATGTTATTACTACACGCAAACAGTTCTGTTATCACATAGATATCAATCAAATAGATAATGCTTTAACTGCTTTTTAAACACAAGCATTTCCATGGTCAGTGTCTTCGAAAGCTGAATGCTAGCTGTCCAATATCACCATTTTGTGTTTACCAGCAGCTCCAATCTACCTGCAGCACTATTACGTTCGCAGCCACATAAAGAAGTCTTGTGCATATATATTGTCGATTAAAGTAAATTCCGTGCCAAAGAAAAGGCCCACATACATGTAGTGCGTGAAGGGTATTTAGTGCACCTTTGAAACATGCTTTATGATTGATCAAAGATTGTTATATTAAAAATATTTCAATTTTAAACACTCGTTATCTTTTTGTATGTGCTTTAAATGCTTTTTCGTCTTCTACTGCCATGTTTAAGCACACCTGTGTCTCACGTCCACCTCAAAGTGCTGTGAAGCTTATTTTCACAACAATGATATTTCTTAAGTTCTGTTTGTTCTAATCAAATAAAAAATAATAGTTTCAAATGGATGCAAAAAGAGTTTTGCACTTGAAATACACTGTGGGTCCAAATGAAGCACAACGAAGGCATATTTTAAGAACATTGATGTCAAAGAAAAAAGGGTGCATGGAGAAGATTGGAGTCAAATGCTATTTACAACTGATAAACATGCATATGATTCCATCTGAGCCAAGCACATGTCATAATAATCTGATTGACTTGCACAGGAGCCACGAATTTGACAGTTTTATTGAGCTGAGAAGCTTTAGATATTTACTTCAATAATAACTGAATGAGTGCTAAGAATAGCTTAACACTTAACGATTTTTTTTTCAATACAGTGTGACACTTTATGATGACTGCGTTCACCAATTCAAATATATGCGGCTAGGTTTCAGCAAATGAAAGACATTATAAAAATTAAAAATTACTCTGCGCGATGTTCTGCATTTTTTTTTGCATGCCCGCACATGAACAATAGATACATTTAGGTCACTTGTAAGTTGGTCAAGTTCCGTCTTGTATTTTTAATACCTTCTGTCTGAATAAAAAGGGATATAACATGTAATGTTAGCAAATGTATATAAATTAGCCATGCATACCTGGATCTATATATTTGTATAATAATGGTATATTTGTCTGGGGTATGTAGGCACTCCTTCTGTAAAGGAAAATTGTATTTATTACTCTGTACAGTTCTGGCATTATAAACAGAGAGTCCTTTAGTGCACCATTTATGTGTTATCAGTCACATGCACAAAACTCCGGGCATATGATTTAAGTTTGTGGATTTTTTTCATTTTGCTCCTTTAACATCTTTTGAGGGGCGCATTTTCACTATTAATAAAACCCCAGTATGAGGGGAATTTCTGATAAATATAGCATACACAACACTCCAACTGCAACTCTAAACTCCTATGATCTTAAAATTTATGTAAATGCATCCTCCCATGTTTGCTTTCATCTTGTTTTGATACCCTTCATTCCTTAGAATTCCAATTAACTGCATGGCATTATTCGCACAATACAGGCTGTATCATTTACAGGGCACAAAGGTGTATCACATGTAAACTAACCTTCATTATATTGTATTTATAACAATCACGGGATGGATTCTAATTCTAGAGTGCTAAATATATTTCCATGATCTGAGCAGGTACTCTTGGTGGCTGGGGACACAATATTACTATTAGGCGGACATGTAGTTCCATGTTGCTCAATTGACAACTCCGTACAGTAGTCTTTACCTTTTTATATTTTTTGGTCATAGAGTGATGAATGGGCACAATTTCTTTGTCGTTGCAGTATAGCGAGTAGGTCAGGTCTTCATTTCGACCTACAGAAAGAAAAAACGTATAATCATAGCAAGCTGTGCTTGATAAGACAATGTTTAAGTTATGGATTATTATAAAATTATCTATTTTGTTGTTTTTGTCATAAGCAATTAAAGTGAAATGGGTCAAACAAAACAGGTCTTTGCTCAATGGGCTCACATAAAAGGGGGCAAAAATATCCACCATATCGATCCATATACAACAGACATAAATTTAGAAAAGCTGGTGTCTTTGCACCTCTTCTGTGTGTCACTGCACATTTTTGCTTTCCAAAATTTGAATCATAAAAAACAAAAAAAAACAAACAAAAAAAAAAACAAAACAAAACACAAAAAAAAGCCAAAACAAAAAAACAACAAAAAAAACCCCCCAAAAACCCCAACCCCCCAAAAAAACCAAACCAAAACAAAACAAAACAAAACAAAAAAAAACCAAAAAACAAAAAACAAAAAAACAAAACAAAACAAAACAAAACAAAAAAACCCCAAAAAAAACAAAAAACAAAAAAAAAAACAAAAACAAAACAAAAACAAAAAAAAAAAAAACAAAAAAAAAAAAAAAAAAAAACAAAAAAAAAAAAAAAAACAAAAACAAAAACAAAAACCAAAAAAACCCCCAGAAGGTGTATATGTTTTGGCTTTATATCATAACTTCCTATATGTAGCACATCGCGGTATAGGTGGCGCTGAGGGCCATTCAGTTGTATACCTATCACAAGGACATTCAACATGTATAATGTTATGCAGAAATGAAACAGTGAAATAAGCTGGAAAACTCAATTGATAGGCAGATTAAAATAAAAAAGAAAGTGTACCAATAGCGAGTTAGTAATAAAACCATAGAGGCCAGTTTTCCTTTTTCATTCCTGACTCTATCCAGAATTGCCAGGCATCTTTTCAATGTAATAACTTCTCTCACCACTGAAGGGGTGACCTAGTTAGAGTATGGCCATTACACATACATTGGCGGGATGTGAAGGTCACTTTGGTCAATTCTCCGTGAATTTCTTCCACGCAATATCAGGAAAACCAATATTGCTAGGATCATGAAATATTGCACAATAATTACCCTTAAAGGTGTTTTTATCAAGCTTGAAAGTCAGTGACCTTGACCTGGTTCCAAGGTCACCAGATGAAATTTTTCTCTTTCATAAATGTCTTGTATATGAGATTTTAAAAAACTGGATAAGATAGGATCATAAGACTTTTACACTTGATTACCCTTGTAAACATCTAGCTCAGGTATTAAGGACAGTGACCTTGACCTGAGTTCAAGGTCACCAGGGTCAATCTATTTACAAAAAGAAATGCACGGAACCAGATAAGCTAAGCTCACGGATTTTTTAACATTTGATCTCCCCCTAATGCAAATTCAAGTTTGAAGCTGAATAACCTTGGCTCAATTTTAAGGTCACCTGGGTCAGTATACTTTGAAATTCTTGGGCACGATATCAGAAGAACCAAATCCCCTTTGTGGGTGGCCGATGGGTTTTAAGGCGTTAGCTGTTATATGTTATCTTAGTCACAGGAACTCAAATGAAGACCCCAATGACCAGGAAACAATTATGAAAACAGCTAATCTCAGCATTGGTTGGGCTTTGGCCATGTGACCATACCGGCAAAAAAACAAAAAGCAGAAAAATCCCAAAAATATGCTACCGTCAGGGAGGAAAACAAAAAATGAAGCAAGCGGATAGCAATGTGCAAAAAAAAAAGAAGAAAACGAGAAAGGTAAACGTTCACGACCGGGGGGGGGGGGGAGGGTGCGCTGAAGTAATATTTCCTTTTATTTTTAGAAATTAAATGGCAATTCTAGGTGAGTTGGGCCTTCAGTTGGATGCCATTCTGTCCATCCCTCTCTCTTTCCCTGAAAGTGACAGGTTAGGCAAACTGCTGCTTAGCTTGATGCTGACGGTTATATGTCTCCCATTATGCAGTAAGTTATAAAAATCCGTAAATGGTAAACTAGATAGAAAGATAGATATATAGATAGATAGATAGAGAGAGAGAGAGAGAGAGAGAGAGAGAGAGAGAGAGAGAGAGAGAGAGAGAGAGAGATCTGTATGCACGTTCCATTTAGCATACACAATGCCAGATGGGCGGTCTTCAAAGACGTTGACCATGATGAGGTGACAACTGAGACAAGAGTCCTGTTGTTGATATACAAACATCACTGCCAGGACGAATCAGAGTTTAAAAAATAGAAGAGGAACACACGAAACACCTACGTGTGTTGAGAATCCATTAGTTTCAACCTGGTATCGCTGATAAGATTATGCATTGTTACATGTCAATAACCGACTCTTTTTGCTGCCTAAAGTAGTCTTTTGTGTGGACACTGAGGCTGATAGAATACACAATGACTAAGGTGATAATGTGACAGTTCGGATCGAGAAGGCTAGATAAAGAGAGCAAATGGCAGACCCTCAGTCAACGCTTTCCGTTGAACGTATGTCTCGGGTTTTTTTTTTAAACTGCAGAATCACATTAAGACTGTGAATCTTAATTTGTCTTAAAAGAAAATTTACTTAATATGAACCAAGAACTTGAAACCTATGAAGTAACAGTTTTGATCAGCATTTGGCTAGTGTTTAATTTCATGCCCTGGAATGTTTTTTTTTTTGGGGGGGGGGGGGCTCAGCTGAAAATTCAGCTGAGCTTTTAAGAAGGTGAGGCATCCATCATCCGTCTGTTATTGTTCCGTCGTACATCCACAATTCACATGTTCGACTTCTTCTCCAAAACCGCTTGCCAGATGCACTTCAAACTTGGTGGGGTTGTGAGTGCGTCTCTACCATGTCTGTTCAAATGGTCACGGTTGAGTGAATTTTGAATTTTAAATGATTTTTTGTCATTTTTGGGAAAATATTAAAAAAAAATCTTCTCCGAAACCGCTTGCCAATTACTTTGAAACTGCATAGAGGCACTTCTGGGGACCCCCAGACCTTAAATTGTTCAACAGGTGGCGCTGCGATTTTATTCTACTTTTTTTTATGAATTTTTGTGTTGACTTCCTCTCTAAAACCATCTCCGAGGTTGTGCTGAAAGTTGGTGGACATGTTCCTTGTGAAAAGGGTCACACAAGGCTGTCCACCAGGTGGCATTGCTGTTGATCCCTGATTTTCAACGAATATTTCATTTCGGGTACTTGTTGGTCAATGCATACATTCCTATTGTTTACTATGTAAGCCAAAGGGAATTGCAATGGCAGTTTACATGTCCGACGTCATCTTAAAACCGTTTGCCAGATTCACTTCAAACTTAGTGGGGAGATGACTTAGGTGGGTCTCTACGCAGTTTATTCAAATGGCTACGGTCCAGGGATTTTTGGGTATTTTAGCAATTTTTCTTTTTGACTTTACATGCTTATTGATCACCTTGGAAGTCAATGGGGATTGCAAAGTCATTAAGGTTGGTTTGAATATATTTTCATTAGGATTTACAATGCTAATTGACAATTTTTGCGAAACCATCAGCTAGCTTCATTTCAAACTTGGTGGGGGTGTTTCCTGGGTGGGTATTTACCAAGTTTGTTCAAATGGTCACAGTCCAATGATTTTTGGATTTTTCATTTTCTTCATTTTTTAGCATGACCTGGTAAAAGTCTGCTGCTACTTAAACAAGTCCACCACGATCCTGCGCATTGCTCCAACTTGTCGATGCTGGAGGCAAGTCGTTGGAATTAGTACTCTGCCATGACTGTAAAACTTCCAGTTAGAACACCACACACTGGGTCAGATTAACAGCTATATAACCCACAGCATAATATAGAACCTGTTGTACCTCTGTGTTTACGGTCTTTAAAGTAGTGCAGGTGCACTAGTAGCTTTGGTCACGTTCAAATTTTTTGTGATCTGGATTGACATCCCATCAATAAGGTGTTGCAACAGTCTTTTGCAAATTGTGATTATATCAGTGTTTGCCCTTTTCATAACAATAGAATGAAAGTCTATGGCAGTCCATGGTCCATCCTATTTGATATGCGGGTGGAGTGCATTTTCAACACCCCAGCACTACTAAAGTTACTTGCATGGCCTGTCTCTACAGAGTTCACAATGAGCTGGGTAATCATGTCGAATATGATGTTGAGGTTCACTTGTTGGCAAACCCAATCCAAAAGCGCAATGACTAATTGTTGAGCTATGTGTCGTGGTGACCCTTAACCAGTCTCATCGTTTTGTCTGTGCTCTTTTCTTTTAGAATAAGTTACACCGTACTTGCCCTCTGTGTCTTTGTCATGTCCATATAATCTAGTTGCCCCCAAAATATATTCAAACAAACTTGCCTTGAAATAAGATTTATTTATTAAATGTGTCTTTGATATCATGACTGCTGACATTGACCATAAAATAAAGAGAGCTGTGCAAAATTCTATATTCCCTCCTTGATACCATTCTATATATGAATCAACAACAACAACAACAACAAATGTAACAACCACAATGATGGCAACCTCTATTATTATCATGACAATTGGTAATGTCAACATAATTTTAAGCTAAGTGGCCCGAAGGGAATTAAAATCTTACAAACCATACCAGTGTAAACATGTGAAAATTGAAAATGTTGACCAAGCAAGAAACCACATTATTCAATGTAAAACGTGTGGAAATACACAGGTACATGCATTGTTTCCAACCGAAAAGCTTCAAAAACCGCTCAAAAGAAACATGCCCTGTTAACCGATCTCACGTGCGTACGATGCAATAATGATACTCTTTAAACTTATCGTAGTTTTTTGATGGCTCTCCAACGATTTATGTTTGGGTGTTTTGGCCCTGTACAGGTCATGTCGTGAGCCTTGAAACAGTTCGATCTCCGGTAAGTCTTTGCACGTGTCTTGCAACAAAGGCAGGATTGGGCCTCCTCAGAGTCATTTTCCTCAGCTTCTTCCTCATTATCCGATAAAACCAAAGTATTTAAATATTGTTCTGTTTCTGCAACGTCGACGTCCGTTTCGAATTACATGCTTGTTTTCTTTTGCAATGTCTTCCGCTATCAGTTTCACCATTAATCTCGTGTTTGTCTAGCGAGAAGAGAAGTGACCGATGCTACTTCGGAACAAGTTCGGCTAATTATGACTGTAGCTGCAATACACAAGGGGTGCAGCACGCGGTACCTCATCAGCTGACAGAGATCCACTGTGATTTTATTGGCCTCTAATCCAATTAATTCAACAAGTAACATGGACCAGGGCCGAGAGTGCCGAATCCAGACTCCTTCTCTATCTAGCATCCTTATTCGGATGCATGGCTATTTGTTTCTTGCCTGCCAAAACGAGCTGTGTTTTTTTACATAATTGATCAGAGAGTGTGACACGCACTTCAATCGCCATTTAAAAATAACGCAAAGTGAGTTTGTTTTGCGGGCACGAATGCTTCTAATTCCCTCAAAACTGAATTGAAAAAGGGATGGGGCAATTAGGATGGAGTTTATCCTTCGTGGCTTTGGCTTGGGTGCGGGGATGTAGGTTGTCAAGAGTGTTAATTAAACATTTCACTGGTTCCTCCACAAATTTGTGCTTTTCTCGCGGTAAATAGGACCATATACATTGTCATGCTTTTCCCGGGTCTTGCCATTCTTATAAAAGGGCCTAATATATAATTTTAATATGTGCAGATATGTAACCCCTGTTTACACATGAAGTTCGGCAATAAACTGATCACGACATAAAACCGAAACTTCGTGACTGGAATGCGGCGGAAACGCAACAGATTTCTCGCCCACATATTTTCCATAAACGATCGACCAATAAAAGCAATGTACAGAGCCATTTTGCAGTCATTTACAAAACAACAGCAATGTTATTGTCATGTCCTCCCAATGGTCAAAGTTTCCAATCCTTTCCCCATCTCGAAAGTCGGTCTTTCTGGCTCAATGTTCTTTGATACACCCCCATTAGAAGTGGACAAGTCCTTATATCTGAAATGTGGTAGCGCTCCCGCATCGGCCACAGACGACGGTGTATGCTACATACAAATTTACTTCGATGTTTATATTTCAATGCTGCTGTTCAGCACATTTGCCTTGCGTCAACCTAGTCTGAAGACGGTACACACATTCAGATCACAGACCAGGAAAAAGCAAAGGCATGCATCACAACTTCCATCCATGTCACACTTGTTGAGTGCCTTGGGTGACCTATCCATTCATATTCTCCCAGGTAGTCACAGCAACAGCACATTTTGAAACTGACATGAGCAAAAACTAAACATTTCAAATTGTTATAATTTGAAGGTGCGCATAATTATTCACACAGAGCCGAATGTTTATTTTTTAAAGTTTGCATTGTATTTATCTGCAGACAAGCAGTGCATCAGTGTAACGCTTGTTATAATTTCTCGATCGTTGTGCTAATTCTGCCACCAAACATTAAAACAAGTTGGTCATGGATGTGGCAAGACTGGACTTTGTGCTTGTTTGGTTTTATGAAAATCAATGCATCGCTTGGAACTATGCAAGGAGGAAATAGTTTTCTTCCTCCATGATGAAACCTCCTTCATTCACTTTGTGAGTCCCAGGTTGATCGCCTAGCGCCATTTTGACAATTGGCACCTATCATCGTCCATTTCCCCCCAATTAGCATCGGAATAGGAACCATAAATCCATCGATTTCATTGATAATAATTTTTATTAAAGCTCCCTTCCGGGGAAATTACATTCAGGTACAAATACATCAAGATCCACCTAGGAACTTTACACTGTAAAATATGAACAAAGACAGGATCTCAATACAATACACAGACATTAATCTATTTTACATCATCACATTGCAGACAGGGGACAAAATTTAACATACATGTAATATACAGATCATAACTGGGCTATTTTAAGCTATCACATCAAGCGACACCATAAGATATACACATAATACAATAAACATATAAATTGCTCTAACCCTGTGAAAAATCCGGACATAGAGTTAGGACCTCGCAGGCCCAGGTGCTCTTGGGGTCATGAGGCCAAGGCTGCATGACACCATGGGCACCAGGGACCACCAGGGCAGGACTTAACGACCAGAGCTGAACTTGAATAGGTCATGCATTAAAAATTGAGCATAAATGTTCATAATTTACGTGCAACGGCAGGTATACAAAAGGGGGGGGGGTGCCTTCGAGTGGCAGTCCTTCTCAGGGACCCACCGCAGAGGGAACCTCATAGTTCACATTGTTACCAGATGATAATGGCCACTTACCAAGGCAATGGCGAGTCCAGTGCAGTTTTTAAAACCTTTTGGCGATACTAGTAAACTTGCTGTTGTCATGCTAGCTTATACACCCAACGCTGTGTCTGGAAGTACAAGTTTCAGGCACCCTTTCCAAGATTTAACTACATGTGAGTCCCATCCCATTAAAATGCAGCAACAAAAAATGCGTACTGGTTGTGATGGTGGCAAAAGTAAATACTCAGATGTCAGTGATGCTAGAGCAGAAAATCTCCTTTGAGATCATAAACCAAGAGTGAGGCTTTTCTACGGAAAATTATTGTGGAGTCTGTCTAAAGTGTCCATTAGAAAAGAATAGAAGATCTGGAAACAAAGGTTGCCAATTTTGAGACTAAAGTTGCGAATCCAGAGGAAAAACTTTCCGAAGCCAACTGTCAGTTATGGATACAACATGATAAGCATTATTCGAAGTTCAAAGATATCGAAAAACAAAAAAAAAACCCTTGATGATCTCCAATAGAATAGGAGTCAAAATACACTCAGAATTTAGATTAAAAAAGCAGAAATAGATGGTGAAAACGCAGACGACATTGTAATTGAAACAGTCAGTAGTCTTGGTAGTCAGATTGACAAAGGCAGTATCAGCCGTTCTCATCATTTTGGGAAAAGTCGCGCAGGGAAACCTAGGGCAATCATTGTCAAATGTTGGTCCCATAGAACCAGACAAAGGGCATCCGAGGCAAGAAGAAAGAATGCTGACATATTCAACACCAAAGATTTGACAAGAAAGAGAGCACGCATTAATCCTTGGCACCTGGGGGTGTATGAAATACACCTCCCTATTGGCACGTGGTCTGAAAAGAGAACTTAAACCACTCTTGCTGGTCAAAAGATGGACTTTTGTTTATCCAAAGAATAACCCACGGGAAGCATATCGTGAAAGCGTTCTGGGCCATTTGGTACTATTACACAATACGAAGGACTTAGAGATGTTTAGAAAAAAACGTACAGACCCTATGGGACTATTCTCACACGCCCCCACCACTGCAAAGTGATAACTATCACCTACTTAGTGTGCCTAATACATGACGTACGACTTAGATTGGACATATATGTGACTGTTTGAATTGTATAAATTTTCCACAAAAGATGCATCTTTGTTTCTCGTAATGTCTTCCATAAATTGTTGGGTTCTCGATATACACAAATTATGTGTACATCGACCCAATGCAGTATGTCGTTGAGCTCTAATATCATTGTTTTTATGCATTTCGTAGCTTAACTGTTCTCTGTATCAAAGCTCAACGCCAATTTCAATCAACGAACTCTACAGTTCTGTACATGCTTACATTATTGTCATTCGATATTTGATTGCGCCATACATAGTCATCTTGCCGTTATTGCCCATGTCCTGTGTAATTTCATTACATTGTACATTAACAAGTACCACATTGTCGATTAATGTCAACAGATTGACAATAATACTGTCTGTTTTGTGCTATACATCTACCATAGTAATTCATCATTTCCTGCAACACTTGGAAATTAAATTTGAGACAATCAACTTGTGCCACCCCCTACGTACTACTGTTGTTTCAACGTAGCAGATGGTTATGTTACATTTCTACTATTCTACTATATTTTGACTACAAAGATATTCATAAGGATATCTTCCTTTTGATTCATTTTACTTAGGGGGTCTAAAAGTTAACCTTTCTTTAACTATTATATATGTTTTTGACATTGTGTATTGCCGTATACATATATGCTATAATTGTACATTATGCATCATCCAGTACATCAAATATCTTACCTGCGGCAAACCGTCATGGTACATGTAGGAATGAGGTTTGTTATTGTTCCAGTTCCTTCTACCCTCCTTGTTAATATCATAAAGTATATCCTTCACGAGAATAATTTTGTATACCTTTCATTGTTTTATGTTGAACAGCTCTGTGACAGAACTCACAGTATCTCGCAGATGTGACATGTACTGCCATCTTTAGAGGTGCAGTTGTTATTGTTTCACGTCTGCATAATCCAGGTTATCCATTTACATGTCTCCATAGGCTGACTACTTTTGGTGTCATTCCAGGACACTTTTGCTGTCAATCAACTTAAGGTATGTCATTGCAACATTCGCAGTGTCAAAAGTGACGGCAAACGTGATAAAATTTAACTTCTCGCACAATCTGAAAATTCTAATATAATTACTGTCTCCGAAACCTGGCTTGATACAAGCTACCCAAACTTCTACATATCAACACTTTTCAACCTCTGGTTAGTATAGATCCGACAGGTAGAGGAGGTGGCCTCTTAACTTAGGCACATTCATGCCAGGGATTTCAACGATTGATGTGTTGAATGGAACTCCACTCACTCTGATAGCAAACTCGGTGTGTCTCTCTACAATGGCGAAGCCCAGTTCAATCTTTTCCAGCTGATAGATTAACCAACCAGAACAAATGAGTATTCAACTAATCTGTTGGATCTCCTAATCACTGACTGCCCTGGACTTATTTTGCACAGCGGTGTGATGGCTCCTATCTCCAATTCTGATCACTCAGTACTCTGCTCTTTCTCACTCTCACAAAAAAAAAACACTCTTTCAAGAGATGCATATGGAACTGAAAAAAAGCTGATTTTTCAATGTCTTAATACTACTTTAGGCTCTACTCCGTGGAACACTGCCTTTGACGTGCTCGATTCCATTGAAGGCAGAGTCTGTTATTGGTCTGACCTATTATTAACCACAGCAAAGCAGTTTATCCCATATGAAGAAGTCACCATTTTGGCCAAAGGCAAACCTTGGGTAACAGCGGATATTAACAAACTTATGCGCCGGTGCAGGTCTGCCTGGAAAAGCTTCAAGAGGTTATCTAAATTGCCCCACCCTTACAATGTAGATGTGTGTGTTGAAATAGGTTTTACCAGTTTTATGAAAAGAAACGCAACAAAGTTCTCAATGGCCTAAAACGTTTGATAAATACCTACATTTTAAAATGATGCAAAAAACTGGATGAGAAAAATATAAATCTCAAAACAATGGTGGAACTTGTCCAAATCTGTACTCGGAAGCAAAAACTTTTAATTCAACTTGGTTGGCCATTGCTTGCTGACAGACACAAATACATTTAATTGCTTTTCTACTGCAAAGGGTTTGATAACTTAACTCCGAGGTACCTATCCGATCTGGTACCTCATGTCCCTGCATTTGATGGTCCAAGGCTCCAACATGGGTCTGCTAGCAGTCTACACCCAATCTAATTTTGAACACAACGCCTTGATAGTTTTTTCGTCCCTGGTGCCATACGACTATGGAATAACCTCCCCACTGATATTAGAAATTCTACTTCCCTTCAGATCTTCAAGTCTAGGCTCAGAGTCACCTTGTTTGCTGTTGACCAGGTTGCGAACTTCTATTCTCATGGTCAGAGATTTTCTAGTATTTGTCATTCACAGCTTCGACTAGGTTTTTCCGAGCTTAATTTTGATCTCCACAAAGATAGTATAATACAGTGACCCACATATATCTGCTCCCTTCCAAACGGATTTTTTTAACACTTTTGGCCTCCACTGCCCCCAAAACACCGAGAAAAGACAGAAACTTCTGAATATCATTGTTGGTACTTGAGGTCCATCCAAATTGATTGATACATGAAGCAAGTGATACGTTAGCTAACATATCTTTGTTTGGCAGCAAGGATATTTCAAATGATTGTAACACAAAAATCTTTAGAACAGTGCAAAATTTTATCATTGAAACAAGACGATTCATCTCGTAACTGAGTATCTTTATTTGTCATATTATTGTTTATTATAAACTGTGCACCGCTGGTCTCAGCAAACTCGTTCAATCACAGAAACTATGCTTTCCTTGCATGGTATCCATACTGTCTCACTTACATACATAAGCCCATATCTGTATTTTCATTTTAATGTTGGAGAAATGCCTTGCGCTTCCATAGGACACCAGTGGTTGACAATTGCCAGGCAGGAAAGGAACACCCAAGCTGTTGGGTTCAATGGTGGCTTCATAGTGGCCGCATCCATATGCCTCTAAAGTCCTTCAGCTCTGCCCAGTGGTATGCATTGGTGCATCCTTGTGTAGCATGCCCCCGGCTGTCCATGTCGTGGAACACCGGAGGTGCGGATGGGTCATAGTCAGGCCAGTATCTCCTTTTTAGTCACCACCCATGGCCATTGCATATGGGCGTGTAAACACATGCCTAAGTTTGTTCACATGCATTTGTGTGGATATAAAGTTCAATTGTTCTATCTCTATGTGTAGCATATATAGTCTTAATTTATATCATGGTCATCTCATAGTCACATTATCATGATTTGTATCATCCTGTGAGTCTTGTATATATTATTTAGCGTCTCCGTGTCTGGAGAACCCCTTGATTAGACAATGTTTTGTACGATTGGGCAAGCTAATTTTATTAATACGTTTAATCTAAGCGACGTTTAACCGATACAGCTTCACATACGAATATTGAAGATGCAGCACATACATTTTCCTAGAGATAAATATTGGCATCAGTTGATAAGCCAGAATGGGACAGACCTCCATTGGCAAGACTGAAGAAACCTTGTCTGCAACTGTTAATATGCTTCTCAATATGCTGTTTGGAATCATTGCAACTGGAAGTACTGGTGAAAATAGTCCGGGGAATTTCGTGACACTCAGTAACAGCTATCTTTAAACCCCGACATACCAAGTAGGCGATTTATTGAACATAGTTTTACCATATATCATACACTTAGGTATTTTTATGCCAAACTAAAGCCAAACTTAAATTCCAAAAGGAAGAGTATGCTACGCATCAATCAATCAGCCTCTGCAGGTCTGAAGCCGTAGGGCTAATCAGGGAGATGTCATCCGTTTCAAGTTATTAAATTTATCATTACCAATCCGCAAGCTATCATCAAGTTCTAGTAACATATTGTTCCAAAATATATTTAGTAAATATTAGGATAAAATGCCCCCTTGTCTACTCCTCGTTTAATAAAGAAATTGTCACTGAAACAGTTATTCCACTTCACTATAAAATTATAAACTCCGTACCATCTATAGAGAAGCATTCAGTGTTTATTAGGGAGTGCATCGATCACTTTGAACATCACGTCCTTGTGCCATGCGGTGTCATGATATATTATCATTATCTTCTGGCTATTTGGTTACAACAAACAAACAAACAAACAAACACACACACACACACACACACACACACACACACACACACACACACACACACACACACACACACACACAAGAACAACTAAGAAGAAAACAAAAAAACAAGAAAAAAGTGTGGTTTTAGCTCTATCTCCTGTGCTAGCTCATGACTTATTTGAGATATCAAAAATTATATGTATATAATCATTATCCATGTGAAGATTTCACAATCGGCTTGAAGTCCTACGCCAAATAATGCTACTGTTTCCTATGCTATTGGGACAATGACAGGTGGGGCATCCCTGTCCTTTGGACACTTCTCTATTTTTCTTTTGTGAGGGGAGAATAACAATGTGTTCTACTGAGCAAATGCCATGCCTTTTCAACGTTTCCAAAAGCAAAGATCAAGCCATATCCAGCCTAGCACTTCCTCAGCTGAATATCAAAAGAAGTGACCATCTGCCTGTAATAAGTTACAAGAAAAAAAGTTGAAAAAATTATTATATTTTTACATGTTATAACGAGAAAAAGTTTAAATAACAAGCTTTTTTTCTTTTAGAACATGAAAAAGGTAAAAATAACAAGATTTTTGTCCTGTTACAAGACAAAAATTAAAAAGACCAGATTTTTTTCTTTTTATAACCAAAAATAGGTTCAAATAGCAAAATTTGTCATAACGAACAAAGATCTTGATATTTCTTCTTTTTTTGATAAAAAAGAAGAAATAGCAAGATTTTTGTTCCTTATGACAAGACAAGAATGTGATAGTGACAAGATATTTTTCTTGTTATAATAAGCCAAAAATTGTAATAAAAAGATTTTTTTTTCGTTGTTACAAGAAAAAATATGGTCATAATAAAAATAAGAGAGATCAGGTTGACACCAGTAACCTTTCGTGTGAAACCAAAGCACTTGGAGGAAGCCATCTTACACCGTCAGAGTGGCGTGAAGTCTTTCCTCTTGCTGCCCAGGCAAATAACTGATCTCGGGTCACATAGGCGAAAGGCTATCGTGTTACCGTGCACTCTTTTGTTTTGTTTCGTTTATTGATGATACTCTTCTTAATGTAGATTTCCAATCGTCACAGACAATGGTAAATCCACGAAGTAACAGCACACCAGTAAACGCTATGTTTTTATGCTGTTCATTGCTTGCATGTACAGATCACTTTGTCTGACTTCCCACTCTGCAGACAAATTAAAATTTTGTGGCAAGTGAACGAAAAAGTCACTTCTGCTATTTGCTAGGAATAAGTGTCATCGGTCCTGGCTACCCAATATATCAGTATTATAAAAAAAACCCCAGGCAGATCACCACATTTGGTTCTGCTTTACAAATGGTATGGTAATATCTACAAACGGCCACCAATTTGTTTGATTGGTTCCCCATATATATCTACCTGGCTGCAATGAGCAAAAGTAGTCTTTTGCTTGCTTATTTACTTGCTTGCGTTGGAAGTGTTTAGCCAGCAAAGCGACTTCAAGTGCACAATTCCATACCTGTCTAAGCACGTTTAACTTCTCCAATACGGTTTCATAATATTATGGCGTCTTATCATGATTATGATTGCCTCTATATAGTCTAGCCTACAACTTCCAAGCATATTTATTTTGTGTGTGCGCCTGGTTCTGTCCGTGTCTATTACAGGCGTCACATGACCGTAAAAAGACTTCTGTGGACACTGAAAAACCCTTCCTTAGCTTGAAGAAACCTACCCATGGAGAAGTAGCCCTTTTCTTCCTAGATAGACCTGAAGAGTTCTTCAGAGAACCTTCAAAAACCTTTATTTCTCAGAGCGGCCTCACAATTTAACTATTTTATAGTTTGCTTTCAATACAAAACCCCACAGCTTAACACAAATAAAATGTGCCTTATATTGGAATAATCATACAAGAATTAACAATAATGCCACACCTTTCAGATAGTTTTGACCCCCCCCCCACCAGAATCAAATCTCCCTATTGTCTACAGAATCACTATTAATTGTTTGTGAGTGGCATACAAATTAAGGGTTCATTATCAACCTTCTGGACATTCCGCGACAGATTGCATGGAGGGGAGCTGTTGACTAATCGCCGAAATTGTTCTTGATTAAAAGAAAAAGAGGCACACTTTTATATAAATGAAGTTAACTCTATCTTAATTTATGGTGTGTCCTGATTAATATAAAGCAAAGGTGCCATTCAGGTTAGATTATTAGTATTTTTGAAGAACAAAAATATTACTTTGATTTGAATTTTGTGTTTGCCTCAGTCGGTAAATGTTTGTAAGACCCTTGCAGATTTAGCATTGAGCCAATACAGCAAAACTGGTGTGTTTCAGATTTGTTTTTATCTTTCAAAGAAAGACTCTTAACGGCGTTTTTCAGTTAATACCAGTAATGAATAAGACAGGCTTATGTGTCTGAAAAAATTGGAAGCGGAAACCAACTAACATCTGAACAGCACCTTTTCATGTCTAATTTTTTATATTAATTTTGATCAAAATACTGAGTAAAGCCAATGCATGCAATGCTTCCATGTATCTGATTAGTGACTTTGAAAGGAACATTAATTCCGCATTATATGAAATATATCAACTACATATTATTGCGGGTAATAGACTATACCATTTTCTGTCATAAAATGCAACTTTCAATTTTATACTCACTTCCTGTGTATTTTGCTGGTGTGCAATGTGCTGACTTTCATCCCCCATTCAGTTTTACTTCCACCTTTGACCAGCAAGAGGGCTAATATTTTGGAGTTTTTTTTGTTGCAGAGTCAATAGAATGACCTTGTAAACCTGCGATCTGGATGTGTTGTCTCGTCAAACACGGCAATTGAGTCAACTCGCTTTGAACTCGGGCATAAAAAAGTTATTTACACGCAAGGTTAACACCAAAGAAGTCTGTCATGAGTTTGCCGCCTTCCATAGGTCCACCTAAGCCCTAGGGAAATTGTCTGGTCCGTGCCCAAAGACGAGCAAGGGATTACATGATGAGTTTAATATTGCTCTTAAATCTGCACTGTTACCCATATATTAATTATCGGGAGAGAGTGAAAGGCATGATGATGAGACACACTCCTAATTTGATAAAACGCCTGCTTTGATCATGTGGAAATTGATATGAGCTTTGTGGAGTACTATGACCACGGTGCGTTAGTTTAAAACGAAAGCGGGCAGTAATGTTGGAAGAACACATAACCATGTAACATGATCCTGAGGAAAATAACATCTAATTTCAAAGTCGTTGGGTAATATTCATGTGCCACAGTATGGAATTTATCAGCACATGTGTAACCTAAACATTGACCCACTGGAATGTATCATTTGCCTGGCTAGTCCCTGAGCACGTTAATCAATGCATTTTTTATCAGTTCAGGATAACTTAACCCACTTACAGTGAATACTCACTGGTGCCAGCTACACACACACACACACACACACACACACACACACACACACACACACACACACACACACACACACACACACACACACACACACACACACACACACACTCATCTATATATATATGTATATACATATATATGTAGGGGTGTATTTGTGTGTGTGTGTGTGTGTGTGTGTGTGTGTGTGTGTGTATGTGTCTCTCTGGGTGGACACTTTGGTCTTTCATTTAATTACACGGCACATGACAACACCAAAGTATCCAGTTGGTATCCAGTTGATATCCAGTTGGGTTGTTGGTACAGGTAGTCCCTTGATTGGTTTGACTGAAATAAAACAGTCTGTATCGCAAAACTTTGTAATTCGACTTCGGCCCCAAACCACAGTGAATGATGTGATGAAGTACGATCAGAACCAGGTGTGTTCTCAGTTCCAGGTATCAGGTATTCAACTTGTAACACGGTACAATTCGTGTGCATCGTTTTGTCAGACTGTGCCAAGACATCAGGTTAGTTTTTCATTGGAACCAAACAGATGGCCTAAAATAATTTGGTAAAAAACGCGTATCAAAGAAAGAACATGACAGACATCATTAACCAAATAAAGCTTGTGTCCTACAACTATCAGCGTACCAAAACATCTTTAGTAGCAATTCATGATGTATGTGATAGACATGGCATTTGCCTGTTGCATGAACACTGGCTGATGAACATTAAATTGCATACCTTTAACAGTATACGTCATGACTTTGGAGCTGTTGGCATTGTCACAATTGATTTATCTAACGGCATTGGAAGTAGGGAACATGGGGGGCTTAGCTTCTGGAGAAAAAAAGGTTAGCTCAGATAGTTCTGTTAAGGCGTCTGAATAGGCTGATAGGTATTGAGATTTATACTCTAACTGCAAAACGTTTGACAATAATGCGTATTATTATTATTATTATTAGTAGTAGTAGTAGTCGTAGTAGTCGTAGTAGTAGTAGAAGTAGTAGTAGTAGTAGTAGTAGTAGTAGTAGTAGTAGTAGTATCATATTGTGAAGATATTTCCAATATATTTGATATTGGGGACTGGAATGTCAACGCCAGCTCAAACAGTCTTTTAACTTGGAATGTATTTTTTGTTTTGTGATGAAAGTAGCCTCATAATGTTTAATGGTTTGCATTTATCTAATGTTAGTGATATTCACGCTTACTTTAGTCAAGCTCACCACACTATTGCTTGGGTGGATCATTGTATGACTACTAGGTATGTGCATAGTAGTATAATGTTTATATGCATATGCCATGATTATATGATATTTGATCATTTCCTTATGCTATGTCTGTCACTGTGGCTGTGGATCATGTGCTGCCACCTAGCTTCCAGCTAGGACTTGACAGGATGGAGGGCACTTTCATGTATTAAACGGAGCCAAATGAACTTGTTTAATAAAAGTAACAACTGGAGACAGCAGAACGTTTACGCAAAGTCGTTCACTGAGTCTTGAAACCTACCAAAATTATTTAGTTTCATGGGTCCCAGTCACAACGAACCATGTAAATGTCAAAACGTAGCCTTTAAATGTCCTTTATATATTTTTATTATTTTCTTTTTGTAGTGTCATTTTTTCGTCACAAGTATTTAAAAATACACCCATTTATTAGAAAAACAAAAACAAAACAAAAAAAAAAACATAACGAAACCAAACCAAAAAAAAAAAAAAAAAAAAAAAAACAAAAAAAAAAAAAAAAAACAAAAAACAAAAAAAAAAAAAAACCCCGCATGGTCCTACAGACAGGAATTATAACGATTTGCCATTGAAATTCACGGAAACAAGCCCTGTATAAATATGTATACAGCGACACTATAAAAATGTTGCATTTGCTCATGCTAGTTGTGTATTTCTGTGTTAAATATATTCCTATGGCTGTGGATATCTGAAGTTACGGCATTTAAACTCGAATATAATTGTATCATTTTGCGACATGCAGTAGGGTGTCTGTGTAAGTCTGGCAAAACACAACACTCGGATCTTCCATATATTTCTTCTCTCCATGACACTGTATATTAACCATATCGTGATTTATCGCCACTTTTTTGTAGAATTTGTTGACAACTTTTTTGTGGAATTGTTACGATATGATGACGGAACGTGGGGTGTCAAAAACAGTGACATTGGCAGTCGGGTAGGGGATGGGCGTAATCCCACCAAAGCAACCTTGTGCATACAGACGCCAGCCTGTGATAATCCTAAAAAAAAGGACACACAGTGTCTCTTGAAAGACATCAGAGATCCTTTTGTAAATTATGGTGAAAACATTTCTTGAGTTCATTCATAATAGACCTTTTTAAATAAAATAAAATAAATAAATAGATAAATAAATAAATAAATAAATAAATAAATAAATAAATAAATAAATAAATAAATAAATAAATAAATAAAAAAAAAAAATAAACATATAGACTTCATACAAAATCTGACATTTCTGGTTGACAACCTTACTCGCTGCCCCCCCCCCCCCCCGTCTGAAATGCAAAAGTTGGGATTTGCATATATTTTTTCCATATTACACTACATTAAATATACATGTTTAAATGGTCAAGTAATCACTTTTGTTATATGTTCAGTTTGGCCGAACAGACATGGTCACGCATGCCACAATGCTTGAGTCCTCCAGATCGCACACGAGTTTTCCTGGTACATTAGGAAATGGGGGCTGAACTTGTCATCATTTGATGCTTCGCAGTTTTCGTGATTGGTCTATTCTTCATGTTTTTAGTATTTTACTAATTTAAGTTGATATGTAGTACAGGCTTCTGTATTTTGCAGTGGCCATTACAGCGCCTTGTGGTAAAATTAATAGGAATACACAACACTTGAAACAAAACATCAGTAGTCAATAATAATGAAAAACATTAATTTGGGTGTTAGTAAACATTGTGTATTATTCTTTCAAGACATGCAGGTATTAGGTATCCGGGTGACTCTTATAACAACTATTTAACTGATTAAGGTTCATCTTGATTTTGCCATTAAATGAAGAAGCAAAATGAAATGTTATAATTATCAGGCTGTTTGCTTTTTGTTTGTTTGTTTGTTTGTTTTTTTTTTTGGTTGCCAAATAGATTCCTCCAATTTATCGCCCAGTTATGTAGCAGAACGTTAAAGCTACGGTGATATATCGACTGATATCACCATGGCCACCTCATTAAAATTTTCGAGATGAAGACTTTTATGTGGCTGAAGCCTGAAGGTTGTCGCCCTAAGAAAAGAGAAAGTTGAAGGGCGGGCCGGCATCAAATAGCAAGACCATAATAATAATAATTTTATTACGGGGGGGGGGGGGCAATTCACAATAAATCACACAGGAATCATACAAAACAACACCTTGTACAAATAAAAGTATCAAAAGTAAAAGTGTGACATTATTGGGTTTGATCGTAAAAGTTGGATTTGTTGGGCTTCTTTGGCACGTATTCCGGGGACTGCTGAGCGCTAGGTTGCGTTTATTGCCATACTGAAAATTAATTACATTTACTGCTGTTGTTTTGCAGTGCCAGTGGAAAAAACAAACACTGTGGATTCTTGGCGTATATTCCTTGTCAAATCACACTCTTTGGATTGCGACCGCACACATATTTTGCAAGAGACGCTCGAAAAAATCCTGCCATGGGCAGAAAGTTAAGTGTGTTGGGTAACATGGGTGTTGAATAACACTTGCCGACTATAATGGACATTTTCTGTCTTAAAGCTGACATTGTGTTTAAACATATGCAAACTTCAAAAAATGGTCATCTTCCCTTCAATCCCACATCAGCCTCTCTGTGCTTATACCTTTTTTACACATCTTGTCAATGAATGGCAAGATTATAGTCGATTTCCGGGAATTGGGCGCGTCCGACAATTGGGCACGGCTCTAATACACAGTTTTTGCCATCTTAAACTAGTCACATTCAATGTCGACATATTCTTACACATAATAATATGTCGGCATTGAAAAAGAAAAAAGAAAAACATTTACAGGGTACGATTTTACTAGTCAAAACGTACCCTGGTCAAAACCATAAACAATGTCAGATGCATTTTTAGATAAATCGTACCTTGCATCGGAAGCTTAACTTTGCAATTATGTTAATCTTAGTAGCAATGATCACAAATGTGTTTTGTTTCTTTTTTACAATGATATTGTCGAAGCTTTGCAAGCTCCGCTGATCGTATAGTGAAAACTCATTCATCTAAAGAAAACTAATTGGAGCCAATGATCATGTCATCGAGCCTCGCAATGCATTTAGTATTTAGTAGTTAGTCCCGCGCATGAATGCATGACTAAAAGCAGAGGCCAAATTAAGCATGCTCTGCACTCATACTGGTGGAAACAGAGAGCTGCTGGAGTTGATGTCGTGGCGCATAATCTGGCACAAAATAACAAAGTTTTGGAAGCATGTTCAAACTGCAAATTGTAAAGTACTGTCGTTTCACATTACAACTATTTCACTTTGTGAAAGAGAGCTCCGCTAAGGGCTTTCCCGTTTGCCTTCTTGAGCAATGAACAGCTAAGGGTAACAGAGGTGAGGATTCCAGATGCTGTAAATTTCGTCACTTAATAAAAGTGCTAGTAAGGATAGTTTTTTTGTAGTGTGAATCTGAAATATTGTAGTAAGCGTTTTGTTACCTCTTGTTAATGCAAAAGAAAGAGACACATGTCAGAATACCTAAATGTTAAGACAAACTGATCCTCGGTTGTCTGTAAAAGATGCTCGCAGCGAGCTAATGGCACCGATTCTACCATTTAAGATATTACACGAGCGATAGCAAGAGGTCTGTAATACCGCTTTTATGCATGTCGGTAGAAATCAAAATTGTTGCCATAAACTCTTGTGGCAGATACCCATGAACTAAAAAGCTTGCAAGAAGCATTAACAAGAAGAAAACAAAGGTCATAATGCCATTTTTTGAAAATATTGGAATTGTCATTATTTTTGTTTTTAATTTTGTCTTCGCGGAATCTCAGAAACTGTAAAGCCCGCAGAGTTGTTCTTGCTCTATGGAGTGTGATTTATGCTGAATATATTCACCTGATGTTTGGCTAGTGAACTTGACCTGCTGGCCATGTCGAAAAAAACGGGGTTTTCATTATCTCGAAAAATTATCAACCTATTTGAATGATGATGGCATCGGGGCACACAAAACCTAATTAAAATCTACCCTGTCAAGTTTGAAGATCAAAGTCATATGACGGCTCGCAAAAAGGCGTTTTTAAGCAAAACAAAAGTTATACGTGAAATCTCACAGACGGATGGGGCCTGCAAGTCTTCATTCTAGCAGGATTACACTTACACACCTTTGAATTTTTTTTCATTGAGCCATAACTCAGTACATTTTCAGCCGATTTGGACCATGTTGGGCTAAAATTCTACCTATTGTAAAACTGCATATTTTTTAAAAATTTATATGTGACCTCTAAAGGTCAAAGGTCAATTTGCTATAAGGTTAGATTACTGAAGTAGAAGCGTGGGCGATCGCTTGCAATCGGAGATATCTAGTTACATTTAATTTTGTTGCTCATTGGTTATGAGTTGATAAATCTAAATATGTTTTTAGCAATTGGGATTTTGGCTCATTGTACCTCTACCGATATAAAAGTATGCTCTTTTATTATATTATGTAATTGTTTTGGATAGTGTAAAGCTTTGATGTGTCAATCGCTGATTACGTTTCAGGGTAAGTCTTAGAAACATTTTCGAAAAGCTCAGTTCCTTGCATGTATGCATATTCCCTATTTTTTCTTAATGGTGCTGTATTGGTATATGCAGCAATAATATACGTAATATGCTAATTCATTTCTAACCGTACGCGCCCCGTATCTCTTTTTTTCTTTTCCCTTTTTTTTTTTACACCATACGGAATGATATACCTTTTGTATGAGAGCCTGTCTGTCTATGCATATGTTCTGTTATTATATATGGTAAGTTTTGATGCCGGTAAGTCAAAATACGCGTGTGTCCTGGACGACTTTATGAAGAGATTATTTGAAGGTGTGATTTGTATACAATCAAAATTAGTTTGTGACATCATGTATCAAATGCACTCATGCTAAGCCGTACCGGACCCGGTATTTACTTTAGCCTAAATTATTTTATACACATACTTGATAAACTTCCTTCTCCGGGTACATCGGGCAGCTGATAGCAAAACAGTCTTACTGAAATACAAACGTTGTTCATATAAGTCGGCGCAATGCTTATTTAGACGAATATTTGTTGGTCTTTGGTCTCCTCTTACTGTTACTTTCATGTGATATTGATATGAATCCTTGTCTGGTCGGTTGTCTTTGTGGTCTTTCTTTGTGTCACATTGATACTTAGAGTCTATCTCAAGATAAATTGCAACACATTAAAGCCGATATTTCTTAAGATTTTGATACTGTTACTCTATCTGAGACATTTCTCTCTGCTTCAACGCCCGACAGAAATTTTAAGCTTCGGAGCTATCATAATGTTATTCATAGGGACCGGTCTGGAGTCATTGGGAGTGGTATTGCTCTTTTTGCTTGTCACATGTGTAAGGTGTCACGGCCATAGGCTTTCGAGATTACTGACATTGAATTGGTGTGGTTTGAGATCAGGCTACATAATAACAAATTCTTATTTGCGATTAAACACAGGCCTCGAATTCAACAATATATTTTCGGGATAAATCCTAGGACAGTCTCGATCGCGTCGACTGATTGGAAGTTTTAATTATAAAGCCAGGGTTACATTTAATGCATAAATATAGATGAGCACATAGACAAATAAATATATACAGATACATTCATGAGTTTAAAATTGACATACCTGACTGGCACCTTAAAGGATAGCGCTAAAACGTCAGCATAATGTGACTTATTTCCATAGCCGTCCATTTATCCACCATTTGGAAGCTCAAGTAAAATTTATGATGCGTGCTAAGACACATCATATAAATATATGCAATTTGTAATTCAATACCTGGGTATCTGAATTCATCACAGTATCTAAAGGAGACAAATAATTGTTGCCCCTATTGAATGTGAACAAGCAACTGATGATGATTTTCTAGATTATAGCTGTATTTCGCAATGGGAAGCGAAGGCAGAAATGTTTCTTTCTACCACTCTTTCAGTCAGAAATTGTTTACACTTGCATTTAAAGGTGTATTTTGATACTAAACCTTTGATGTCGTATTGAAGTTGGTTCCAAAGTTTAACACCATTAAAATCAAACATTTGTCTGCCATAACTTGCTACTTTAGGAAGAACACATGACAATTAACTCTGCCTTGTATTATATGTATTCAAGCTTCTGGCCAGTTGCAAATCAATAAAAAAGTCAGGCGTTATAGATCTACTGATTTTTTACACAAGACTCAAAGCCAAATATTCTGCTCTGGATGAGGCATCTAGCTATTTTAGCAGAACAAACTGGTCAGCGCCCACGTGTGCTCTTGGAGAAGGTGCTAGTGTGTACCTGACCATCTTGTTCAGTGCAATCTGAAGTCTATTTCTGTAATATTTGTTGATGTTCAAATACCAGGAAACACAGGTATAGTTAAAGAAAAGAACAGAAAAAAGAAAAAAGCTGCAAGAGAGTATAGCGGACCAACATTTTCTAATTTCTATTGAAAAGATGTCCATTTATGTAAAGCAATTTTAGGCCATTGTTTATCGTCCTCACATCATCACGTCCAATTTTTTTCACCCGACAAGTCCTGATCAAAAGTTATGCCTACATATTTTACATTTATCTTCCCGTGTATTGGAATATCGTTGCAGTAAACTCAATGCTAGATATGAGTCCATTAACATATATAAGTTGTTTTCTCTATGATAGATCTGAAGAGAGCCATTCAGTAACTGATTATTATTATTAACTTCATAGCTTCGATCGCCTCTAATGCGACATCACTATTTTGATCCTTCATGCATCGTTTTTGATCTGCTCTATTCTGAAATGATTGTCCTCTGGAGAGCTTACATGTACACTAAATAGCACAATGGTCGCAAAAGCACATGGGATAATACCCGATGGTGTGATATTCTCTGTGTCCGAAACTAGAATTGAGTTAAAATATAAGCTATCGACATAGACACTCGAGTATAGTCGGTAATATTTTGTTTCCTTTGATATTCAGGTAATGTCCTTTGATATTCAGGTAATAAGTCCAAGAGTCTATTTGACTTTGGCATAGAAATATCAGTCTTAAAGGCACCTAAAATATAACTCTCTTGACAAAGTTACTGACGGTAATTTGTAGAAAAGCCTCGAATTTTGTGAAATAATAATAATCTGTGGTAGGTCTATGCCACACGTCAATTAGACTGGGCTTGGACTTAGGCAGAAGAATGCATGCAGCAAGATTATAAGCACACCCCACACCCCCCTCCGAGCCTCTTTCTACATCTCCTTTCTGCTATATGACCTAAAATTTTAATTTCATTATCATGAACTGAGGAATCTAGCCAGGTCTCTGACATTTCAAGTACGACGGGGTTCCAGGACTTGCCCAGGTGACGTATTTCGTCCATTTTGGGTGGGAGGCTTCTGACATTTGCATGTACAAAGTAATGCAGTCATATTGATCATGATGGTCTTGATAATTATCCAGTTCTTCCATGTAACTACTTTCACCTTGAAAATGCATCCTTTCAATTGAGTAAAAAGATAATTCACTTTCACGTGCTGCAGCACTGTTTCTTGCTGACGTCTGATTGAAAAAGCTGTGACTGAAAATGTTAGCTGGTTGCACACATGAAGGGCAAGTCCATGGCAAGCTACATGTTGAAAATTGTTTAAAATCATCAGGGTTCACCTGACTATATTTTATATGAAAATCATAAAAAAACAGCTCGTACATTTGAGGGATCTGTGGGTCCTGGCAACAGGCTAATGGCATAGCCCACAAGGAATACATACAAGATCCGAGTGTTGGTGTATGTCCCATGACAAAATAATTTCAGTATTTTCTGGTATTTGGTAATTAATCTGTGTGTTTGATAAAATGTGCATATGAAAAGTTGTTTGGTCTTTAAACTTGGGCAAAGAAAGGTTATATACCCTCGTTTATCTCCAAAACATCTGTTCTGCTTCCCATATCTAACTAAGATCATGGTGTCATTTCTTCAAAACTGAAGTTAAAACTTTAAAATACTCCCGTTTATAAGACACTTCTTTGAGATTTTGGTAGGGTTGATTTCCCCAAATTTTGTTAGTACTTAAATCAAGTGTCATTGGGACCAGTGTTTTGAATTGATGATATTCATGATTGTTGTAAGTCTTGGTCGAAATGTTTCCTTGACACAGCAGATAGATATATGCATTCAAAGTATGTTGACATTCGACCAAACGACTCACCTTGGTACAGCTCTTCTCTTCGCAGTTTAAAACGGAAAGTCATGCGAACTATCAATAGCGCTAAATAAAAAAAGAATCAACGTATTGCATGCAAGGCTTATTGGGCCAGGTATAATCAGTTCTCAATCACTATCAACAAAAATTAAAGTCAGACAAGGTGGAATATCATAAGAACTAAAATGCCACTCTAAAAAATAGGCACAACAAGAACAAAGCCTGGTGAAAACCCGTTTTTAACCGTAATCAAGAATTTGAAATTCCTTCCCTGATTCAAAAAGAGAAACATATTTCAGACAACCTTCTGAACCTGAAGTACTTATTCCTTTTTGTAATCTATGCAATCTTGGCACTTCATGAGCACCTCATTTGCAAGATGGATACCATCAACAATATTTTGATGGTATCCATCTTGTGAAAAACAACGTTATGACTGTCTCCGAACTCTTGAGGTCACCAAGGCCGCAGGGCCGGACCAAATTACACCAAGATTTCTTATAGAGGCTGCACCTTCTATTAACAAGTCTCTAACTAATTTTCACAGGCTACTAAGCGTTTCCCATCCGACTGGAAAAAGGCAAATGTGACCCTTTAGATACAAGAGGTGATAAAAGTCAATGTATCAGTTAGATCGATCTCCTTATTAAGCTGTATAGGAACGTTATGGAAAAGCTTGTTTTTAAACAGTTTTAAACGTTTTGTTTTTGAGATAATCTGGTTATTGCAGCAAATCAGTCTTGCTTCATTCCAGGCTGTTGAACTTCAAATCAGTTGTTACTTCTCTATCGTGAATCATGTTTGCCAGCCGATGAGCAAAAAGAATGTTCTCTGTGTTATTGTTATATATAAGCAAAGTGTTCGATAAGGTGTGGCATGAAGAACTACTACATAAAATGGAAAAAATTTGTAAAACTGGAAATTCACTCCTTTTAGTTTCGTGCCTATCTTACAAAAAAAAACAAAACCAACCCCCCCCAAAAAACAAAAAAAAAACAAAAAAACAAAACAAAAAAAAAAAAAAAAAAACCCACCAGCAAACAGTCGTTATTGAAGGCCAGTCTTCCGAATGGGATTCTTTCAATGTATGTGTGTCACAAGGATCCGTCCTTCGGCCCTCATATTAGACTCCTCGCTGACGACACGGCCCTTTACTTCACGATTGCTAATCCAGTGGCAACATCTTCTGCTCTAAACGCTGACTTGTCTGTGATGGAAAAATGGTCGGACCAACAGCTTAATACATTAAATGCTTTTAAAACCGATTCAGTGCTTATTTCTCGAAAAGTCCAATCCCTTTCCCACCCGCCTTTAATCACTTAAGGTCATACACTTTCTAATGTCAATATTCATAAGGCACAATACTTAGATCTGATCTACAGTGCTCTGACCGTGTAAATCAGTTACCGTAGTTTTCAAGGCATCCAGACAGCTTAATATTTCGAGATCTTTCCAATATCGTCTTCATCGCGATACTTTGGAGGTTACTTTTGTCTATTTTACACCTCTTTTAGAATATGCAGACGTAGTCTGGGATAGATCTGCTGAATTTGATGTTAATCACTTTGAAAAAATTCACCTGGTTGCTGCCGGTGTGGTAACAGGTGCAATGCAATCAACTTCATTAGCTCAGTTATATGGTTTGGAAACGTTATCCAAATGTCGTGAAAAGGCAACATTAATTTAAATGTACAAAATTATGCATAACTGTACCCCATGTTACTTTTGAAACGAGTTCCCCGATATACCAGGTCATGATACGAACGTTGTTTTGACAATGGTCGGAGATAAAACATTTCCCACTTCAGAGCCGCACAGAATTGTTTGGTGGATCCTTGTATCCACCAGTTACTAGATTGTAGACTTTTTTTACCCTTAGAAACTTGCAGTGCTTCAAGTCTTGTACGGTTCAATCTTAAAATGTATCATTCGTGCAATCAAAGATATCTGTTTTTATTATATCGGTAATGGAAAGTTGCACTTCACCATGCTAGACTACGAATGTACAGCTTCCTGTGGAACCGTCACTTGTACAGTATCGTCAAACATTCTAGATTATGCATTTGTCGCCAAGGGAAGGGGGGTGTTTTACACTATTTTTTTGCTTGTCCCAACTACATTTACTCTCAAATTATCTTGCATGCTTTTATGATTACAATCGCTCCCTTTTCTCTGCATACAATACTTTACGGTTGTTAAGATCGTTGCCTTACGGAAAATAAGTTAATATTTCTAGCAGTTCAAAATAACATTTTTAAAACAAAAAGATTCGTTCTTGATGCCGGTATGTGATCCTGAAAAAGTCTGTCATTGCAGTATTTGATATTTCTAGGTGAATGATTCTATTTAATTATTTACTCATATACATATTATGCCCACTGTCTGTCTTGTTTTTGTCCTGTTGCTTTTGTTTGTTTGTGTGTGTGTGTGTGTGTGTGTGTGTGTGATTCAAAACGCGCGTATCACTATGATGGTTAACAAGGTAACTTTCAGAGGTACTTTATAGTGTTACGTCCCCCCCCCCCCATGATTGTCTTTGAATGTTTTTGTCCTGTGTCCCATGTCTTTTCTGCACAAAGGATTTGTACTGGGGTTGTCCTGCTTCCATAGTGTGAATAAAATATGTATAAAACAAAACAACCGCCCACGTTTTCTCTTAATTTGAGACATTTTTCCAGAAAATAATGTCATGTCCTTTGAGCTGTAGGCAGCTTAAATGCAGTTTTGTATATAGTTTAAATCATAGAAAAGACGGAGTGAAAAACGATTATGAAATATATTTGCGCAGTTTCCGTGACCGGCGTCTTGCATTCATCATACATGTTTATGACAGCCAGCCAATGCTGCAACATGCAGTGTCTATCGTTCCACGTCAGCTGAAATGCTACAGCCCCTGGGAAAATCACATAGACAAGATTCTTCCGTGACTATTTTTTTATGGGAGTTTCGTGAGGACCATCTGAAAACTCGTCTCATGGAGTTGCTTGCTTTGAGAGAACAAAGCAGTAGGCCTGGGTATTGTTACACGAATGCAAAAAGGTTTTTTGCAATCATGTCACACTATACAATTACTCCAATTTCGAAACTATCACTTGTCTGATACATCCATAAATCACGAGTTCATATGGTTTGTTTACCCTACATTGTGATGTCCCAGATAGCGTTCGCAATACACAGGGGCAGAGCCGGCGATCAATTTCATGTATCAACAAGAAGAAAAAACATAAAAAGGCACCGTATGCACATTCATTGATACGTTAACAGCAACCAGTTTCGTCCCAAATGTCTTCAAGACAGAAGAAAAGACTGAACACAATGTAGATTAGTATTTACAACCAAGCGACGTCTTTGTTTAAGCTTAATTCCACAGATGAATTCAAATGTATTAGCCGTCCAGAAGTCACTGGAGTTCCACGTGTTACAATTTCCTGATTACAGTCTAAATGCCCAGGTGTTAGACCCATGTCCAGTTATGTATGAATTTGCTGTTGCTCAAATGCTCACATGAAAAAAAAACATGTATGTTTGTGAATATCTTTCGCTCTAATGGCCATGTTCTGCATGGACGTTGAAGAAACCCTGATCAGGGTGATGCTGTTTTAGGGTAAAAGTAATCTCAACGCGCCATTAGCATGATGGGCCTTTGTTAGCCTTTGGCCAATCATTCCCTTGTCACGCAAAGAAGACAAAAAGAGTAACGTACAAAAAGTCAGATCATTTCCTCGACTCACTAGGGGCCATTATTAATTTCGACCAAATCAGAATATGTAGACTCAAGGTTTTCCATTAAAAGGGTCCTCATTTCATTTCCAATTTAACGTTTTTGATGGGAATTTCCTTTCAAGTGGACTTTAGTTGGTAATAGCATTTGCGCCTTCAGGTAAAAGCTTCAAGAGGTGCGATCTTTGATGATAGGCGCTTACTGTAATTTGGAAACAATAATAAAAAGGTAGCTTGTCTTTTTCCGTCAAAAGTGAACTCTCCCATGAACCCGTTGTACTCCATGTTGCTCAGCAGGTCATACCACCTCAGTTTTTCCTCAAATAGAAACGGGTGGCACTCGACGCAATCTAACAAAGGTTCCTAAATATTACCATGGCCAGTCAACTGTCCGTGATTATACTCATCATGGATGTAAAAAAGACTGTGATATAAGACTGCTGTGTACTGCTATATTTTAATTATCTGTCAGACTCCCAGCATAATTGTTTTTATGTACATATAAAATTCATTATTGTGACGAGATAATTGTCTCCAGGTAAAACATGTAAGTAACGAGCAGGGCCAAAAAACCAATGTGATTATAAAAGAATGTTGTCCAGTGCATAAAGCGGTCGTTTGCAGCAAAGTCCATGCGCTACAACCAATATAAAACATATACTTGAGGCAATGGTAAGCAGTATACCCAAAGTGTCCTTCTTGTCATCATTGACTTTCAGACAGTGGTATTCTGACTTCACATCCTAGGTTTGTACATTATCAATTTTGTCCAGAGCTAAGCTCTGAGACGCCTCTAAAACTAGACTGTCTGAACAGTGTGTGGCCCTGTCAGTGCTGTTGAAACGATGCAAGTTAGGAGCAACAAAAGCAGACTTTGTGGTGTCAAAGGAGGATGTTTTCCCCGCGCTTTTTACTGGTGGGTCACCCATTAGAGATATATGGGTTCTTATCATCACAGTGGGCTGGCTCAACAACTTCTGAAGATTCAAGTAATTACAACATTACCCTGCATTATATACCCTAGAAACCATAAAAAACACACAAAGGCCACATGGGGATAAAGCAGCCTGTATGTCAATGAAAACTAACGGGCAATTGCAACCTGCATAGCGCACAGGTAGTCACAGTCAAAATTATGAAGACTCTCTTATGTAGGCCTTTATCACGACCAGCTGATCAAGACTATTAAAAAGTACTGGCTTTTTAAATTGATACAATTCTCAACTGTATGATTGAATGAGTAGTATGCATTTATGAAGCTAACAGAGCAACCTAAAAACTGGTCTTGACAATTGTAATGACATTAGAAATAAATTCAATCGCTCTATATTTACGACCTGTTACCGGACAAGAATATGAAAGTATAAGTGTAAGGTACATAATTATAGACAATTCTTTATGAGATTTTTGTATTTCATGTGATCTAGTGACATACAGGGAGTAGGTCGCAGCTGTGTAGCGCAGACCAGTATAGTGGGACAATCTCGCAAGCCAAGGCTCAAGCCGCATGCCATGGTCTTGTTCATCAACCAATTTTGCTGGACCATCAATTACCAGTTGCTATGTCTGACCTGTCAATCAAACTCAAACTCTAACGGATCATTGGCAGTTTCATTGGTATTTTAAGCATAGGAGAACTGCATGAATGGAAAATACAAGCCTGGCAGTTTGTTCCTGTGCCATTCGTGATCAACCTTGGCAAGTTAATGCCAAATTACCATCATAATTCTAGAATTGTTTTTAAAAATCACTCAATTTTGGCCAGGGCTGTAAATGTCACGTGACCAGACCACATATGGCAGCGGCAACCATTGGCTCTATTCATGCATACCCAGCCCTTCTCCTGAAACAATGACCCATAAAACAATCAAAGAAGCAATTAAAAGTGTACTAAATTGACTAGAGTTCCTTACTACATGACCAAATCTTGTTTGCTGACACTTGACATTCTATTTTAGCCAGATTTCCTTCTTTCTGCCTGGCATTTCGGTTTTTACGTGCAATTTATTTTTCATACAAAGAATCTTATTTTGCTTCAGTGTTCTCTGAACTTTCATGTTTATGTGTTATGTGATGTAGCTTAGCCAATTTCAATTTGAATGTACAAGGCAAGAACTTTCCTTTGTAGGCACGCAGACAGATTTGTTTTGAAGCAATTCTTCGTTTCTGGTTTGTTTCTTTTCTGAAAAAAAAAATGAAAATTTCTTTTTAGGAGCCAAATGACCTTTGCTTTGATATAATCTACAGGGTCACTTTGTGTAACCTCTTTCACATTTTGGCACTTTGTGGCGCTGTGATTTTTTTTCCTATTTTGAAATGAATTTTTGAGTGTTACGACTATTATCGACTTCTTCTCCAGAGCGGCTGAACAGAGTTGCATAAAATTTGGTTAAATACAATTTGACCAAAGGTGATGAAAATTCCGAGAAAATGTTAATTTATGACGAAGCTATGAGTTGTCGAACTTTGAGACAAAGCTTCGGTAAGTGCTGCTTCTTTATTTGTATGTAGCAATATACGGTACTTGACTAAATCCTTGGTTTTTACATGGACGGTCAGAAGGTCACCATTGCAAATGGTAAATAATAACATGACACTGTTATTCGTCATGTTTGATCACAGCAGGGACAGAACTGGTGCCTCAATGCAAGCTTTTTCATCCAAATGCCCATTGAAGTTTTTGTCAGAATCTACGTTAATAAAAAAAAAAAAAAAAAAAGAAATAAAAAAAATTGCCCTGAATAGCTTGACTCGCACACAGTCATGCTTTTATAGGCATAAAAAAAGAAAAAACGAATAATGACTACTGTGTGGGCCACGCTGTTTGCTTTACCGGGTATCTAGGATCACAAACAATGTCATTTGACGAATTCTCGGGTGGTGTCTTAGTCTGTAAGCCACGGCTCCTCCCTGTTTGAAGGTCAACGCTGTTTAAAAGATAATTAAGGGCCAACCTGGACTGAAACAGATATTCCGTGAGAGCATACACAAAAGAATAGGAAACAAACATGTCGACCTTTTCAACAGGAAGGTGGCATTATTTTATGGTCATCCTGAGCGGAATGGGTTTGGCATAATAGATGTGGTAGGACCAGGTTGAATAATTTCCCGCGTTTTGATCAATGTCTGTTTATATGATGAGTATCAAGACTCACCAGCCTCAAATCCATTTGGAATAAAATACATTGATTGGAAAATCCAGGATCATTATAAATAAGAAACAAACTGATATGAGGCAGTTGATGTATGTCGGTTGGAAATGTAAGGTCAGGATAGCTAAGCGTTCAGATTCACCATCACTGGAGCTGAAGTGAGCAAGGAAGATCAAGTCAACATGAAACGAATTTATTTGAACCAAATCAAACCAGTCTGTCATAAGTTTCTCTTCTTTAGATTTTGCGAGTGGAAGTCTAGTCTGCACGAATATTACATTCCACACGTCCTTTTTTCATTAACCAGACCACGAAATTTATATGACTAAGACGTGCGTCGCCTGACTGATAGTGTTTCGGCATCAAGTGTGATGCCGGTTCGCTTACCTTTAACAGGGGAAAAAATAAAGTATCATGTCCAATAACTGTCGCAGTGTCATCATGAAGCGATGATGATTGTACTTCCACCGTAACAAATCAGATGATAAGTGTCTTTGCTTATATGTATTGGACCTCACTAAGGACTCGCTGAATAACACTAAGATTATGTGATGGAAAAAAATCACAGGCCACGGATGGGTTAGGTCTAGGTGGATTAGATCCAACTAGATTTGATGGAAATGCGTTGCTTGTTCAAGCTAGATCAACGGATTGGATGTGAGTACAATTTGAATCATGTCATCCCAGTGTTTGAGAAGCATATTCTTCTATATCGACTGGCAAGATAATGTTAACGAACTCCTTTGGCGTAGGATCATTAAATGGGTTTAACTCCACGAACGGATCTGTTACTGTACTTTCTTGCGCTTGTGAAACATATCGATAAGAAAATATTTTCCATGATTTTGATAATATACTCTTGAACCCAAGCTGTTGTTAAATGATATGACAGACCTGTTCCGGCAAGGACGGATTGAAAAGATTATCAAAGATACCAATTTGTAGACATCGTGAAATACCATGATAAGAATATTTTAGCATTGGTGAAATGTCATAGTCATTAGTGTTGAGAGTAGCGAAGGACTAGTCCACCTCCAGAACTATAACTTTCTGGTGTCATTTTCTGAATTTGTAATGCAACTTTGTCACTGAAAATAGCATCTTGATAGACATAACTTACAGCATTGCCTCACAACTACGAAAGCAGGCCAGTACTTTTAGAATATATAAATCAGTAAGTCGTCAGATTTTATGTTTCTTTGTAAGTTGGTCTTTAAGTGATATACATACACACACACACACACACACACACACACACACACACACACACACACACACACACATATATATATATATATATATATACATATATATATATACATATATATATATGTGTGTGTGTGTGTTTGTATATGCAGGTAAGTGACTTTTTGCCGCCTGAAGGTATATCAGTTTGCAGACTGTTTTCTTGCATTAAACCATTCTCTTAAAAACAGAGGGAAATTTTGAGTCAGGAAACTCCCTAGGAACTAGGAAGCTTCTACCTGGAACAAGATGACGATAGTTTTCATACACGACACAATCAATTTCAGGGCATCATATCGGACTTCTGCAAGGAAGGCAATTTTAACTAACTGATCCGACAAGGTGACGAAGGAAGACAAAAATGTCACATGAGCTCAGCCGGGCCTCGGCGAGCATGCCATAATTGAATGTCAGCAGTTTCTCGGTATAGCCGTGCACAACTGTAAGTCCGATGGTGCATTTAAGATACATGTATGTTTTGAGTCGGGCAATCTGGCGCCAAGGGACAAAGCGTAAATTAGACAGTTCTTTTCAAATTTGCCGTCACAGAGAATGCTGAGCCGCAAGACGCGAGGAGAGCAGGCGATGGACACCCCCACACTCTAGTCAGCGTCTTGGTTTTGGTTATGTTTGTGACCCACAGAAGAATTGAGTGGGCCAACACAATTATGCAAGCCTTTTTGGTAACAATATGCCTGAGCTAATATTAAGAAAGTGTAAAACGTACTGTTTAGTGTCTTTCTGAAGCCCCTTGTCGCCATGAAAACGAATGTAAAACAAAAATCCGCCAGGGAAGCAGCCTTATGAAAATATATAAGATGTTTTTATTTTTCAACATCCTTTTAAAGCTCAATGGCGGAATGAATTTTGCAGTTTAATCGCTATGATCCCTATCTATTTCTCTCAAACTCCTTGGCGAACTGCTTCTAAGTTGCATTGAAACCTATGGACATGCCTTGACCGTAACAATATGTAGCGCCATATTTTGTTCTAATTTTTAAAATTATATACGTTTTTGTAAATTATGATTTGCAAAAGTGCTGAACTGATAAATCAAAAAACGCAAATAGATAAGAAAAATGTAACAAGAAATAAAGACAAATTAAAATTTAGGAAAAATAAAAAACACGCGTATCTACATAGCATCAAATCTTATAAACTTAAAATCAACAGCTCTACACACTCAAATTGACGTCTTTTGCATTATTCTCTGCTGTCACCGTCACTATGTCGTGAACGACTCGAACAGTTTCCCCTAGATTGGAAACTTTAAAAGTACAGTAACGAAAATATACTGTATCAGTTCATTGTGAAGAGGACACAGAAGCAGGAAATGGAACACCATTTCTTTTGCTGCTTCACATATAAACACTTGGGATTAGTAATGATTCTGCATTCTGCGAAGAAACGTTCAGCATGCAAGTGTGCATGCGTCTTCTAGCATGTTCGTGACGACCTGTCTTCTTTATAGAAGTATGACTAATGTAAGTAGCATTCTTGTTAATTTTTTTTATCTTGAAGATTTGCGTACTCGTGGTACAAGTCTTGCGAACCCTGTATTGGAGATGGAGAAACGGATTTTTCAATTTGCTCTAAATTGCAGAAAATCAATGGGGCAGTTCTGCATTTCGCTGTGTCGTACCTGTGCATAGTGCTGCCAGCATCCGGAATTCTATGAGCAAAAAAGCCAGCATACAAAATGTATAAAATTTGGTACAGTTGTAAAAATTAATGTTTTTTTCGCCAGGTATTGAAAAAATCCCACTCTGTTTCTTCAAACACGTTTTATATATCTTATCCACCTGAAGCATAATTAGGGTGCACATTAGGTTGGTTTTACCAACAGAGGTCAATTAGGCTTTTGATGATTGTAGGTTTCATTACATTTTTGTTCATTTTGAACTTCATTGGTCTCACAGCCTGTTGGTGCAAGGTAGTACAGTAATTAGTAAATGGTAGGGGAATGGTAACCTCTCTCATGATTATCGCCATTTTAGGTAAAATGCACTTCACCGGCCGGTGTTTAAATGTCGCGAAATCTTACGTATTTGTTGTCGGTGGTCTCAGTCACGCCTCCAACATTTCACAAAAAAATATTTAAGATGGGTATCTCCGATAAAATTATCCCCTTCAAATTTACAACGTTGCACAAATAGCATACAAATTAATTTCATGCAATCGTAGTTCATATGCAAAACAAAAAGCAGTAAAGGTTAAATTTTACATGGGTTTTTAGTTGAGGCTCTCAGTTTAGATTTATTTTCATGGAACGCTGGTTCCGCGTTCAGGCATACGGCCTAAGGCTAGACATCTATTGGTATGATTGGGCAAGAAATAAAAAGAAACTAACAGTATTAATGGGGCTTTGGAGGTTTTAGTCCTCACAATCTATGAATAAAATAAGAAAAGCTGCTATTTACAGTGTACAACCTCGAAAAGATCGAAATTTAATTTTTTGAATTGGAAGGAACTAGGATGCAAGGATCGCGATGGTCGTCTTGCTCCTGAACGGTTGTCAATTGAGGCTTTATAGTAGCTAGCGTTGTCTCCTGGGATTACACCACGATGAATGGTTCCATACATTTAGATAATTTATCAACAATCTCCTTGGTGAGAAACTTTATTCCTGCAATAAATTCTTGAAAGAAGCCGCCATGCAGCTATTTAAGCGTCCCCGTCGCGGGAAGACTACGCTTGATATATAGTGTTTGAATGCAAAATTTGACAAGTGAAAATTTTTATTAGATGAACTAAAACGTGAAAATATCAAATTTACTGCTATTTGCCTTCAAGAGACCTGGGTTGAAGGTACACAGCCTGACACTTCTCTTTACGAATTAGATAATTTCGTAGCTATTCCTCTTGGTGCCACCTGTAGTTCGCACGGCGGACTAATAATCTATTTGCACCAAGACTTTCAGTATGTTATCAGGGACTTTTATACTCCCAATACTCTATGGGAAGGACAGTTTATTGATATCTTTGGAAATAGTTTGACGCAAAAAGTTATAATTTGCAATATTTACAGACCTCCTCGTGACAGAAATGAAGATATTGAATCTTTTATCAAGGATATATCAGCTATATTATCGATTATTTATTTCTTGGTGACTTCAATATTGATCTTTTGAAATGTGACATAAGAGAAAAATATTTAGATTTCTTAAATGAAATGATGAACTTCGATTTCTTGCCAAAAATAACCCTACCGACCAAATTTTCCGAAAGGAATGCAACATTAACTGACAATGTTTTTGGCAGTCTATCACGGAGCAATAAGGCTTGTTTATCAGGTATCATAATGACAACTTTGTCTGATCATTTGCCCTATTTCACATGTTTGGATCAGAAACGGAATTTTTTAAGCTTTACCTAAATACGATCAAATTGAAACTAGAGATTCTGTATCTGCGCAAAATTTTGTGGATGAGATGAATAACACAGATTTTATGCAAGCTTAAGATAATGATTTAGATCTTGATCCAAACTCAAATTATCATAAACTTGTAAATATATTGCATATTTGTAAAGAAAAGCATCTCCCATTTAAAACTGTCATGTAGGAAGTATACGCCACGATCTGTGCCATGGAGAGTGATTAAAATAGGCTTTGCCTGCTTTGCAATCCATGTAAAAGATATGGGTATATACTTTTTTTGTAAACTGTCCGCTTCACCAATTATAAACATAAAAAGTCACCCTGGGTGACAAATGGAATTTTAAATTCAATAACATTTCGGGACAATTTGTATAAACAAATGAAATGTACTCACCTGATTCCCCTCAATATGTTGCATTAAAACAGAATCTTAAAACATATAATAAAACACTTGACAAAGTAATTCAACATCGGAAACGATCCTATTATCATTCTCAATTTGAAAATTTTAAAAATGATGCTAAAAAGACCTGGGATTTTATTAAAACAATCTCAAATGTTAACAAAAGGAAAAACGACCTCTCATTTTTTTTTGTTATTGAAAATAAAAAAGAATCCCAAAACACGAAATTGCAGAGAGATTTAACACATTTGTTTCGAATATTGGTCAAAAGTTGGCAGCAAAAATAGATCAAAGGCATACGCCTCACTTTAGTACATATTTGAACCAGCAACGCCAAAATGATTTTTTTCTTAATTCTACCACTTCAGCTTGAAATTATTATAGATAAACTTAAATCTAAGTCAAGTACAGGGCATGACCTCTTGTCAACGCGACTTATTAAACTTATTCAGTCACCTTTAGCAGAACCTCTGTCACTTATTATCTATCAGTATTTAAACACAGGAATTTCTCCAGACGAACTAAAACTCGCTAAAGTGATTCAAATTTTCAAAGAAAACGATAACAAAGTTTTAAATCAATACAGACCTATTTCCTTACTTCCTGTTTTCTCCAAAATTTTTGAAAGAAGTTGTTTATCATCAACTTTATGACTTCTTTGCAACTAATAATATTTGTTACACTAGTCAGCATGGATTAAAAAAACTCCATAGCACAGAAACTGCTACTTTGGAGCTCATTGATAGATTATACAAGATTCTTGACTCGGGTGAAATTCCTTTAACAATATTTTTAGATTTGTCAAAAGCATTTGACACACTAGATCATGAAATTTTGATATATAAATTAAAACATTACGGTATTTCTGGCATATCTTTAAAATGGTTTGAAAGTTTTCTTACAAATCGATACCAATATGTTCAATTTCATAATGTCTCTTCTGCTCTATCACCAGTAGCAACTGGTGTGCCCCAAGGCTCTGTCCTTCGGCCACTTCTGATTATAATTTATGTAAATCATCTTTATCTTGGTGCCTCAAATTTTGAATCCATTTTGTATGCTGACGATACAACTCTGATCAACTCACTCTTTACTTTCAATTTCGGGCCTCAAGTCAACAATGAATATGCCTCGATGAACATTAATTCCGAACTCAAAAAAGTTTATAATTGGCTGCAGCAATCAAGTTATCGCAAAACGTATCAAAAACAAAATTCATGTAATTCTCCTTTCCACAACGCAAGTTACATTTAGATATCGATCTTAAAATAACTGGTATTCGATTGGAAAGGACTACTGATTTTGATTTCCTGGGAGTAACATTATATGAAAAACTAGATTGGAGTTCTCATGTAAATAGAATTGCAAATGAAATGTCCCTGACGATTGGGATCTTAAAAAGATTACGTCGTTATCTCCCCAAATACACTTTATTGTTAATTTATAATTACCTGTTTTTTGCCGCATGTCAACTGGAATACTTGCATGGGGTTATACTGGTGACCGTATCTTCAATTTACAAAAATCGGCCATTCGTTTGTTATGCTCCGCACGTTATAACGCCCATACAGACCAATTATTTAAAGAACTAAAAACCCTAAAAGTCCCTTATTTATTTAAACATAAGTCATTAGAATTTTTCTATCGATACACTAAAAACGAATTGCCTGCTTATTTCAATAATAGTTTCGCAATCTTACAAGTTACTCATGATTATCCTACCAGGCATCGTTATATTCCCCGCTATGCTATCCTCCGACATATATCTACTGAAAAGTGCATTCGGTATTTTATTCCCAAATTGCTCCTTGATACTCCTGGAAATGTTACGGACAAAATTCATACACACTCTTACAATGCTTTTCTCAATATGTTAAAAGATTCTACATAGACCAATCCTCTGAAACCCGTACTATTCGAAATTGCTATTTTTGTAATGAGGTATATCTGTATGTAATTTATGTTATCTGTGTCTCAGTCAGTGCATGTTACCGCAACTCCAAACTTTATCGAGTAGGACTTGTCACAGCGCAAATGAAAATTGCCTTGTCCACAAAAACTACACAATTCAGAGAAATCAACAAGCCCATGCACATGTAACTAATCAAATGAAGTTTGAACACTTCTTGTACTTAAACAGAAATCATCATGCACCAAAGCCACAAAATACCATAGTAAACAGGAAAACGAGTGAAATAATGAACGCACATGGGGTTTGTGTAAGATATTTACTTCAATCTGATTGGATGATACAATTCGATTGACACCTGGCACGGTGACATGACAAGGCAAGAGAGAAAATTCAGCACCGTATGTTAATTACGGCATATAGCCTCTTAACCGCCATTATCAAGTTCACTACCATGAACCTACTTTAGGTAATTTTCATGCTTTTTCCAATGGCACTAACTGTATTTGTCCACAAACCATTTTTCGGCGTGTCCCATCCACACCCGTTCATTCCTCAAAAATGAATAATCTCACGAGATTTCAAGAAATTTCCACCGACCTGTAAAGTGCAATAGTTCTGCGACTTCGTACGTAGTCGTGGTGATCTGATTTATCTTGCACAGGTACGACCAACATCTATAAAACAGTGGACAGCTTTGTTCTTTTTATGTCACAAAAAATTAAGATTATGGCAAACAAAAAATGGACAGAATTCTGCAATTAACACTGAATGATCGTGATATCCAATATATCTTACATTTGCTTTTTTTAAACCTTTTCCGTGAAATAATTTTGATGCCTTATTGATGTAAACCTGTGCTTCATTTTTTATCTCGAAGGCACGACACAAATCAGTTTTTCGTTATGAGACAAAACAGCGTAATTGTAAGACAAAAAAAAAAACAGATTTGAAAGTCAGGAATTTAAAAGTTATAGTAAAATGTTAGCTTAATCACCCCCCCCCCCTTTCAAACAAGACCTGCCCTAGTTTTATGACGGGACGGTGGATTCTGAACAATATGAGAACTGATGTATGGTAATAGTGATCCAGACTTAACATTCCAGCAACATAATGACGATATGCCTTCTTTTGATTCTGCATTGGGTTTTAAATTTGACTTTTGATAGTCGTAAAAATCGTAATTACGAGAAAAAAAATCAAAATTACGAATTTTTTCTCTAAATAACGAGTTTTTCGACTATCACAAGTCAAAACCAAAGCTTGAAATTGTATCATCTCGATGATGATCAGCCCATAAAGAAGTGCAAAGAATTGAGCACGTTTGGTGCACTTCATTTGTTCCCAGCACACTTCCAGGTCCGTGGATTTGCTATAGATGGGGATGCACTCCAAATGCACTTCTTTCCTGTCTTGTGCACTTTCGATGCACTTTTTAAAGTTATATTCATAGTGAGTGCACTTCTATGACTTGCCAATTTGGAGGAGTGCACTTTTAATGCACTTTTTAACGTGCTAAACTGACTGAAACGATCATGCACTTCTGTGCACGTGCAGGACATGGACCTTTTCCAAGCAAAACATATAGTTGTTGTGAAGGCACCTAGCTATGAATCAGAAAATATCTCTGACTCTTTGTAGGTAATATATGGTACTTGAAACTTCTGATCCAAATGTGCAAATACTGCTTAATAATCATATATAAAGTGAAATTTCATTTCAAAATGTCAAACTTTTTCTTAAATCTTAATGTTTTATTTGCATTAAAGTATGAGTAAGACATAATAATTGTGTAAATTTAAGTGCTTTAAGACCATATCCGTGTACCACGGTAAACATCATTTCTCCCTATAAAACCGAATTGTGATAACTCCACCGTCTTTATCACATGAAACATATGAAAATATTGAACTAAGCAACAAGCTGTAATGTCTGTATTCCTTGTTTTCTGTATCATGCAGAGTATTCGATTACCAGTTTTCCGTGCACACTGGTTTCAAAGTACGGGCAGGAAGTTCAGTATACTTTAATTTGGTCCCAGCTTCGTCCAGGAAGTGGAGTGCACTTTGATACGCTTCCAGCCTTATTTACATATTTGCACCCGCACTTCCAGTGCACTTCCCTACAAAAACATACACAGTCCAGAACCTGCACTCGATAGAAGTGCATGCACTTCTGGTGCACTTTTCCCGGCACTTCTAGGGGAAGTGCAGTGGGCACTTTTCTACACTTCCTAATGACCTGGACATATATTTGCAATTGTATAACAAGGTGCCACTACCAACTGGCGAGTTCGTGATGTGCAATTATGTAGAAATTACCTTAACTTAGTGTCACTGTCCATGTGGAAAAACTTTTTTTGTTTCAGCAATCTATGCTGTATTTATTAGTTTGGCAAGAATAAAACGTCTCACAACCTAAAATGATCACGTGGAAATTGCATTAAAACAGTGTCACTGTGCATGCGGAAAAACGCATTTGCGTTAGTATATTGTAGAGTTTTAAGACATTTTACTGCAGGACGAGGTAATTTAGAATATAGTAATAAATAAGAATTTAGAAAGCCCAAACCAGAAATATGAATATTGCAGTTTGTAACAATTTGAGAATACGAATAATTGTCTTGTGAACCCTGTGAAAATATGGTTGTGTTAAAGAACGTCCTTTCGATGTTCAAATAACTTTTCTGTTTTTTTTTAACACTGGTGGACCCGCCAGACGTCCATGGTCCAAAACGTTTACCGTGATATAATCCTGCAATTATCGGTATTCACGGTACTATTTAGTTCTGCTCTCTGAGTTCTGCTGTAGGACATGTGGAATGAATATTGTAATGTGCGCTGTGACATCTTCTGTGTATGTAACAAAAGGCCATAATAATGATATGAAAATTGCCAGTGCGTTCATTAATTAACATATTTCATACCCTTTACTTATCTAGCCATAGCGTTTTATGTTTCTGTTGTGCATATTTTAAACATGAAAATTTCAATAGCCATTATTTCCAACTGAGACTTATTAAGATGTAACATTAAGAGAAATGAACAACACACCTTGCAATGAAATGATGTTGTCATTTGTCTGCGTTAAATGTTATTGTGGCCGACACAGTTTACATGCATTGTGCCATAAATCCCCAATACCATGCTTTAAAACCCACGAAATCCCCACGCGTTTTGAATGCGTTGACTCCAAAATTATTAATAAGATTTTCTAATACATCTGGGGGATTTTTTATGACAGGTGCCCGTAATAACATTTGTTAAATATGTAATGACTGTATAACTTTTAGATTTTAATTCATTTCATAAATGTGTATAAACCTGATATTTCCTTGTCAGACTCAGTACCATTCACCTGGCGACATGCATTGAAAACGGATCGTTTGAGTAACTACTTTGTGTTACACATTGATATCTACTATTTTTCCTGTTGGGAACTTCTTTCTGGCATTGCCATTTGTGAAAGAAGGTCACTCATACGTTATGAGTGAAAGTGAAGCTAGAGTACTTTCATTTGAAGTGGCTAATATGAGGGTCCGAAATTCGTTTCAGGGCTTATTTGGATAGTTTGCAACAATTTTGACATTAATTTCGACAGGCAAGGTGGTTGCTGGTACGATCATTAACTTAGATAATTATATACTTTGCAAGTTTTAATCAGCTTGACCTCAAAAGTTGTGTTATGAAATGGTGCACAAATGTGATGTATATTGACCATACTTGTACTGAAACACATGCACAATAAATCGGATCTATACCATTTACATTTTGAGATCCTAAATGAACCAACCTGTCAGAAACCTTTGTCGTTTGTCAGTAACCCTGTACGGAACCTGAGTTCCTCTCAGGCATTAAAAAATTACTCTGTACACAGGGTTACCAACAGATCAGTTACTTCTGCAGAGGAGAGAAAGGAGAAATCCCTCCTATTTCCGAAATCGACAAGGTCTGATATAACTCCTGCGATATCAGTGTCCTCTTTAGACATAACTCTCAGGGAAACAGATTGAATGTTCTCTATTATGTCATAGAGGCTGAGACCACTTATGTTATACTTTGGTATACCATAAAGACTGCATATAAAAGTGAGTTGCAAACAATTGAACCACTGCCTTGTAGAGCCAGTCTGCTACACCATTGAAGATATTTGTAACAGGTAGTGATACTCTGACGAAAACATTTCAAACATCTGATGTGTACTTGGGCTTCAACAGGCATATCCTGACAGAGTAAGCTTACTATGAAAGACAACAACTAAAGGTTTTAACGTATCAAAATAAATTTATTTGTTTTGATCACATTTTAAAACAATTGCACAAATGACTCCATAAATTATGGAGCGAAATAGGTCTTGATAATTTCCATAATGGCGAAAAAAAATAAAGTCTCATCAGTTAAGTCTGGAGACTTAATCATCAATACCGTACCAATGTCGCATTTATGACTCAGTTGGCACGATGTTAATATTATCATCGTAGATCAGGCGAGTTGACTTTTGATAGTCGGAAAACTCGTCATTACGAGGAAAAAAACTCCAACTAAGAAGAAAAAACTCGTTATAGTTCCCAGTTTTAAAAACTGGTTATTAAGAGAACAAACTCGTAATTATGAGTGTAAATTCGTGATTAAAAAATTATGAAAATAATTTTTGGTGGTCTCATTGTTTTGTAAAAATGTCTTATTTGATATTCTTGTGACACCAATAATTTTTTTTTTGTATCTAATAACGCTTCTTCAATCCCATAACCAGCGAAATATTCTCATTATTTGGTATTCTATTATAAATCAGGCCTTTATTCCATGTTCCATTATGGGCGGCGGCAATAATCTGGCAAAACAAGAATCTGGTGATGAATGTTCCTTAGCGTTATATATCTTCGAGATCGTTTGTAGGCATTTTGCATTCCATTTCTCGGAAAGGGATTCCAGCTGGTAGGTTTGAGCGACGACCAGCTCAACCTATGTCACTATGAATGCGTTATTAATTATATAAGATTTCTTTCTTCAATATACGCTTATACTCACATGGATCGCTCAGTTCAACTTTCTTTGGCCTTATTATACTACTCATAAGATGTTTACTTATATCTGATCAGAAAAGACAAGGGCCCACAGGTAAAGTCATAGAGCTACATTTCTTGATCAGCAATGATGGGCAGGTTCCAAACACGCTGTTGTCTCATTTAGGTAGGGCACATCCAGTCACAGTCCTTCAGACATCACTTCCACGAACACAGGGAAAATATGCCAGACAATCTTGCAGCTTTGACAGGAATTGATCGTCAGACGACCGCACTTCAAACTGGACTAACATTCTCCTTTAAAATTGTCTGGCACTTGATTCCGTCTAAGTCTGCTGTAAAAGCGAAGGTAATTCGTCTTCCCGGTCATTTTTGAGCTAAGCCATCAGGTGAGACGGATTTGATATAACTGTTTTTCGTCATTTTCCTTCATATCGGCAGTGGCAAGCATGTTCCTCCCCATTGCCTTCCTTTGCGGAAAAAAACACACAAAAACCTCGGAATAATGACATTACTGTTGGTCACGTCGTGACCCTGTTGGAGTGGCGAACGCCGCACTGAAAGCACGACTGGATTATAAAACTGTATTTTTACGGGACGTGAATTTTTGGCTTCTTACAGGTCATATAACATTTTCACGTACCATAAATTGGGATCGCATACTATCAAAGTGCATGTTGGGGGGTCGGGTTGGTTTGGCATTCAATTCTGCGTTTATCCCGAAGGACTGTGAAGCATCTTACGTCATGTTTAGAGAGGCAGCAAAGTGTATGGGATTTCTGAGAATCTCTGAATTACGCAACTGCCCCTCCCCCCTCCTACATGTCTATACATTTTGGGGTTTCGTCATAAAACGCAAGTTATTCTGTGTGTTTTGATTAAAATAGAAATTCAAAAAGCCAGACGTGATTTTTTTTACCACATTTGATCCATTGCGACAAAAAATGAGATTACAACCATTCTTTAGGTGGTAAGTTTACCTGTTTTTCAAATTTGTCCACGAATCATGAATTGCATGAATTGTTCATTGTAATTTGTATTGAAGGTGGTGGTGGTGGGGAGGGGGGGGGGTATCCTAGATTGTAAACGTTGCTGGCCTAGAGAATTTTGCCACATACTTGTAACATATCAATCAAAATATTGAATATTGTTGAAAGCTATTGCAATTTACGCAAGGTTTGGGTGCGCACGAATGGGACGAGATCTTTGTGCAAAAGAAGTCGGTGTGGAATGTTTTTCCAAACTATCGACTCTGGTCTAGTGTGACCACAATAATCAGGAGTCATGGTCCAAAAATTTCAGATCGCTGGAATGCACTCCATTATAACACCCAGTGCAGCAGGATCACGCAAGTGTGAGTCGCTTTGTGTTATCATGGTTATGGTCTTCTGGCTTGACCAAGCTGCCGTGGCGGTCAGCTCCCGCCCGTTGTGGCAGATCCATTTTGCGTAGGCTGCGGTTTAACTGTAACACTCAAATTTTTTAAAGCAAAAAAACCTGATGCTGAAGTTTTCGTTCCATTCTATTCAATATCCATGATTTATCTTCTTGAACCGACCGATCTGTGGAAAGGGGTGCAGCATTAAACTGCGCATTAAATTACACCACCTTGCCCAGTCGGCTACCATCGGTACGTTTTTGTAAGAAAACTTAATTCCCACCTTTTTAGGAACCCACCGGTACTTTCGGAACTGTATCCATTATTGGGGCGCTTGGCACTCCGCCTATTGCAGACCCTGAGTTAAATGCCTCAGGGGGACTTCAGTATCTGATACAAAACCCGTATCGTGGTGCCTACCACTGGTAACTGGTGGCTGTTGTATTTTAAATTTTCAGGTAATACTCACTCTGGAAAAGTCCCATTATATATTGTACATTACATTCATTCGACAAATTCACCTTCCCTTAACACTAACTGCACAAATATTTTCGATGCTATCTCTTCAAAATATCCAATCAACTAGGTTGCCATTTTGAAAAATGTCGATTCCGCACCCAATGCCAATGGTTTGTAAATGAGCATTGGGTCGATCTTGCGGAGTGTGAGTGGGAAAAGGGTTATTATGTATGAAACCGAAAGAATACATATATTGAAAATATTTCAGACCATCAATAATGATTTGATATGCTGTGGCCGCGATTCACTCTGATATCCAAATCAAAAGTATTTTTTGAGACTGACCAGCAATCATTGCATTAATTGACCAATGTTCAAAATGGCGCTTGCCACCACACAGCGTCGTATCGCATTTGGATTTGTAACTAATGATGATGACCGCTTCAGATCCAACCAAGCATGCAGATTAAAGTTAAGATAGTAAGTCATGTTTTAAAAGGGTTTTAACGACCGTTTGCCCTGGTAACGCAGAGAACGGACACCTGGAAGCGTGCTGAAAACACGTGGCCGCGATTTATTGTGATTGTCCTTTCCCACAATGCATTGCGCCATGTTGATAAGAGCGCTGCCCGTGTGTGCATGCTTGCCATGGTTGTATCGTGTTGCATTTGGATTTAAAACTAATGGGCGATAACTGCTTCAGACATAACCGAGCAGGGAGATTAAAGTTAAGATAGTAAGTCATCTTTTACAAACTACGTCAATTACCGTTTCCGCTGGTAACTCCGAGAAGGGACACCTGAAACCTAGCGATAATCGATACCGATACCGCACCACCATGGCAATATGCAGCAGCTTTGCTTTTTTTCTCGGCCCAAATTAACTGTCCAGACAAGTTGAAATAAAATGCTGTGTTGGAGTTGACTTAACTGCAAAATAATGGCACGCCGACCAGCTTTTCGGTTAACATGCAACTTGGTTTGGTTGATTACAACGACCGCTTTTGTTACGGTGGTCCTTTGTGGGGCGATTCTGCATGTCGTTTGTCGCGTGTTGCAGCTGATCTAGAACTGTCCAACTGGAGCATTGGAGCAAAATTTTGCATCACAGTTCTCGAAAATACTATTGAATTTATCGCAAATAAGTGTATTCCTGGTTTTCTCATCTAGAGAAGCTGAGAAAGTGCTCCCGGGAATTTAAATTAGCAGCTATAGATATACAGAAGCTGACTGGATGGGGGGGGGGGGTGGAAAGAATTAAAATAGATGTCCTCAAATGCGTTTTCCTTGCATTTGAAACAGTATTTTTATAGAGACAATTTGATAGCTAGGAGACACAGAACTTACTCACTTAGGTCTCACTGTAACCTGGAGAGGTGGATAAGTGTGAAGAGTTACACATTTCTTTTCATGGCATGGGGTATGAAACTAGCTAAAGGTTGCTTTGTAATGATAGACTAAAAAAAAACAAAACATGACGATAATAAGATGTTAGTATTCAGTGAGTGAATACAAGCACAGATTGAAAGTACTCACCAAGCAATGACATCAGTTTTTCGCCTCATGACATCCACTAATTACACATCTTTGACGTATTTGAGGGCTGAATTCGCTCGTTCCACACTCGCACTTCTCTTCACTTAAAATCATAGGCGAAGCTGTACCCTTTTTAACCTGAATTTGACCGGGATCGAGACGATGCTACATTGTGAAGGATAAGTGGTTGGATAAGTGATGGATTTTGAATAATTTTGTGATACAATACTACTGGTCTGACGAAGGGTCAATTGGCAGAGCTGGCAGACAGCAAAGAACCTGACCTGGTTATCTTGTGTCAGATCAGCTCTTTTGTAAAGCTACAATATTTCTAATTTGGCCCGTTAATTTTAATTTGTTTTTCAAAATGTATTTCAAATATAGAAGGTACTTTCAAGATGTGATTAAATTTTTCAAGCATTGCGATTTTTAACTAAACGCGGCACTACAGAGAGAGAGAGAGAGAGAGAGAGAGAGCGAGAGAGAGAGAGAGAGAGAGAGAGAGAGAGAGAGAGAGAGAGAGAGAGAGAGAGAGAGAGAGAGAGAGAGAGAGAGAGAGAATGCATTCTATCCTGATTCTGGACAGGAAGACCTTAACGGTAATATGCAGCACAGCTTAGATACTAGTCTGACTGAGTGAGCTATGAGAAGATATGCTATGATCACGGAGTGATTGAGATTTGTTCTTTGTGTCCGCTCGAGGCTCCCAATGTGCATTGGAAATAAGATGAAAAAGTCTTGTCCATGAGGTTTCAAAAAATTTCAAAACACATATTATTGTTATATAACGAACTTTTTTCAAAAGTACCCTTTCACCTTTGATTCCAGCCAAACGTAAACTTTTGTTGAATTGTCCAAAGAATGTTTTCACAGTTTTCAAATGAACATGATGTAATTTTAATCTTGTGCAGGGATGAAACCTGTTATTTCTGTGAAAGTAATAGACATTTGTGTGTACTGATGATATTGTAAAATATTACAAGACACATAACCTGAATTTTACGGCCACTTATGCGGGATGAATTTAACAATATTCTATTGTTCCGATCATGGAAAAAAAATCATAAAATATATATAAATAGGTGTGTTACACCGGGCATGATAAGGTGACAATGACATCACGCCACGGCTCGGGTCAATCAACTTTGTAGTTTGTTGCATCTCGATACCATTGGAATGTGCATAAATATATGCACCTTATTCAGACAGGATGAAGTTTCTGTTGATGTCACTGAATCAGCGTAGAATGAAAGTAGAACTTTGCCATTCCTATAATATGTGTACAACGTAGAAGTGAAAAACACAGCAAAAACAAGGACTGGGTCCTTACAGAAACTTCTTGAGCGGACAGTTTGTACTTCCCCGAAAATTTCTTACCAACAGGCTCACCTTTTCAACAATATGTACACATTTAGAATTGAATTTATGCTTTCCTTCTCCTATATATTTTGCAGACAAGCCATCAATCGTTCTAAATCGAACAGTTGTTCTTACTAACATTTTGGAACTATAGAATAGTTATGAAAGGCAGATGGAATATTTTTCTTATATATGGCTCTGGAAGTACGGGATGAGTCCAAGCTTGACATTTGTGAACTTCAACTTTTCAAAATCGTGAATTTTGTGAGAAATGTGCAAATGGCCTTGTCTGTGACAGTGATGTGACCCGCACGCTCCCCGCATGTTGTTTCCCTTACGGCCCCGTTACAAGCGACACACCCGGACATTTTACAGGGACCCGACAGACCATTCTTGAAGATTTCGGGATGTGGAGGTGAATCTTGATTGCGCACACAGTAAGCGAACTATGTTTACAATTTATTGGTCCGTGTGCTTTATTGTGTTAATCACGATTGCAGCAGTATAATGACCTCTACACGCCGAAATTCCCAGGGGGCAGAGGTCAGGTTAGCGTCTAGCACTGGCTGACCGTTGTGAACAACGTAAGACTGACATGTGCTATGGTTTCTTCTTGGAAGACTTTAAAATATTTTAAAGTGAGAAAAGACATGTGGTGTATCTGAATTTTTAACTTTGATTTTTCAATTTTATAACAAATGGTAAATGTAGTCGAAAGCTGCAATAATACAGTGATAAAATTGGTGAAAAGACTCTGCACAAACTGCTTCCTCTTGGTACAACCACACGAATGTCTGGAGCCAAGAAACAATGTTCTTGCCTATAAAAGGGGAAAATAACTTTTTTCTCACAGTAGCCATGATAAACCCTACTCAATGGTAGAGTATCTTTTATTACTGTAGTTCATAACTTATTGACACTTATCTGTGCTACACGTCACATCTGACATCAATAAGTGGTACCATTAGAGAGAACTGTATCGCTTTAAAAGCCATGGTAGCTCTTCGTTTTCAGACACATTGAAACACAAACAATGCATAAAATATAGTAACATTGGTATTAGTTTATTTTAAACATGAAGGAACTCTTATTTTGACACAAGCCACAAATATTATCGACAAAATATGAATCACATGATGAGGAATTTGGCTTTGGACAGGTCTCATCCCCAGTTATTACACTATCGTGTAAGTAGGTGAGCAAAACTATGAAAAACCTCCCCACCAGCCCCCAGCCCACCCACCCCCTCCTCTGGGGTTTCAACAAGACAAGGTCGGGTAAAATAGAAACATGTCGATTGGCTATTTCCGAATTATAACGGATTCAGTCGGGTACTTAGAAGCTTTCGAGATCGTGTTCGTGGAACGAGTTTGGAATTTTTGGTCTTTGCTTGCTTTAATATTGTTTTTTTCCCTTTTTGTGTTCACCTGGATACACGCGTTGTCGTCAGCATTAAATTGCGGTATAATGGTTTCCAAAAGAGTAGACTGTGTATAAATTTGGTGGCTCATTTTGTGTCCTAATCTATGTAAAGTTGACGTATATCTCTACACTGTATGGTGTCTGGTTACAATGACGAATGTGAATGCGGAATATGAATTGTTACATATTAAAGTATATACCCATAACTGATACATAGATTGCGAGGCAGGCCAAGCCTACTAGTATATTAATCACTCTTTATAGCATAAATGTTGGCGCATACTTTCCCATCGAATTGTTTGGTGGAGAAAACCCGAAGGACTCGGAGAAAACCACCCTACACAGTCATAGTGGCAGGAACTCTTTCCACTTGCATCTCCGGCAATAAATTGAACCCGGGCCGCAGACTTGACAGGTGAGCGTGTTGTAGCTTCGCCAACCATGCACGCGCAGTATTGCATTATGCGTTGAGATATATTTACAGAAACCATATTTTGATAGTATTGTACAAAATTCTCAGAAAATGCCAAATAAGCAAATATATAATTGGAAGTGATCGCACTCTACACAAATTTTAGAACATTCTGATGGTAGCATTCGATCAGACTTAAGAAAGATAACGCATGAGCAAACAAACTCGCAACATATTTTAAAGTAGGTCTAGGGGGCGAATACCGTGTTTCTTATAGGGAATGCCCGTCTTTGTAATTAAAGGTAGTTATATTCGATGTGGATGTAATCTATTTCCTTCCTTTAGTTAGTTTTTTTCCCCTACCAATCATATCTCCCCGCCTTTTCTCCTGTTGTTAAGTGACGTAGTGTAGTAATTGCCATGTTTGCCAGATTATTGACTAAAAAAAGCAATCTGTAACATGGCTCTCACATGCCATGTTTGTCTGGCTTGTTCAACGTTGAAATTGTACACAATATTTAAAGGTATAGATAATATTTAATTTTATATGACAAGGAGATTAACAATAAGATGCATCTGGAAGTTCATGAGCCCCCGGGGGATGAGCATAAATACGATTTTAATTTTTATGCCTCAACCAGGCTAATTCGGTTACAAATATAAAAAGCTCATGCGAACAGGTCCCAAAGCAGTAACTAATGATAAAGTACAACCGAAAAGTGTTCCACGTTAATACTTTGGAAACTTTCTTGAATGTAACTTATCATTATTCACACCAGCTAGTCTGATTTCTAGACAAGTTGTTAAAATGTACGAGTAATTTATTGTCATAAATCTAGTTCAAATTTTATCTTCGTGGCAGTTGGATTTGATTGGAATGGGGTGTACACTCAAACAAATGAACGCAGTATTGAAAATGCGTCATGTGCATTATATCGTACAGACTGTTCGATCGTCAATTGATATCAAAGCGACGAAAGACTTTTCCATATGGCTTCTTCAACCAGACAAAATGTAACCTTGGACCAAGACGTTATTGACTGTATATAGGCTTGATACCAAATGAAAACAATCCGAAAAGTGTTTTGAATATTATGTGAGATAGCATGACATGTGGCACAATAATCGCATTGAACCACATTATCTCACAAGCAAAGGTGTATGAGTAGCTTGTTTCTTCCATTAAATCAACCGAAGACCGGAATTTTTAACAGATTTTTTTTTTATATCCGCAAAGCAAATCAGGAAACTTGATTTAAACAAAGATTCCAGGAGAATGGCCTTCGCAACGGGAATGTCTGGCGCCTTGTGTCCATCGATGGATTAAAAAACCCATGCCCACTATGACACTGCTGAAGCAATATGAAAAGGTGGCCAAAAGTTAAATGGTTTCCCTCGGGCAAATTAAGCGTATTTTGTATCCTATTTTTTTCGATTACAAACCTAGTGATAACTACAGTAATGCCAAATTGGCAGACATGTGGTTCAAAATATTATAGGTCAACGGTTTAGGTGCGCTTTTGGCATGTTTGGTGGAGACCAAAAAACATAAGTTAAAACGACAGTGCTTCATTAATACGGCTTCTGTTTGATGATAAAAGCCGTATATCAACAAAGGATACGCATATTACTCATGGTCAATTACATAGCGACAAATTAATGCTTTTCATCATTTTCCACATTATTAAGCTGTCGCCAAAGCCCTTTTGTTATTTCCGGCGAGTAAACAAAAGTTACAGATGCTGAAAATAAACGCATCCAAAACTTTGAAACGACAAAGAATTCAGATTCAAAGAGTACTATGCCCTAATGTGTGCGAGACACTGGTAATTGGACTTGGTGCCTTAGTTGACAACCAAACCTTGTGCAGGCCTATGTAGATGAGTTTTGTTAACAGACCCATGTGTAACTCTATCATATTACTGTTAGCGGCGCGTTAGGGGTGGGCAAAACTTCTAACAAAACGCATCATATGTGTTAATATGTTGACAAGCCTAGATGCTCTTGTTTCCCGTGAAGTTGATTTGACATTGGTCTCATACTTGTAGGTAACAATTCAGTCTGTTATATTAAGTTATAAAGGTAACCTTTCAACTGTGTACATATGTTGCCAAACGCTTTGCAATGTGAAAGTTTGTTAAGATGATGTCGCGCTGGTGATCACCTTAGCATTAAAATGTCAAAGGCTTTCAGCGAAGTGCGCAATTTGGTGTACAAATTATTTTTGCGTGGAGGTCTCTTGAGCAGTTGCATCGTGTGACATTAATGTAGGGTTATTTACCTTCTTTTTCGTCTCACTACACACAACAGTTTGGCACAGTGAGGCTTACTGGAATAGTATTCGACGTAGAGATGGGGCGTTTCTGGAGCTCAGTAACAAAGTATTCAGTGTGTACTGATAAGATGATTACAGAGGCGAAAAGATCTGGAAAATTAAGACTTTTGGGCGGGTGAGAGGGTGACATTATTAGATGGTGCCAATTCTTCACGCTCAGAATATCCCGTCCTCCTTTATACTTCCGGTAAAGCCAACGCTGTAACGTTACATGCCATCACGTCTCTCAAGGATAACTTTGCAGTACATCATAGGAAACCTTGTTATAAGAAACAGCAATGATGCCAATATACACCTTTCATATTTTTCCTCCATGTTGGCTAATCTTTAACGTTGCAGACACTTTAATAATTTGGACCTTTCAGGAAAGTTATCAATGTAACTTGTCAAGGTTGTTGCAGCTAGTGATGTGAGCGTTCATCGATTAGAACAATAATGTTGCTGAGCAGATCATCTTTGGGTTAAATAGTTAAAAGCTTTCAAGGTAATTACCCTCTTTTCTCCTATTTCTGTTAATTTTTCTATTGTATCCTTTGCAACTCATACAGCATTTATTTTTTTTCGAAATATCTTTCTCGTTGCATATAAGGGAAAACTTGTGGCGGCGTCATTGTCTCGTTTCTCAAAATTCGCGTCTGAAGACTTACTTGAGCTCAAATATTTCCCTTTCCCATTTTGCAGAAAAATGACAATGAATTATTCCCATTCAATATTTGTAATACCATATTGCAAATACTGTTTTTGTACCATTATGACATCAGAGAACCCGATGAACATGCTACGTCTCTCCGATGAGCCTATCGTTTTTTTTTGGTCTGTTTTTATTCATATGTGAACGGACAGAATCAATCAGGATTTGTAATTTTATCGCTCAATATAGAAACTGGTCTTAGCGATATATAGATTGTATTATTCATCTCATTATGAGTAAATGTCAAATTCATGTCAAATCATGGTGCATGAATGAAAAGCCAGTTTGCAGGAAATATGAATCTAGTATCATTTTGCCGATTAAGAAATATTGACTTTTGTCGAAATAAGCAAGAGAAGAATGGAATTCTGTACTACAAGCAGTGTTTAATTTTGCAAATACGAAGATATCTTTCGATATATTGAGTGAAACATAGGTCCGAATAAAACTATCGTTTGACCATACATCGGTAGTACTCATGGACATGAACACCAAACCTTAACTTTATTTACAGACTAAATTACTGAGCACGAATACATATGTTTTACAGTCCATATCTACTTCCACATTTCAAATCCAGCCTGTGAATGCAATTGGATCTGTGCAAGTATTTACATTCAACGTACCCTAGGAAAGATTTAAACTGATTGCCACGTGGCTTTCATGAATCCCAACTTGAAAATGAAGTTTGTCCACACATTAAAAAATATGCATGATGACATGTAAAGTGCCTACGTTATGTGACACTTGCATGATACAGATCCACCTAAAAAGGTAAGTGTAGTGGGGGACCAGACCATTAACTTGTATCAGTGGGAAGTATCAGATAAATCCATTTGTGCATGCAACAGCAGAGATCATTGATTCATCTCGGATTAATGGTTGATTGAAACTCTTCAGGGAACTATTTAAGAACCGCATATCGGACACAGGGGATTGGTCACAATATAATTGTAAATGAGCCCACTAAGCAATGAAGCACCCCCAAAGTAATCCTGTGCTCAATGAGTTTTTCCCACAGAAGTGAGAAAATGCAAGGGGACCCGGGGTCTGCGAAAAGACCTCTGCAGTACCGCCTCAGCACAGGATAGACGACTTACCGTCCGTAGTTGTTTTTAATACGTTCTAACAAACACAATGGAGACTCGGTAGAGCTAGAATTGTAGATGTGCAAAAGCACAACAACGAAGCCCGCTCGCTTTTTAGCACTTGACAGCTAAGCCTTATGCTTTAATTGCTCATAAAAATGACACTGAAAATAACAAATATTTTTATTTTTCCCAAAACAGTCCTTATTGACATATGGAAAACTTTATCAAGATACATACAAAGTTATAAATTTTGTATTACAAAGAACATTTAAATGATGTGCCAGTACCCCAGAAAGTTGTATACAAAAATCCATTCATGAATTTGTACTTAGTGCATTATAAAAAAAAAAAAAAAAAAAAAAAAAAAAAAAAAAAAGGCGTGAGACAGGACTAAAGTACTGAATTACCATGTAAGAATTGTATAATTCTCACCTGAAGATACCATGATACTCTTCGTAAAGAAACGTAGATTTTTACCAACTGCAAATTTAAGAGATTATCCAACTTTAACGTATAAGACCTTCTCTAATAATAAAGTTTGACACGGTTCTTTCCCAAATTATTCAGGGCATTGCATTCCAATAAATAATGATGCTAGTCTCGTACGACCCGTAAAGAGCAGAAAGTACAAATCCTCCTTTCTCTTTCAATACTTTGACAGTCACCAAATACAAGAAGTAATATAACTTCTGACATCTGTGCTTTGTGAAATAGAGTCTATCTGGATACTCAAATTTGGTGAGATATTTTTCCAAACCAAAAGAATGTTTCAAGATTCTATAATTAAAGCAACCGTTACTATGCATAACGGTTCTAATCCAAATTTCTTTACTGGTTACGTTTAATCTCAGGTGCATGGTCGTCAAAAAACAATTTTACCTATATTATTGTGGTTGACCAAGTATTGTCCAAAAGCCATCCTCTAGAGACTTGATTTTATCTAATCAACCTATTGACTATATATTTTACCATTCTCATGAATAGCTTTGGCAGTCTAGATGGTGTAGAAGCCAAATTAGCTTTTATACCTGTCACCAGTCTAGACAAATAGTTCAACATGTGCTTAGTAATATTATTCTGCATTACATTACATAGTGTTTCACCCAAAACCATACAGTTCGGAATCTGCATATAAAACTTAGGCATTTGTTAAAGAAATTTGATGTGAAAGATTTCAAGGGGTTTACGGTTTTCGAAACCCCACATCTGGTAACCATATAACAAAATAGGAACAACCAAAGCAGAAGGAAAGGTAGCCTTCTTCTTTACATGTTTCAAACTCAGACTCAGACTCAATTTCGTTTGGTGAAACAATGATGAGTACAGTAATATATAACAGTCCAGTGAAGGGTGCTGTACAAAAATAGTAGCAAAATATAGGGTAAAAAGGCAAAATATCATTGTACGTCTGGATAACCCTCAATTAAAGGATATAGTCTTTAAAAGGACACCTTAAACAACATTATCGTCAAAAGAAAAACATTATTAATCTTCATTTAATGCCTGAAACGCGCAATAATAGGTGCTGTTGAAGCTTCGACGCCGACATATTGATGGCCCAGAGAAAGCGGAAGTGACGTAGTAACCCCTCAAGCTTATGAACACGGCCCACTTGGACCCCTGCCTTGACAACTGATCTGGATGAATCTTGTTTGACTTCGTCAAGTTGTTGAAATATCCCTGTTAAAGTTTTGTTTCTGACACATCATAATGGATGGTCATTTAGAGGGATATGCAGTTCAGTCTGAATTTTCAAGAGACGAAAGCAGTTCCAGTGAGTAGAATGCTTCGCACTACTGGCATCAGGAGCCTCAACCTCCACATACTATTTCTTCTTCTAGTAAGGGGAGATATGTAGCTAAACCCAGGCTTCAGGACACCAGCCTACCTATGAGGATGATGCTCCAAACCTACGAAGAATAATCAAGCCGCTATTTTCTGTCAACAGTGTCACCAGTGGTTCCACAGACTGTGTATAAACATGTCATATGAATAGCCACGTTGACGGCAGTACTCAAGTTCAACCGAGATCAATATAGAATAGAATATAAATTAAAATATGCAGAATCATAAAAAATGTGTATATTTTAATTTTTATTCTATTTTATATTAACCTGGGTGCAAAAAGCTTCTAGCAAATGTTTAATGTGTTGAAATCGGGTACAAATTAACCTGACTTGACTTAACTAGACCCTGAACTGGAAAGGCACGCAGGGATGAGCTCCTGCATACCGACCACAGAGGTATCATACTGTATGTATGGTACCTCTATGTACTAACTAGCAGGTATCCTGTCTTTTGAAGCTAAAACACGCGCTAGCTTTACCTCAATCTCTGTGAAAAAAAACAACAAAACATTATTATATATTGATCGATAAGAAGTGTGTATTCCAAGTTGTTTTGGGAAACGCTAACAGTTACTGTGAAAAGCAGTCTGCACGATCGAGCCAGGTAACTATGTTAATGAAAAAAATGCCTGAGTGTCAGGCATTTGGCTACATTGACAAAGCTGGTCAGGGTGATGTTAAAGGGATCGAAGTGGGTTTTCCATTCTCGGATCAGCATATCAAGGAACCTTAGTTTACACGAACGCATTGCCCGGTGAATGTACCTGTTAGCGTCTGTGGATACCCATTCAATGTATGCTAAACATTAACCGAAACCAGCGCTAAAACCCCAAGCTATGATAGTCACAATCTTTAGTACACCCTCAGTCATACTAAATATGTCCGCAGCTTAGACCACAAATGACATCTGTTTGTAGGTCTGCATTGCATGGGTATATTTCCTATATTTACAACATTTTGTTTCACACAAAGTGCCTAACAGTTGGACTACTTTCCATTTTTAGTTCATTTTTGACGTTTCCTGCCATTTGAATATGATAAATACTTTATAAATATCTAATAGATATATAAGCATTTAAATATTTCTATAATTCAAGGACAGCAACAGAGTAAAATATTTGAAGTTGTCGCATGGGATATCTAAACAATAAAAATGCAAAAAAAAAAAAAAAACCACCCACAAATTAAATATCAAAACACAAAAATTAGGTTTCCCTTATTTCAGACAAATATACAAAGAAATTACAAACCTGTTGATGTGCGGCTATGACAGTGCTCCGGATTCAGTTCAACGTGCCAATCAACAAATCAGTGACGTGGGTTGAGTTGAGTATCTGTGAATGGATCCACTGCAGGCTGCATAAGATTACTTGGAGCGCTTAAGCATGATGAGGGTGCCGTCAGCGGGAAGTTTCAACGACTCTATGTAGGGGGATTTATAACAAAACTGTTCACTTTCTGGTCATCGTTTTGTCTAATAAATTTAAGCAGACTGAGTTCGCTTCCTACTTTTGTTCACTCCAAATAGAGAATTTTCTGGTATGCAGACAAACTGCTATCCTAATCGTAATCAGAAGAACGTCAATAAGTACTGCAGGTAAGGATCAAACATTGCTTGTGGTACATTTTTACTAGTACTGGACAAACCATGCATAATGCTCTTTAATCCAACATACACGACCCTGTCTTATATATCATTTTTGAATAAGTGTACTCTAACAATGTGGGGGTCTATGACAACCTAGATCAAAATTCTATAACATCAATAATGGATGGGGCGGCGTTCACCGAAAACGTCTTGCCCTTACCTTGCTTGAATATTCACTTACTGTTGAAACAACAGTGACCAACCATGATTCAATAGATACTGAAGTAAATGAGGTATGAGCAAATATATTACACAGATGACAATTTCATTGTCAATTTCACACATTAATCTTCCCATGGGCAAGCTCACTCTGAAAGATTACAAGTTCGGTTTTCGCAATCAGTTGTAGGATAAGCTTCACCATTTCCATAATGACAGATGTCTTGCCATTCCCCGCTGTATTTGATTTGCCAGCGATGTGAATAGAAGACTTTGGTGATAGATTTCTGTATGAAAACACTTAGTTTTAATATATTCAAATAACATTTCGCTGAGAAAAAGGTTGATAAAGACTTAACTTGCTCGCAGTCTCTTTCTCGTAACTTCAGTCAACCCTCCCGCAAAATTTATTTGGCTGATTTTCCATTCACCGAAAAGTTTCTGCGAAAGAAGGCAAACAGATATTTTTGTTAGAGCGAATCTCTGTGCGTGCCTTAAAAATAAACGTTTAATGATAATCAAACGTATCTTGACCACAATCTTTCGAATTGTAATTGCCCCTTTTATGCCGTTTGATAAAATTTTCCCCTGTCACTGGTACATATATGCATTATGATGCACCTGTCGGAGGATATAAACTTGTAATATTTAAAACCATGCCAAATTAGAGGCATTTCACACTTTAAAACTTGTATATCATCCACAGTTACGCCAAGATATACACTAACTCCAACGTGTACTTAGATCATGAACTTCCCAATACAGGACTCCCTACGGACTGGTAAAGGCGCCCATGGTAGGGAGTTTTCCACTCCAGAGAGGGTCGGCTAAAATAAAGGCCTAACTGTCTTTAGTTCCTTTTTCACATGGGGAAAATAAAAACAAATACAAAAACTGATCAGAGAGCAGCGTACCTTTGAAGAACACGTCTCATTTCACAGGTTACCGGGAAGAAAAGAAACATGAAAAGTCTACCACTGCAGGCTTGAGCGATTCACTGCATTGACATTGATCCACATACTTAATTGTTCAACACTCCACATCTGTGATTATGAAATCCAAAATTTTGTTAAAAGAGCCAGGAATATCATATTACGTTCTTCTACCCACAGATATAGCAGTCCCTTGGGATCAAGGGCTGGCTCAGATAGCACAGGCAGAGTGCTTCTTGATACTATAGATATAGCATTGCAGCACTGTGATGGTTAATTGCACTCAGTTATCTTGGCCTTACAGATCAGTTCAATATGATGAGTAAGTCTTTTTATTTATTTTGTTAAGAACCTAAGTTATTACACAGTTGTTGGGATTTTTTTCTCATTTGCTGCAAGACCTAAGCTTTTAAAAGTAGAGAGTCACGTGTACTCTGGATGGTAATATGCCTGGGAGATAGGTTTTGATTGTGCACTCTAATTTATTATGCATACAAAATGATTGCACAACACCGTGGAAGGAGGTAGATAACAGAAACCAAGTTCTACATGTTGTGGTAGGGGTGTATTAAGTAAAGTCTGCGATGTGTTCAGTGAATTAATCATAAATTGAAATTCCCTTTTCTTTGCACACAGGCGTTGCCTATGACACCAACCCATACATCAAACAGAGAATGGCACCTCTTTCTAGAATAATTTGAATATATGGAAGATTTTTATCAAAATATAAATTCCCTGTAAGTGGTATCATTTTGCACATATTCTTATTCTAAATGAGTGAAACAATTTCAATGATAGGCCTATGACCATGCGACAGTTTTGATTTCTAGCTAAGGCAACCTCCGAGAAATGCTGCGGAAAAGATGTAGCCGCTGCAAGAGAGAGAGAGAGAGAGAGAGAGAGAGAGAGAGAGAGAGAGAGAGAGAGAGAGAGAGAGAGAGAGAGAGAGAGAGAGAGAGAAAAAAAGAAGGGAGTCTTCATATTTGCAGCAAAGCAAAATTAATAGACAAGAGTGAACCGAAAAGCTAAGTTTTCTAACTTCTCAGACATTCCATCATAAAGCACTAATATTATGGAAAGCCCATCAGTCCCTTACATTTGAATTTGTGCTAATTAAGCGATGCCTTGTTTGGCACAATTGCACAGCCCAGCAATTCAAGTACAGAACAATGCCACGGAGAAATGAATGATCTCAGGCTTGAATATGCCTGAAAGCAACCCTTATCCAGTTTTTAAAATTTGGCCGTATTGTGACTAAATTTGCATTTTTTTTAATGTATTTAGTATCTATATGTTGTCAATAAATAGGTGCTTGTAAAGCCAACGAATCAGCCGTCGCAGGGCTTACATTCTTTATACAATTTGAACGATGTTTGGCTGTGATTAACATCATATGTCTCAGCTGTTTGTGCAGCCTGTTGAATTTTATTAGCGGCTTTGCGGAAGTTGCAAGATATTTGTGCAGTATTTAATATCAAATGGGGTGCTATATCCGTAGCGGCGTTTTTGTAAGCAAAGAATACACACGTCAATGTGAGGGTTTGCGATTACCTAATGACTCAACTCAGGCTCCTTATTTCATAACACCCAGAGTAGAGGAAGCTGTTGCAGTCATCCTCTAAAGTACGTAAGTAGTGATCGAAAATAAACGTGATAATCCACAGTATTTCACAATGGCGTCTGCTACCGCATAATGTAATCTTTAAGATTTAAGCACCAGGTTCAGTACGTTCCCTACGCTTTCTTAGTCATAATGACACGTGTATGTATGTATGTATGTATGTATGTATGTATGTATGTATTGTATTTGTATCTTTTTGCCCCAAACCATGTATGTGTTTGTAATTAGTATGGTTGAATTGTTCTAGGATAATATATAGGCAGTTCTCCTACAATATGTTATATTATATTTGGTCAGTGTATCTGGAGCGCCTACCTTTTAGTTTGGCATACATTTCATTGAAACATGTGTTCATTTTTCAAGTGTGAGGTGTGGCCATACCCTTTACATGTAAAATCTCTAACTGAACCATATTACATAATAAAGTGGATCAAAACCTGATTTGTTAAGCCGTTCAATATTACAAAAGTATTTTAACTGGACATAGCCTTTGGAAGCTCCTTGCACATTACAGGTTAAGTGATGAAGAGATAAGTTATTTCTTAAACAGGAAAACAATTGAAAAACTGTATTTTACTTACATACGTACTGTTATGGAAGATGCTGATGTCCGGCTGCACTGTTCAGCTAAGTTCAATGTTAAAGCTTGTAAACCTGGCCGCCACAAGGGCAGTGACTGGCGCTACACGTCACGCTTAAGGTAGACTTTTATATGAAGGGACCAAGTTGGAGAGCTTAGCGCAACGAATGGAAAAGCACAAATTGACATTTATGTACAAAATTGTTTACGGTTCATCTCTTTTATATCTTAGCGATCGCTTCCCCACCAACACTCCAATTACCTATAATTTGAGAAATGAAAAGGATATTCGGGTACCTCTGTATAGAACTATGATAACACAAAATTAATTTTTCATCCCACGATGGCATTCTTGAATTCTCTGGATATTAGAAAAAGAAGCGCAAGCAGTATCTCCCAATTTAAGACTAAGCTGAACAATTCCCCCTCTAAAGTTCCAAGTCACTTCTACTGCGGCTCTCGAAGAGGTCAGGTACTGCACGCTCGACTCCGCACGTCCTCTAGTTCATTGAACGACCACCTGTTCAGACACAGCTTAATATAATCTCCCCGGTGCTCCATGGGCTATGCAGAGAAACCACAAGGCATTATCTTTTTGAATGCAACCGTTATACTCGTGCTCGAGCAATGCTTGTTAGTCAGTGACCTAACAACATCAACCTTATCATCAATAACGCACAAAACGGCGACCCCAGCCCAGCCAACAGAAAGTGTAAACATCAACTTCTTTAGGACAGTCCATGATTTTCTTATTCAGACTAAGCGTTTCTAACTTGTCAGTGTGTTCATGGAAAGTTTTATCTTGTATGTTGCATAAATCCATTCTTCTGTTTCAAATTCTGCTCCAAAGGATGGGAAATTACCATGTTGAAGGATGAAACAGAGCCGTTCACTAAGTGGACACGCTACGGATCTCTGATTTTTCACGAAATTTCCCATTTGGATACTTATCTGTCGAATCATTAATTCATTTTGATTACAACATAAGCCATTGCGATTCCGATGGTAATTTACATTTCAACTTCTCCAAATTGTCTACCAGTTTCACTTTAAACTTGGTGAGAATGTAGGTGAGTATCCACTGTGCTTCTTCAAACAGTGATGTGTCAGTGACTTTTGAATTTTTTCTTGGTGACTTTTGTTGTGCTAATTTTTTTGCCATTTAAAAAAAATATCTTTCTTCGAAACTTGGCAAATTGCATAGACACAGAGGTGTAAGTCGTATAATAATAATAGCTTTTATTTCAAGTCGGGTACAAATAATACAAAGAACATTAGCGCTGAAGCAGCTATTATTTGACAGTGATATAATTTGAACGGATGAACGATGATGAATATATACTGAAAACAGATGAACATATACAGCGAGTTCATTTACAGATCCACAGCTTTCAACACTATGAGTTCAGGCAATTAAGTCAGACCGAAATTCTAGTTTTACGTGGGATACATATATACACCATTCACAGGAAGGGCTAAGTCATTTGTAATCAGAGTCTCAACACATTGAGAGTATTAACTTGTTTAAGAGGAGGAGGTAGAGAGTTCCATATCTTGGCCGTTTGGTACCTCAGAGAATTATAAATGTAGGTGGCAGAACCATATTTGGGCAGAAAGAGCTCGTGTTCATCCCGAAGTTCATATGTGAATTCCTTTTTGTCAAACATATCCTCAAGAATAGCAGGACATATTTCAGGTATAATTTTGTATACTTTAATAGATAGTTTTCCAAGTCTACCTAAGTAAAGTGAGGGTTTTTGGGAGTGCGCCAGAAGTTCGGCATAAGTGTTAGAAAAATTATTATACATAAATCGGAGAGCTCTTTCTGGTATCTTTTCCATTTCCCAAGAGTTTGTTTGCCCACAAGGATGCCATGCTAGTAGACAGTGATTGAGATTACCAGTATAAAGGTATGGAAGACTGAGAGCTTTTCTTTGATATTAAGAATATTGGAGGACCTTCTAAAAACTGAAATTAGTCTTGTAGCTTGCTTACAGATATGTGTAACATATCTCTGAAATTTCAGATTATCGTCTATATGACACCAACTAGCTTTAAACTTCTTTCTGCATTTATGGTAAAACCATCAATTTGAAATTTGAAGTCATATTCATTAGGATCATTTTTGTACGTAATAACATAGCTTGACACTTATTTGGATTCGCTTGCATACCATTTCACGAACATTTGTAGTGATATCTGCGTCTAAAGGTAACCAAAACTACCATGGACATTTAAGTATCAAACTTATTAAAAGTAAACTGAAAGATGAGGAGATGGACTTTTTCGATTTTCCGACAGTTTCTGAACAAAAGGTTCTTGGTTCTATCTAGAAGATTGATCCAAAAAGGCCACAGGTCCTGATGGTTTACCACTTAAACTGCTACGAGCTGTAGCACAAGCCCTCTGTCCATCCATCTGCTCTAACAAATAACTCAATTCAGACAAGTACATTTGGATCTGATATGGAAAAAGCTGATGTTTTTCCGTCGATTCGTAGTGAAGTGAAGTTGGCAGATTTCTGCACTTGACTGATGAGTGGCACGGAATACATTTGCGTATCATTGGGAAAAGTGGGCAAGTCGCGGGGTTTGGCAGCTCTGTAATGAAGTTGTGCAGGGACACCTCGGGAGACGACAAGACCTTATTTCAACAAGTGGGGCTGCGATCATCTCCATTTTTGAAAGAGCTTTTATTTGTTTTCTCCGTTTTTGACTTCTTCTGCAAAACCTTCCCTCGGATGTTGTTGACATTCGGCGGAGACGTATTTTGTACAAAGGGTCAAACAAAACTTTACACTGGACAGTGATGCTCCAGATCTTTGATTTTAACGGATTAAAAAAAAATGAATTCAAGCCAATGGTGATTGCAATGGTGATACACACTTTCCACTACATCTGCAAAACTTCCAGCCAGACTCACTTCAAACTTGATGGGGTGTACCTTGGTTAGGTTTCTACTAGTTTGCTTAAATTATCATGCTTTAGTGATTTTTGGACTTGTCTATGAATTATTTTGGCATATTTGGCAAAGTCTGAAAATATTCCTCCAAACCACTGGGTCAATAATTCCAAATTTGATAGGACCACAAGACAAGAGTGGAACATATGGGTTCCAGGTCAATTCCAGCTGCGAATCGGCTGTTCATGCAGCCTTCTTGTTTGCATTTGTTACAAGACCTATTTTTTTTCAAAGCAGACAGTTAAATGTATTTTGGATAGTTATTTGCGTAGGAGACTGGTTCTGATAGTACAAACTTATTTCTTATGCATGCAATGTAGTTGCATAACAGCACAGAAGTAGAGCTGTACCTCCTATGTTTGTGGCTGGTCTTATTGTTCATTTCACGTGCCATAATAATAATAATAATAATAATAATAATAATAATAATAATAATAATAATAATAATAATAATAACAATAATAATAATAAAAAATGATAATAATGATAATAATAATAATAATGATGATGATGATGATAATACTAATGATAATAGTAACAGTAATAGTAATAGTAACATTAACAGTAGTAGGAAGAAGGAGGATGAGAAGAAGAAGAAGAAGAAGAAGAAAAAGAAGAATAAGAAGAAGACGACGAACGAGAAGAAGAAGAAGAAGAAGAAGAAGAAGAAGAAGAAGAAGAAGAAGAAGAAGAAGAAGAAGAAGAAGAAGTTCTGTGCTTGGCATGCTTGATCAGTTAGCAGTAGTATCTGTCCTGTTAGCGTTAAAGGATATTTTAAATTGTATTGGCCATTTTTTGATAGGAAGAAGAGTGAAGTTTAACGAAGAAGTTGCAAAGATGAGGTGATTAAGAATATCCAACAGAGCTGTGCATCGGCAACATATTGACTTGACCTGAATTATGATCATAAAACCATTAATACAAATAAAGCCAGCAGTGGCCCATGGTTTAGACAGTTATTTTATCTCAGCGACTGTTTAAAGTTGTTCTTTGACATATTCCGAAGTCGATTCCTTGCTTTGTTAACTCTCTGGTATTTCGATTTTTACCACGAGATTTTGATTTCACATTATCATTTACCCCCATTAGTTTAGGTTTTTGTCAGCCATGTGATGCAACAAATTCCCGGGAGATCATATTTCACCGAATTATTATATCTTTCATACACAAACTATACATATAATAATAATAATAATAATAATAATAATAATAATAATAATAATAATAATAATAATAATAATAATAATAATAATAATAATAATAATAATAATAATAATAATAACAAGATGCAGACAGCTTTCCCAACTTATACAATCTAAATAATTTGTGAACGATCAAAGTCTGCTTTTTAAAATTTCAAGACATATCCCGAGTGGGTAATTACTGTTTTTTCGATGAAATTTTTGTATCATGGTGATATGTATCGTAAAATGTGCAATGTATAATTGCATGTATCAAAATAATCCACAATACACTATGACTGATGTTTATTATGTATATCATAGGAATGTTTGACGTTGCGGTTTACTCATATTTCAAGCTTCAATTATTACAGGATAATTGTGGTTGAAATAGTTGTCTTAGCAAGGCTTGAAACAAATTTATGATAAATTTCGAATCTGCTTACTCTAAAAGTAGTCCTTAACAGTGGAACGATGCATCATTATATGGAGCGGTGACCTGTGTCCATTGCAGAAAATAACAGGAGGATAAAACAGAAACTTATTCAACAGTGGCAATGCATGCTTTGACTACGTCTTATGTATTGTGACATTTTGTTGCAATGCCTTATTGAAAAATACGCAGGTCTTATTTGTCACATCTTGATGTAACCGTTCTGACATAATGCGTTATAATTAAATATTCATGCAATTTTTATCACAAAATATATTACATTCCACGTATATGCACTAAAATTATCACTATGCAATTTCACACCATTATTATAAATTGCCGTATAACATGCCAATCATTCCTGTATGAAACTTTGGCATGAATAGCATTGTGTCGCTGCACTATTCTACGACACAATTGTAGTTTAGTTGCCGAAGAAGATATTTACGCACTCAAATTTGATCCGCATCTGTTCTCGACACTTGGCAATTTGATGTAATTCATCTAATCTCAAGATCCTTCATCCGTGTTTTCAAGTCCGTGTCTTATGATGGACACCAATTAATAGGGCTGTTGCGCTGGATATAGTTACTGAATTGGCGAAAATGGCTCAAGCTGATTGTACAGGAATTTAATGAATGGCTGTCTATTAGTGTCATACACTGCAGTCATGAACATCCGCAAAGGCTGAGCTCCTACGGAGCAGTATCTGGACTATGCAATTAACACTCATAAGGTTTGATTATACTAGGGTATCCACTCTCGTTACCTGGAAAATCTTCATTTTATTCAAAAACTCAACAGGCAACAGATAATATATGTGTATAGCGTATCATCCAAAAGCCGTTTCTTACCGTCTTGTGGTTGAACCGGTCGAAAGCGGCATATTATTTCGAATGACGCCTGCTTATAATTTTCGTTCTGGATGCACTTTCATCAATAGTTCTAAATAAATGTCATGAAAACAGGAGAAGCCTATCAAGAAAATATGTATATGTATCTAATTATGGAAACTCAGGTTAGCCAAATAATGTGATCACACACTAAACATGCGTTAAGGGTTACCAGTTCTATTGTACCTAGCGCAGCATGACAAATGAATAAGACAACCATAAACATTTGATTTCGCTGCATTTATGGACTCTACTGTCTCAGGGTTTATATCGGTACAAAATGGGTCAACGCTTTTCCTAGATAATACTCTCCCCAAAGTTCATCGACAAAAGCTATGGATCGAACATCGTTTTTGTACCTGGTGTTCAAACCTCTCAGTATAACTAATAAGGAAAATTAGACATCTAATCAAGAAAAATATAGACAGGAGACGTGTAAAATGTTATGGTTGCTGTGGCGTACGCTGGACCGACAGCACTAGTACTGGCATTTCTTGACGTTGGATTTATTAACGTGAGTGTCCTTGGTACATTCTGCTGTCGTTCCGAATCAAGCAAAATTGATTCATGTTGACTACATTTATTTGTGTACTCTACTTGAACTTCTCAGACATATGTCAGTGGACACGGTACAGTAAATAGTCACCAAAGAGAAAACAAATGACTTCGGTCGTAACGAACTAACCCCAGGGTTATTCAGGGACAATGTTGCCAACCTCATCATGGATTCCACCAGCAAACGGCCGCAAGAAAAACTCCAAGCTTCGAATGCAAATTCCTTGTGAAAGAATTTAACGTCTTGCTTCATTTTGCAGTGGTTAGTTTATGGTTAACGCTGGAGGGATTTTATCTGGTGTAAAACACCAAAAAAAAAAAAAAAAAAAAAAAAAAAAAAAAAAAAAAAAAAAAAAAAGACACCAGTTTTTATAGAAATTTTAGACCCCATTTTCTCCTGAATAGATGTACTAGTAGTAACAGTATAATATACAGCATAGAGTGTAATACTGTGACTGTGTATCTGTATCTGGATCATTGTAACGGCGATAGCACTGGTTTTACCCCGCATCCTAGACTTCAGTTCGATTTTTCGTGGGGAATTTCAACGTTTACCAAAAGTAATTGCACATTATCGGTCGTTGGAGCACACATTATCTGGTGAAGTGGTAAGTGTGTAGATGTGCCGGTAATCAGCAGTCGTAGATGATTGTAGGCATACAAATTCTAGAAAAAAGCAGAACATATGGAAGCAGTAAAAGTGTCATTCTGCTTATTAAATTGGCGTTTCTTTTGCTCAAACTCTGTCTTAATGCAGATTAAGCTCTTCCTCTGCTTAGTACCATTCTAGTAAAATTTCCGTTGTCAATTAGAAAATATTCAGAAGTAAAGGTACGATAAATTGTTATAAGCTGTGGGAGGAAATACGTCAAGTTAAAGAGAGAGATTCATGTGCTGACTAAATGTATATTATGGAAGACATTACTTTGGATGGGGAAACGTTATAAGATGCAAATTACAGGCATTCCTTCTCTGTTACCAATGACCTTCACTTTGGAGCGTCATATTCAATACCAGCGTTCTGAGATGAAACAGTTTCTTGATATACAGCCTTTTGTGCGGATCACATGTGATTATGACACCTACTTGCACTTGGAATCTGATGACAACCACAAGTGAAGCAGCAAAAGTGCATTGCGTTGCAATGAATGTCAGTAATACTGAAAAGTACTCCCAACTTGAAAGGATCTATTTTGCAAAATTATCTTTTAAATGTACCTAGGTACATTTTGATACCCTGCTGTTGCACTCTGATAGGATGAAATGAATTACACTATGCTGTGTTTCACTCTGATATATCGTTTCATTCAATTTGTCATGAGTCGTAAATTTTTGCAATTAAATTACAGGGCAACATGCCTCCTTCAACTCTCACAAATTTTGATTCATTGAGTAGGAACCAGTGGACGCCCCTCTACTTGCCACGTAAATGTCATGCGTTTCACCCTTTAAGTTTTATGTCGGCGGGTTTGTATCGTCCTGTAACTTATATCTTTTCCTTGCTTTTTATGTTATCGTAATGGTTGTTATTGCATATTCTGTATAACACTCTAGATTTTTCTTAACGATGACAGAGACTCATGACCTACTGTTTATATTGTACCTCTTAATATCTTAAATAATTTATACTGCGATAACTTCATTGTTGTACATTTTTGGCACTTTGTTTTCTGTCACGCGAGATGGATTAGTATAGGCCATGCTGTATCCGGTCGCTGTTTTAAAATAAAGTAGTTTAAACCAATGAAGCAAAAACACCACTGAAAAAAAGACTAAAAACCCTGGCCATAACCCAACCTAATGCTTGACTTATGGCATCTGAAAACAATTTTTACATGTATTCGTATATATTCTTATAAAAGAAATCAGGCAGACTGAAGATGAATATCAGTGGAGCTGGGACAAGATTCGAATGCAACCGTCACACACGGGCGGGAAGCATGTAACTATATATATTATATATAGCTTGCATTTAAGTGTGTCAGGTAGAATGGAATCTCTCTATTAAGACCACCAAAGGGAAAAGGTTGTAGTAATAGGGGAGAGGTGTCAATGCACAAACGAAATGTAAATACAAAGGGAAACCGGAGTAAAAAGGTAATTGCAATATGGGTGTTGTCTATTTATGTTGCAGTCTTAATAGAAAGGTTCCACTGTAATTAAAAAAATTTCCCCACACTTTGTTGTATCAATTCCAAAACTCCCAAATCAATCCATTTGAACTTGCTTTTATTTTGATTGATTCTTCTTAAGTTTGCACATTATTGGAAGGCTACAATTAGTAGCATGCGATATATCACACATATGTCTGGTTGCATGAAGGGAATAGAAGAATATGAAGTCATATGCCTCCACTTAAATTTTATCATATTGTGTATCCACCATCCAAAAGCTTTGTAGATTTTACTTACAAGCTAAAGTAACATCTCACATATTAAATGAGAGGAGACACCTGAACTTGTATTTGCTGTAGCTATTTTGTTTCATATATGTAGCATGTTGAAAATTACCGTTCATACGTTTTTTGTTACATGTAGTGCAAAATACTGCTCTCCTACTCACGCGGGATATAACTTTTTGGTGCCAACTGCAACTTCAGTCAAGGTACTCAAAACGAAAGGTTCTGATTATAATAAGGATGCTATATTCATGTTCCTTGTAAAAAGACCTTTCATCCAAGTAGCAGCATGCATATAGTTACGTAATATATCTTTTTCCATGTCAATGGCTTTCCTCTGTGTGCTTTGAACGCATTGCCCCCAAAGCGCGCGAAAGAAAGTTGTTGACACAGTAAAACGTTTGGCACTGAAAGTGTAAATACTAGATTAAACATACTAAAAAGTGATTTTACAGAAAAAAAAAAGAAATCCAAATTCAGGCATACATGGCGCAGGCAATTTAGGTATATAGGTCAATTATTTGGTCAGTGAAAATGCTGTTTGTCCTGATCATAGATAATCTTAAACCAAGCCACTAAATTTTAGTTTAAGGTTAAATTAAATGTAATAAATTTAACTTTTTATTATTTATAAGGGATGTCCTTGAAGGAAATATAACCAATCGTAAGAGTTTATCTGTGAATAGATAAAAACTGATACGTGCTTACGTATGCCAAGCCAGTGCGCAGGTTAGTATTGTATGTGCACAACTGTAACTTTTCCCTGAAATAAGTTAAACGGCTTTTGTATTTTAGGATTTTCAAAAGAATAATATAATTGTAAAAATTACTTTGAAGTACTGTGAGATTAATTCTATTTTTGTAACTTCAAATAGAAAGTGGTATTTATAACACACATATAAATTGACGTCAATAGATACGCCTGATGAATATCTAACTCTGTTAGAGGAACAGCTCGACTTTGTATAAGTCAATTATTATATATTTTGTGACCACGGAACGGCCGGGTCTCGAACCAGCAACCTGTGGCACCAATCGCCTGGCTGAAAAATGGGCAATGCACATACCAACTGCACCAGATGCTCATTCCTTGTGCCAAAATTTGCACTATGACGATGTGGTCTAGGGGAAGGGCAATGAATCAACAGTTTTGGTTATTCAGACAGACTTCATAAAAAAAGAGTGTCAGTTATTTTGTATTGTAGCAGTGGGCAGAAATGCCCTTATAACCTATTCCATATATAGTTTCAGTTGAAAAATTGCACACCGTTTCAACGTAGTACAAGACGTGCACATGATCAAGCTGCGGCATATATTTCATAACTATTTCCTGGTTATCGCAACATCCTTTTCTCCGACTCCTTATAGTGTTGAGCAAGCTTGGGTAAATCTAAACATGGCACAAGGAATCACGATTCTAGTGGAAGTCTTGACCAGCTGATGAATTATTACGGAGAAACAAAGGGTCTTACTAATATTGTAATTGATTATGATAAAGTGCATTCTGCCTTTCAAAAGCTGAAAATGGAAAAGCGTGTGGGGTGGACGATATTCCAAACGAGTTTTTGAAACATAGCGGTCCAATTTTAGTTGAAACACTAGTAAAATATTTTAACTATTGTAAATTAAATGAGGCGTTCCCGGACCAAAAAAGTTCCAAGAATATGTTAAGCCCATACACAAAGGGGGAATAAAGAGTCTTTAACTAACTGCAGGGGTATCACGGTGACGTCAAATATTTAAAAAGCGTTCACTGCCGTAGTTGAGACTCAGTTGATGTCATTCCTGGAAGAAAGGATGTTGGGCGAATTACATGATGCGTATAGAAAAGATAGGAGATTGGAAGATCAATATCTTCCTGTCAAGGGCCTTTGCAATTTAAGAAAGCAACGACAGTTAAAAACATGGTTAGCATTTTTAGATATTTCAGAAGCATTCGATACAGTCAATAGAGACAGACTATTTATCACACGGTGGAAGAAAGGTATTCAAGGTACAGTTTGGCAAACTATAATGAATATTTACTGAAATGTTGAGAATAAGGTAATTTTCGGCCCTTTTGAAAGTTCTTTGTTTCAAGTGATAAATGGTGTAACACAAGATGTATACTCTGCTCTTCTCTGTTCTCCCTAGTTATGTTAGACCTAGTGGACATGCAAAGCCAAAAAAATGGGTTTACCTAACGCAAATCATCGTATCCCATGTTTATTGTATGTAGACGACGCGGTACTTATGGCAGAACATGAACAGCAGTTATGTTGTATGCTTCAAACAGCTGATGATTTTGTAATTAAATCTGGATTGGCCTTTAATAAAGATCAGTCAAACGTTATGGTAATTGGTAAAAGAACAGAGGTGAATAAAAGTGGACGTTAGGTAAGCATGACATTTTCGAATGTAAAGATTGCAAGTATTTGGATATTTTTTTCTCACGAACTCTGTCAGATACAGAACATATAAAAACATACCTCAGTGGAAAAGTGCCGCGCTTGCGTGGATATAATATTTTATGTGTATTATTCTGTCTCGACATGAAAATACAAACTCAGTCAATTTTTGAATTAGTATTTGGAAAAACGTTATTGTACCCTCGCTCTCCCGTGGCGGGGCAGTATGGTTAAATTCCACAATGGAAGCCCAAAATAAAATAAGGTCAATGCAATAGTCGTTCGCAAGGACTTTATTGAAGGTACGATCGTCCCCAGCGATGGTCGCCACATTTGGGAAACTCGGTTGGTTACCACTGAATTTAGTTTTGGACTGGGTATGGATAAAATACTTCCATAGAATGAGATTTTGCTTGCCTGGAACACGTCTCTGTAAATAAATATTCATTGATCTATGTTGCGGCTATAACAAAAATGGAAGCAATATTTGCCCTTATATTAGTGAAATGAGAAAAATATTGAATAACAGGTATGGGCCGCGCCTTCTCCTCTCCTGATCCAAATTGCATAAGCAGTTATTTAAAGTTAAGTTTAGCAAGTTACAAAATGAATTTTCACCAGGAAATTGACGAAATGAGGTCCTTAAAATGGTACAGACTCATATAGGATTCTGCATTCGGTGAAAGTTATTTAATTTCAAAGATTTCCAGGGAGTTCGATTAAAATTCACAGCGCGAACAGGATGTTTAGGCCTTGTGAAAGATATGGAAAGATAGAGGTTTTCAGACAAACCATGCTGTGATTGTACGAAAAAATACGAGGATATAGCCCATTTTATTTTGACCTACCCCCCCCCCCCCCTTGGAACAATATAAGAATTCAATGATTTAGATATTTGGAAAAATGTTTGGAGGAAAAGAACAGTATCATTGTATGGCAAAAATTCATGACAGCATCTAGCATTGGGAAACTGAGTTATTTACTGGGAAATTTTGGACAAAAATATGATAGAGATATTGGAGACTTGTTTGATCAGACATGTTAAAGGTTTTAGTTAGAAGCATGGCAAACCAGAAGCGACCTGTTTGCGGAACCTCCTGGATTAGTGTACATACTTTTGAATAGGCAATGTTTTTATATTGTATATACATATATATTTAGATATATATATATATATATATATATATATATATATATATATATATATATATATATATATATTTATATATATAGTTATATATATATATATATATATATATATGATGTTTTAATGAAGCACAGCGGGTCGTACCTTACCCACGTGTGCCCCACTGGGGTAATTTTCACTCAATAAAGTATTAAATTACTATCATTATCAAAAAGTGGGAAGAATATGCCCGCAGCCATGCCACGGAAAATGATGACTTTAGCTTGGTATTTTTAGCAATCTATGTTATAACAACCTTTCAAAAAGATCGTTAGTCGTCGAACACCTACAGACTTCACGTAAATGCACCCTAATTCAACAAAATACGTCTGAACCATGGATACAGTCTGCGAACCCAAGATACCATTTCTGTGCCATATTATTGCAATGATTGAGCTTACAATATGAAAAGGCTAGGCGATATTGTCGTTACTGGGAATTTTTTTTTAAAATGAAATCTGTCTGAGTGATATATTTTATGTGTTACATTGAAACATAGTAAGTCAATGCATGCATGTGTGTGTGTGTGTGTGTGTGTGTGTGTTGTGCTAGAAGGGCCGATCTGTAAAGCAAGATTTCATATTGATGTATAAGTACGCAGTGTAAATAAGATCAAGTGAATCAATAATTGAAAGCCTAGCTTCTCACAACGTGCACAGATGCTTTAATAAAACATGAATTTTGTATTGTAAACGTAGTAGCACCGATCATGATAGAGTATTATATTTAATTACATATAATTTAAAAAATATAACGATTACTCCTGACCGGCCCAATACTTCATATTTTATGTTCAAATGCAATCTTTTTCAAGCTTATAAGGTTTTCTACGTAATATTACATTACCTTAAGTTAATATACGTAGCGTTGCTTTATATTATATTAAATCTCTGTGTATTTATATTCATACTTTGTAAACTTAGATATTATATTCTTTTTGACGTCTTTATGCTCAGTCTGGCTCATGGCTATATACATGTACTGTTTAATTTCGGTATGCCACGTATACAAATGTAAACGGGACTTCATGTAAAACTTATCAGACCCTACTACTATCGCGAGAAAATCCTTGAACTTTTTCTTTCAATGAGCAATTATCCTATTGAAGACACAATGGATGATCTATTATTATTTCTTGGAATAATAAAGGTAGGGAATTGCAAACTTGACTGTGTGTTAGAAAGTATTAGTCAACAGCGTGTACATGCAAAGATGTACGAAAATCTTGAAGTTGTGTTGATATTCATAATTTCATGGCAGCATTCACACCAATAAATGCAACGTTAAGAACGAGCCGTGATCCAATCGTCAGATATTTATCAAGGATGGACGAGAGGATCCTTTTCACAGTTTACAGATTTAATGTGTGGTGTTTTCAGAAGTCACGGCGTATTTAGACACCAAGTCACGTTTCGCAAGCAGTCATTTTCATGGTTCATGATAAATATTCAATTAAATGCAAAGTTAAAGAAAAACAAAACAAACAAAAAATCACGGCCATGAAAAATATAGCTTGTCGTCAGCAATGGAGCACGTCTCATGGACTAATGCATCTTGAACGGATTCAAATACACATACAAGCTCCTCTTGTAAAATTACATCATACTCTGTCAGCATCAGGTTATATGCCCAGGCCCGTGTCCTCCCCACTTCAGTTCAGCTATTAACCGAGCTACAACGTGGAACTGCTACCCTGGTGTGCAGGCTACTTCAAAACTCTAGGCTATACTTCTACTTTCCCTGACAGAGTGTTTTCGTCTTTGACCTCAGTATAAACCGATAATATAATTTGACGACACTTTGCGTCACCATCCTTATTCATCCCCATTAGCTCGAGGAACTATCCATACTATGCATTCAAGCAGCACTCGCACCGTTGTGTGTGCTATTTTGGTGCTCAGACTATGAATGACACCCAAGTGGTCCATATTGGCATATGGTACTTCCCCCATTGGTGGTACTGCCGTATATCAGACAGACTGCGATTTTGCGTGCCCATATTTTAATAGAACTTGGACAAGAATTGGGTTAATATGGATTGCTATGAAAGGACACCAGCAGAGGTTTAGCTTGAAAAATTCTAAAGGAAATACAAGGCACATAAAGTATTTTCCGTCATAATTTTGAAGTGATATCTCGGCAGCATGGGATATTTATTTGATGCTATTGTCTAATTTCAGGCAAGCTGTTTCCAGGTGACGATTTTTTGTAAATAACCTGAAAGGCGTGGAAGCAGACATATGCTCAAAACCGTCATCACTAACAAGAATTGGTCTCAAAGACCAGCAGGATGGCCGTCAAAAGCCTCGCATAGCTGAACAATATTCCAAGGAGTATTAAAGATATTGTTCGTTTGATAATAACTTCTGAAATGGGCGAACAAAACTTACCTTTTGTCAAGAATACGTACAAACATAACCCTCAAGGACTTGCGACGAATAACGTACAGCGGATGGCACACCTCAGTTGCTACTAGGTCTCGTTCTGTGGTCCACAAGAACAGAGACATCTTCAGTGGCGACGATCAGCAGTCACAAGTGAGTAAATTTATATTTCGCTTGCTAGCAAGAGGAATTCAAATCATAAAGGACTCATATCACATTGTCATATAAACTCCTGATTCTCTGATGGGGAAACAAAGGAAATGTTGGACTGTGTAAAAGGAATAACGGAGAGTAAAATCCATATCTCTGTCAGACAGAGTTATCATCATGGGGTACGCTTTTAGTTGCACATGATGACGGGTCGTTACTTGGGAATACTTCTCTCTTGGCAGCAAGAAACACGCCTTTAAACCTGACTAAAAGAACCTTCTACCGTCAAGCTTCTCTCGTCAAAACCACATTAAAGATTGATTTCCTGTATTGTAACATATCACATCACACCTTATATACATACATACATACATACATACATACATACATATATATGTATATGTATATATATATATATATATACATATATATATATATATATATATATATATATATATATATATATATATATATATATATATATATATATATATATATATATATATATATATATATATATATATGCAGTCAGTAAAAGTATGAGCACATAACCTCAAACTGTTCACATCATCACGACGTTTCTTGTTCATTAATGGTCTTCAAATGCCTGGAATTATTTGGTTATTCGTGCAAAATAACTGCCGTGATAGATTCCCCTTGACTCTAAATTGTCATATTTGAAGTTTAAGTCTCGTTTTCCTTTTTAAACACTGGGATGAAAATGGATACACCAGCCTTCCTGAGAATGCTTTGGATGTATTGAGTAATGAATTTTTATCTCAAGTGAGTATGTAAAAAATTAAAAGAGCAGAACTTTATTTGGGAGAAGGTTGCACAGAGATAAAGTTGGAAGAAAGTATGCTTGTTTACCGTGAGATGTGCCCATTGGTGCTGTGAATTATTTATCACATAATGGCAATATATAATGCACTGAAGTTTGAGTTGTTCAATACAGCTGTATATTATCTATCTCATAACTGCAATGTGAATAATTTAATGTTAAACTTTTTCAATACTGCAGTGATTAAGGCTAAATCTGGTCAAAAGTTTTGTGATGCCTACATTCACATGCTGACACTTCAAATGTCGTAGCTGTACCATTAGGCACCAAGAGGGAAATGTACTTTGACCTACCAAACAAATACATAAAACGACTGACTTAAACTGAGCATGTTAATACAAAAGCCAAAAGCTCTTTTAACACCATGATGGATTAAAAGGTACATATTCTCGTAAAATTTGAAGCTACCTATATACGATAAAAACCGCCTGTAGTATGAAATATAGTAACACGTTCCTCTGGCCACATCCATCTACCCTGGTATTTAGTTTAACAAATTTCCACCATCCCTTGTTTGACTGAACTATGTTGATTTTGCATATTTACACCAAAGGGAAACCATATTTTTCTGTGTGTGAACTTTTGAACATGATATATAAATACAATGAACTGGTGGCGATTCTGTCATATTTGTAGTGTTCAAGATAAATGCTTTGACCAAGGTATTGATTTCGTTCCAACTGATCCACAGCTTTTGCGAGTAATTTTCCCATCACCTGCACTTAATTGCCATGAAAAAAGGCTTGCTTCCGGCATTACCAGGACCATTTTCACAGAAATGGGGCAATAAAGATTCGACGTTTCACCATTTTGTCTTAAACATTACTTCTCTCTCTCTCTCTCCCTCCCTCCCTCTCTCTCTCTCTCTCTCTCTCTCTCTCTCTCTCTCTCTCTCTCTCTCTCTCTCTCTCTGTTGTTTTCAAAATGGCCTACAGACGTTGAACGTCCTCATCACTATTTCATATTAACATCTTACATATATTGTAACATCCTTATGTTAATAATGAATTTTGATACGTAAGCGCTGATGACGGTAGAGCCGCAATATTTAAGTGTCTTTATCCTACTGCCTCTTTCGATGATAATAACTCTTAAGAAAAGGAATACATATGAATTTCCCTTCCCAACCGTACTTATCGTTAGGCAAAGGCGATAAGCATTTGGAATGATGCAGGCCTACCAATGGGTACACCAGCGCTGGCACTATTTCTGGAATGAAGAACACTTATTTCAAACATGACGGGACTTTCAAATTCGGTGAGCATATGGAGAATATCACATTTATGGAAAATTGTTACTTTTATATTTAAATTTATATTCCGGAGGGCAATAAATTTTGGTCTAACCGATACAAGGATTTTCCCGCATATACGGGTACCTCTTTCTTAAGCTTATATAAAAAAAGCCGTATCCGCCGCAAATAAACGATACGTAAGTCGATCCCGACTGTACGTCCCTACAGGCGAGAGGGTCAAGGAAAACTCTTTTGAAAGCAACAATCAATACGACAATCTTTTTTCATATCTAAGATAGTATGTCAGTGTTGAAGTAAATGTTTTGTTGTTGTGGAATTTTTGGAAGCTTTTTCTTTGGTGTAGATTTGGCCTTTTATAGCTTTTTAATGGGATCTTAAATAAAAATAGAGTTTGCAAAGCTTAAAAAATTAAATGGGCTGTTATGGATCAATCGTCCAAAAGATAGGCATGATGCTTCCATGGAAAGTGTCAACTGACACCAAAATATTGTTAGTAACGCGAGAGCTACTCAAGAGGAGTGGGCCAGGCATAAATGCTCCACTTTGAAGTTAGAAGATTTTAGAAATTTGAAATTGCAATGTTGTACGTTGCAGACTTTTTTAAGAAAAATACATTGCGAGATCGAGGATGTTACCTGCAAGGCCTCAGTTTATTTTCAAAACTATCACTCAGCGCAAAGGTTCGGGCAAAAACTACACCACATTAAATAATGACGACATAATGTAACCGTACAATAAAGGTACCCTAGGTACCCTAGTTCCTGAAGGTGATACATGGGAACCACAGTACGAACATCAAGATATTTTATGTACAACAAGGGATGTCGAGCAGAATCCTAAACGTGTCGTACAATATATATGACTGGTTTTGAGGTTCAAGTTTAGGACACTTTTTTCTGCTTCAAAGTTGCTTACTGTAGAACAATGTACATATGTATCAGTCATGCATTTTCAAAAATAATGTCTTTAAAAGTGATACTTCCACTGGTCTTGTCATTGAGGAAAAGTGATTACGTAGAAATTCATATGCATATTTGCACCGATATCACGGAAAGAATAGACGCCTAACTAAAACACTTCATTTTGACATTTTGTGGTGATGTAAGAGAACCATAATTATGCTTGTGTGACCGGAATTGGCAACCAGCCTGCTGTATAGATATATGGGCGCACGTGACCTCAAGTTGCCTTGTGGACCTGAGAAAAATTGCCCAGCAGCCAGTGACGACACCCGAGCTCACGCAACTGCAATAAAAGTAGTAAACATAACGATTATAAATTAAGTGTAAATGCAGATTTGTGAGGTAGGTCGGATATGTAATTCTTTGTTATACCGAAGTGTCTGTAAAGAATTATTTCTTATACAGAAATAAATGTTGGCGTTTTACCCACTAAATACCAAAGCACTATCCAGTCCAGGGAATATGAACGCGCACCGATGGCACTATGCTATTACACTTTGCCCGATCGAATTCTTTTTACATAGATCGATTATCTGACGAAGTTAAAGTCACGTATATCATCAAGTAACGATCCCACTGCATCCTTGACAAACCTCTTTACGCCGTGCAGCAACACTGTCCCAATGTGCCATGTGCCTTTGCATTTAGTGAAGCATTATGCAGGCGATGCACGTTAAATGGTGGCCGGAGACCGGTATCATCCTGCATTTGAACATAGGTGAACACACCTTTGGGTTACTTTGGAACATTTTGGCAGTAATTAGCGATTCATATGCAAATTTTGAATATTTTACCTGGCGCAACCTTTCTCTTGAGTTAATTTTGTCCAGTGTCGTCCTCTGGTAAAGTCGTTGGATCACCCTTTCATCCGCCTTTTATGCCACGATTTTCATTCTGTGCTTATAATTCTCTCATGGTAAGGGGGTAATTGAGCCCAAATTATTCCATTAAGGTAAAGACTGGCAAGTGTTGTATCATCTAATCTATTCTAGTGTGTTTTTCTTGTTCTGCACCCACTGTTCACGACTATGGCAAATTTTATGTTTTACTTGTATGTTGATCATTCATATTAAAATTAAAAAAAAATCAACTTTCATTTTGTTGTTGGTCCTTGTCAGAGTTAATAGGCTTTTATACTAAAGGAGACGGTGAAAAACAATTTCTGAGTTTTGGTCTTCAAACCAATGTTGTTGCAACCAATGAAGGGTAAGTGCATATCTAATTCCATGAATAAGAAACGTAGGTACATTTTTGAGCCTTGCTATGTAATTTGTGAGTGACCAGGTCCCATCCTGACAATGACCAGCGCAGCTGTGTGTAAAATATTGACATATATTTAGCAGTATAATAGCAAAGAAAATAAGATGTTTCTTCGGAAGACATATGGACGAATGGTGTTCCTAACAACTTTCAGTGTGTCAGGATCAAACGTCAACGTTAATGGGAATTTTGTACCCAATGAAATCCTTATTTTGGCCGTTATCAGAGGTAGCTGTGCACCTGTCCGTTATCATTAAACGCGTGTATTAAATCATGTATCTATTGGTCTACCAGTGGTTTATTCGTCGGTTATTTCACTAAAACCACTGCTATTTTCTTGTGTCTTTGTGACAATTTGTGTTTGCCGATCTTAAACACTTGATTTGTTCTCTTCACTTTTTACAAAAAATAAAATAAAGATATCCATCTTGATTTGAGCCTGGCAGGTGCTGAACAAAGGGATCGTTGAATGCCACATCACTGGGTCTATCGGAACTTACCGGCCCGTTCATTTTTGTTGATCAAACCGCTGCTGCAGGCAAGGAAAAGCTGGTATGCAATTTGTGCGTCGAATCAAGGATTCCCTCATCTGTCTGATGGAGAGCACTTGCTCAGAGGTTAGAGATTATTGTAAAATGCGGTTTCTAAAATTATTGAACGACTTGAAGTTCAAAGTTCGAACGAATGTTACTCTCCTTAAGCCATTTACTGACAGCAGAAACCACTCTGTGGCAGTCATTGGTCTAAGTGTCACACACACACACACACACACACACACACACACACACATATATATATATATATATATATATATATATATATATATATATATATATATATATATATATATATATATATATATATATATATATTAGTTATGGAACGCCGTTTCTTGTTTTGTTCAATATTTGATCAGTTGATTAAATATTTGATCAGAAGAGCAAATAAATTCATTATTATGAACAAATGTTTGATCAGGTGAATATATATTTAATCAGAAAACAAAATATTAAATCACATGATCAAATCGATTTGATCACATGAACAAATGTATTTACTCATCTGTATTTGTTCACCAAACTTTCGGGGAAAAAAATGTGAAAGAAAGATCCTCATATCCATGACTATGAAAGGTATGACAGAAAGCAGTACCTTATAAATTTAAAGAAAGAAAGAGTGAGAGAGAATAATTCCTCATATCCATCCCGAAAGCAGAAGCAAAAGATCATGGAACCGCAAATTTACATTTCATCCTGTCAAAGCATACTCATATTTAAATGATAAACAAAAATGATGAATTGTGCAATACTGGCTTCACCTGCTTTATTCTCTAAACAAAGCCACAAAATGTCCGCGTTGTAAAAGTCCGCAATGTCCGTGTTGAAGATATCTCGGACATCGCGGACATATCAAGATTGTACGTTTTGCGTGTTTTACTTTTTGTTGCGCGGATCAAATACTGGCGGAAGTGATTTGTTCCGAAGTATAAATATATTTGATCCGCTTAACAAATCAGACAGTGAGTGTCAATTTGATTAAGTTGGGAGATAATTGATGATGTTATCTAATCGATTTGATCAGAAAAACAAATCGATTTATTCGGATGATTAAATAACATCTATTTATTCATCTGGCCAAATAGACTTGATCATCTAACACTGCAAGAAAAATTCAGTATAGATGTACTACATGTATATTAAGATTACCTTCAAACACGCCTCCCCCCTCAGATTAAAAGTACTTCTTGGGGCAAGTTCTTCAAATAATTAAGTGTCATTTTTTTAAAGATCAGACACCTGGAACAACTGTGATACACCACATTACCATTTTTTTCAAGCTGGTACACTAGTAGACTTATATGGTATGATAACTTGTGATGATCTTAGTTATCCTGCTTTTATTTTTGCTGTGATAGAGGTCACACAAGGTCATGCTATAGTCTTCGGGATTCCTCAATACATCATTACGAGGAAATTATATACATACAGTTACACATAAAGTAAACCACAGGAATTTCTGCTGTGAACTAATATTCTTTGCTTGAGCATTATGGGTTGCACATGCTTTTGATGGTTTACTCTTTACTATTCCTGTATGTGGCGCTGTGACCTGCCTTCACCAGAAGAAAAGTCATTTTTTGAAATAAAACTTTCAGGAAATGCACAAACTGAACCCAAGTTCCAGGCGCAAAAATAAAGAAACTGGCCGATGTAGCTCTGAAATAAAGAAAGGTTAACACGGTTTACTTCATGCGTCTGCCACCAGGTGATGCTAAAGTTGGAAACTGCTGTATGAAGGTCATATTAGCAGGCTGCACATACGAAGCACAGGTAGTCAAATAAATTTGACTATCTGTGCCAACAGGTGGGGCTTTCATTTTTTAGTTTTAGAGTTTTTGTGTCAATTACTATATTCTTCCTCTCCCACAAAATCACCAAGATTATGCTATTTTTTTTTTTTTTTTTTGAAATGGGCCATGTTGAAGGGTCACACAATACTGTTCACTAAGTGGCGTTGCTGTGAGTCCCAGATTTATAACGAACTTTCCAATTTGGGTACATGACGGTTAATGCATATATACCTATATATTACTATGTAGGTCAATGGATATGGCAAAGTCAATATGGTTTGCAATGCTTATTGGCATTTTTGACTTCGTTTCTGAAACCGTCAGCCAGATTCACTCCAAACCTGATGTGCTTTTGGCGGGTCTCTACCAAGTTCGTTCAAATTGTCATGGTCCAGTGATTGTTGGATTTTATTTTGGTTCAGTTTTTGGCCAAATTTCTAAATCATTCTCTATCCCTGTAAATACTCAGTCAGTTGCCTTGAAATTTCATCGGGACACTTTTGCGTAAGAGGGTGAGACATGGAAAGTAGACAAGTGACTTGCACTTCATTGCCAAGGTCCCAGGTCAAGTTGCATTTCTTTCTCTGTTTATATGAAAACTTGAGAACTATTTGAGCTACCACATTGATATTGTGCATGTTTGTTGTCCTCAATAAGAGCCAGACAGTATGTGGGTGATCTCGACCCCATTCCAAGGGTGATGGGGGCCACTTACAGAAATAATACTATTCACTTTGTAACTAAATGGATATGATGCTTTGAATGCTGATCTTCTTCTTAACGGAAGGAATTACCCAAGTCTAAGGGGACAGAGCTGCATATAAAAGCTTTCAAGACGTCGTTACAATCTCAGACAAGAAAATTTGCAACCAAGCAAATCTGTCAGTGTGCCTTCAAAAGTTTTAAATATGGCTAGGTAAAAATATCAAAGGTCCAAATGACATTGACCTTTGACCTCTGGAGGTACCGTGTAAATTAAAAAAAATGTGCAGTGTTGCAATACCTACAATTTGAGCCCAACATGACTGAAATTGGACGGAAGTTGACAAAGTAATGGATAGATAAAAATTTAAGAGTTCGGACTGCGGAATCGGGTAATGACTACTAGGAAGTGGTTCTGGGCAAAAAGACATAAATACAACAAAGGTCCAAATGACCTTGACTTTTGACCTTTAGAGGTCTCATGTAAATTACAAAAATATGCAATGTCAAAAAAACTATAAATTGAAGTTGAATTTTTTACCTGCATCTTTAATAGTTTTGGGGATAGCCAAGATTAAAAATTTCAAATGCCCCTAATTTGCAAAATCTTTAACATATTTTCTCCTCTTTATCTAAAGGCACAAATTCATATGTAGACCTTTAATTATGCCAAGTTTGAAGTTTCCGAGTGAAAAAGTCTGCCTTTGGAATAGCCTACCCGAATACATAGTCAAAGCAACCAGTATCAATTGCTTTAAGCAGTGCTATAATTATTTCTATTTTGGGTGGTAACCAAGTTTTATCTTTATCTTGATTTATATGTAAATGCGTCTTTATATTTTGAATGGCCTTATGGCCTGGCATACTCATGATGTGTGTTTTATATGTACTTTGTTCATTCTTTACACTCAAAATAAATGAATTATGAATTAAAATGAGGCTCGACCTGGCTAGTGATACACGTTTTAACTCTTTCGAACTCTTTATGGCCCCTTCAGAAAATGATAATAACTTTTTTTTTGCACTGCCGTCTTGTGAGCTTCATACGAAACATTGGAGATACTTTTAGCGGGATCGTGTGGACGGATGCGTTTGTCACACGCCAGGAATGTGCCTCCTTGAAGGTAATCCGCAAACGTAAAGGTGCCATCTGTTGAAGACTCTTCAAGGACTCAGTCTTCTCTAAGACAGCTTTAAAGCTTTTAGATTCCTTAAAAATTGCCTCAAAGCTTCAGGACCCTTCAAAGGTAACATAAAAAAATGCTTGGATCCTCAAAGACTAGCGTTTATGATTTTTTAATTCTTAAAGGTAGCTTTAAGTTTCTCAACCATTGATTTCAAGCTCGTCCGAAGATTTCATGGAACATTATCTCGTGTCTTTGGACGTTTTGTCCTTACCTGCTAGAGGGCTTAATAACCCAGTTAATTGATGGCGTCGTACACTGTCACTGTGGTCAACCTTTCCTATTTATGTCTTTGTGGTGATAGAAAGGAAGGTGTCCTGGAGCAGACGTACATGGCGTTGATTTTTTTCAATTAATAACATTCATGTTTAAGCAAACCGCCTGCCCATTAGTTGTAATAGAGTAACATTTTAATGTCATCACTTTTTGCTTTTAGGTATGCATAAATAACTGATATATCTATGAATATGTTTGTTTGTTTCTATTCAACAATTTGCCGTCACATATGGTGTTTCGGTATAAGATTAAACTGAGATCGTAACCATATACTTTAGAAGTGTAAAAGAAATGACATCCGCGGGGGTGGTGGGGGTGGGGGGGATGTCGGATATTATGCCCATAAGGAGGGGAAAAGGAGAATGCGCAAAAATGCTATGGCCATTCTAGGGTTTTACAAAACTGTTTATCAAACAAAATTGTCTTTGACCTGCTTACAATTGCATCAATGTGTTTGAGTATACAATATATCGATCAACTGTTCGTGGAATTATTAGTACACTCGGCTGAATCCAGCTGTTTAATACGACTCCATTTGTCCTCCAGCTAATGCTTTCAAGGACTGACATTTGCCTGGCTTCCCAATATTCCTCTTTATATCAATACCACCTGTGAAGAGCGAACTGAGCCACTACCCTAGAAGACTAAGTCCACCAGGTACCTTGATCATCGGCTTTAACACTTTCCGGCTCAAAATATGCCCAAAAGGGACTTGGTGATGCCAACTGCTTCAATGTGTATGTTCCATTAACTCATTTAAAACAAAAACACTTTGAATAAAAATTAGAGATTAGGTGTATCATGATCATATTCTCTGGGTAAATAGCTTTCCGTGGCGCGGGTTGGCTTCAACCTATTCCAAGAAACGCTCTGGACAGACTCTTATGTATCCCTTTTCTGGTCTTATGTATCCCTTTTCTGGTCAAATTAAGGTTGAGTCAATAGCTTTTCTCGCGCACTGGAAACCTATTGACATGGTATATCTTCTTTGATCTTATCAAAATATTTCAGCAAAATTGTATCTACTAACATGAGGTTACAGTAACACTTTAAAAGCGAGAGACAATGAAAGTCCTGGCGCTTTAGTGGGCGATTTCAGCGGGAAAGGGTTAAAATAAGGAAAGCTGTCCGCAGTTTCATGGTAATTTTTGTAGCTGCACTATGAGGCAATACCAACAGCCATATTCATTTCTCCTGAAAGGTGCATGGAGACGGGGATATACATTGTATAGATGCACTATACAAGGTCGCACGTATTAGTCACAAAGTGTTCTCTGTCAGAAAAGAGACTTTTAAGACATATAATCATTTATCTGCTTGTGATGCGAAACGTGCCGCACATTTGAATGATAATAATGATAATGAACGAATAATGATGATGATGATGATGATGATAATAATAGTAATAATAATGATAATAGTTTTAGACTTCAATCCCTCCAAAAGATCGTTTCTTAGATCAATACATGCAAAGGTAGCCCAGGTCAGCAACTTTCTTCGGCACACTTTTGAACAAAGGAATACAATACATTTGCTTTGTGCCCAGTACAAGTCAAGGAAATCAGTTGTCACAGTCTTCACACATTGAAGAAAAGGTTAAACATGTTAATCTTAAACATGTAACGGAGTCATTATCAATCATAAACCGTTGTTATAGGACGGTGCACAGATGCTGATATCCAGGGTATGCTTTGCTAATACCTGGCACATGATACGTGAATTATTTTCTTATTTTAAGACCAAGTTTCTACTCGGTCTCAGTTCGAAGATCGAAAATAGATGATTTCAATACTACACGAGCCAATTAAATACAACGTAAAACAACATGATGTGTTTATAAAGCTTCAATTTCATACTTGTACAGTCACTAGAACTATAAGAAATTTTTCATTGTGGTTTGCTGTCTACAAAACATCAAACCCGTAAGATATAAATTCAATGCACGCAATGTTTCGTTTGGCGGAAGTTCATATTAGCAGCATTAGATAATATCCAAATACAATAAGCCGGAAAATCCTGACTAGGTGAGAAGAATGAAAAATATTTCAAATATTTACAACGAAACAAGTTCCATTTTCTTGCTGTTGAAGCTCATGTTTTATCATATTAAACAGATCATTACAGTTATCAGCAATGAACATGTTTGAGAATTAGTATCTGTGATGCAAATTACAACGATGGGGTGGAGATGATTGTATTTTAGTAAGATAACCGTAATTTGGAGCTTACAGGACAGAGATAAAACAGTGCCACATCTGTCAAAAAAAGGTTAAGAAATATGGCTCCCGGGACCACTGTATGCAATCTGGCTACATGTCAAATTTTAATAGCACGAATTGATGACGTCTACCTGTGTACAACATTATACAAATATTAGGGTTGCAGTAAATCTTAATCCTGTGGAACATTTCGTGAGTATCAGCACTATGTCATTTTCGCTCATCTGCATGACTTGATACATATACTTCATTCATCAGGCTTCCGCGGTAGCATATGCTTAGATTATACGTCAGGCAACCCATGCTGGAATTGTGCTTGCAGATAGCGTCCCTTGAAAACTCGGAGCAAGAACTGTGTATCTTGTAAGACAGCATTTAATAACCTGTGGGTCCCTTATATTGCTGCTTAGCAAGTTAAACTACTGTTATGCGGCGTATATGCGAGTCTGAATATTCACAGCAACCAAGTGGCCCTCAACTCTGAAAAATAGCTCTTCTTATCAGATAAAGTTGCGCAAGTGAATACCGTTGAATATATTATACATGTCATCTTAACCCACGGGTGGTCTTTCAACTACCCGGAAAGAAACTTCACAGTGTTAAAGCATGCGGAAACGGTCATGAAGTGAATTAGCATGTGATAGATTTCTCTCTTAGTTTATTGGTACCAACCTAATGTTCATGTGTTTCTGTCGTTAGTGTTCGATTGATTAGAGGATGAAAAAGGCGTAATTGTCGGAAGAAATCGTTACAGCAAGACAAATGTCATTAGTAGAAGATAAAAGTCTTAGTTGAGGGATAATGTGTCGTAATTATAAAGATAAAAATATCTTAAAACATATTGTCATTGCGAGATAAGAAAGTCGTAGTCACAAGACATATAACCGTACTAACGGGATTAAAAAGTCGACAATAGGAAGTCCAAAGGCGTAGTAAAAAGACAAAATGCCAGAAGGACTCGATGAAAAAAGTCATAATGAGATAATATGGGCTGAAAGAAAGCATATTCAACTGTTTCTTTGAAGATCTTGGTGATTTGGGTATCCAAGGATACGATACGCTCTTACAAAAGCTGGTTGGAATGTTATAAATCCGCCTTTCCCAAACAGGTGTAAGTCCTATTAACAATACTAAATGATGTGTACACCCACTTGCCTGAATCTGACTTCATGTGGAGTTCTTTTGAAACTGTCAGACGTTGAACTTTTCTCTACAAAGATACTCTTACTAGTATGTTTGTTAATTCAACCAACCAACTAACAGACACTTCCGATCTACACACAAGCAGGATTTGATCAGAGCGTTCAGATGTACGGCACTGAAGGTCATATCGCCTCTAAACGCCGTACGCCAGCCCTTATCCCAGCCAGAGATCCAACCCCCAAGCTCCTATATACTGGCCTACATGTACCCCATAGGACTACAGTGTGACATCACCCCTTTATTAATATTCTGTCACGATTGGACCCCCCCTCAAAAAAACGATAATAATAAAATAACTGGTGCTCTGTAATAGCACAGTGGCCACAAATCAAAGCCTCCCTCGGATATAGTTCTTTTACTTGCACGTTTTACCGGTATGTTTGATATCTTTTGCTATAAATACATTTCTTCAGGTGAGAATAATAATTGATCAAGTCGGTTGCAAGTCATTCCTGTTTGCATGTATAAAATAAGGTGCAACTTAAAACATGTACCATTTCAACTGGACCTCATAAAAGTAATACATGTATGTGATTTGGGGCCGGTGCTTGCATTGATCCGTCACCTTTTTGTGGTCTCATAATTTTTAGTAAAACTTTCATTTATTATTTTATTCCATTGCAATTGATGTCAGCTACAAATTTGTTGTGCCGAAGTTTCTAACGTACAGGTAAAACATGCAACAGATACGATCCAAAGATAATTGTTCCGGGGAGTCAAGCATACCCTTTACCCCTGCATTACTATATCGTGCTTACTTTTCCCCGTATCTCTTATATACCAAAGAACGCCAGACGCTATGCTCGGAATGGAACATACAGCAAAATTTGTTTACTGTGCACATCATCCGAAAAAAGCGTATTAAGTGGGTATGGTTCTAAAATGCAACATGCCTGGAAATATATTTAATGTCTGGAGACATGTTGCCAGGTTTACTAACGCCACGTAGGTGTGTAAGTTGCAATGGTAGCAGACGACTCGCAATTTCACACTGTCAGTAGATGATAGGTTCATAATTCTCCCTTTACACAGTGTCACTTACAAGACTTAAATGCTGGTGGGATGGAAACACTGGCTTGAGACTGGTAGTGATATTGCAATGTACAACGTGGTGCACAATCTAAACCATTTAAAACAGAAATGATGGACGAATCCAAACTAGCAAGAAGTGGAAGAAACCACATTAAATTTGTCATGATATGGTGGCCAAATATATCGTAGTTTAAAAGGTACTATCCGGAGTGCACTCGCCTTCCATGGTAACTTGTATATTTAGTTATATATGAAATTTCAATTCTACTCATTTGGATACCTTGGGAAACAGTTAAGTGAAGGGAATATGGTTTAATCATAGGACAAGAATGAACAGGTCGGTATATTCAGTGGCACTGCACAGATGGATCAGTGCATATGCTAATAAACGAGCAATGACAACACTGAGGGATCCAGCCAGGGATAAATAACCCTAAAATGGCCGACTTTTTTCGTTTTGTTCACGAAAGTTACATATCGATCTGAAACAACTTCAAAATACTACTTTCAAACATGATTTTCAAGCCCAGCAGTTAGAATAATGACATTAATCCAGAGCCAAGGTACTTCGGTATTGCTCTAATATTATGTAATTCTTTGCCAAGTTTTGTTGCGGAAATATTTGAAAGGGTATTGCAAAGATTTACTGCGTTGAGAAAAGTTACGGTCAATTTTAATAATGATTTTAAAACTCAGCTACTTTGAAGTTTTGACCGTCTGAATTTTTTGCCTAGGTAGGGCTGTTACAGTGTCGTTCCTTCGATGAGAATCTTCCATTTTCAAAAGACTTGGCACAAAAAATGCTCCAGAGGATTTGTGCCACATGCGGTTTTGTTCAATAGTTTCATTGTTAGAACGTCGCAGAGATCCTCTTTGGCGACTTTTGCAATTTTCATTTGCGTTCCGACCACAGTCAAATGTGACTCTCTATTTATGCAACCGTTTCTCTTCTCTTGATTCCTACATATATACAGCATTTGTAAGTCAGCAAGGCATAGCCATGAAGTCTTATCTGAAATGGCAGTAATTTTATCATGTTCTATTGGGCCGCTGAGCTGTCAGAAAACATGATCGATAGAATACAAAATGGGCTCAATACTGATCAGTTCTCTTTGTTTCTATGAAATGGCAACCATGTGAATAGCATCATATAAGGAAATGACACAAAAGAATAAAAAATACTCCCACTTGATTTTATTAAGATATCGGCATAGTAGGGAAGTTACATTGATAGAGAAATACTGAATAAACGCGTATATTGCCATCATAAGGCCTCTCATTGAACGTGTCTTTATCTTCCGGGATTGGTACTGTCTCTTATATTCTGAAAAAGCTTTAGTGGGTTAGACGTGGGTCATCATTCGTGCAGAATATGCGCCACTTCGACAACCTGTCCAGCACGCTTATCTTACACAAGGGGACAAATTAACACACACAAAAAAAGACTCAAGAAAGGATACAAACTGATTAATGCTAACGTTAAAATTCGAACGGATATTCATATATAAAAAGAAAAAAAACAGAAATGGAGCTATTTAGAAAGAACTTTTCTTCGTTAAATTAAGCTAAAACGGGCATTAACTCTGTTAAAATCTCTCAAAGTTTGTCTCCCAGAGCATGATACCTGTCTCAATCTTATGTCCTTAATGGCACTGGAAAACATGCAGAGCAAAAACCAGTTGTTGCCACTTGTATAAAATCCCGCCGGTGCTTTCGGACCTGTATCCACTATCGGGGCAACCTTCACTAAGTTCCGTCTTTGACGCAGTGGGGCGCTTGGCACTCAACCTATTGCTGCTGTGGGCGGGGGGGGGGGGGGTTGCAATATTTGGCACCAAAAATATATATTTTGCAAATATTTTAGAGCATCAATAATGATATAATATGTGTTGCGTCCGCGATTTACTTTGATATCCAAATCAAATGTATTTTTGTGGGACTGTCTCGCAATCAATGCATTAATTGTGCAATGTTCAAAATGGCGCTCATCACGAGGCATGATGGTGTCGTGTCGGATTTGTAACTGACGTTGATATCAGACACAACCGAGTGGGAAGGTTAAAGTAAGATACTAAGTCTTCTTTGAAAATACGTTGACGACCGTTTCCCCCGGTAACTCGGAGAACGGACACCGGAAACCTGAGAAAATATTAAATACCGAGCACCGCAACACACCGGCACCGTGGCCATAAGCATGAGCTATGCTTTTTCCTTGGTCCAAGTTAATCGTCCAGAGAAGTTGAAATAAAATGCTGTGTTTGAGTTGACTTTGCTGCAAAATAACGGTACGCTTTGGCGAGGTGTTCGATTAATTTACAGCTTGGTTACGGTTGATTAGAATGACCGTTTTTTGTGGGGGGGGGGGTGTCGGGGCGGGGCGTTTGTGGGGTGATTTTGCTGGTCGTTGGTCGCATGTTGCTGGTGGTCCAGGGCTGTCCAACTGGAGCATTGCAGCAAAATTTTGCTTCACAGTTCTTGAAAAATGCTCCAAAATTTATCCAAAATAAATGTTTCTCATGTCAAGAAGTTGAAAAAATACTCCAGGGAATCTAAATTTTGCTACAGAGATTTCGAGTTAGACAGTACTGTGGTAGTTTGCGTCAGGTCATTTAACTTTGCAAAAGCGCTAGTGCCAAGGAATACTGGTCGTTTTGACCCGTTGGTCGACCAATCCTGGTGACTGCGGTCGGTAATTGTAGGTAGTACTGCACCATGATTATACCACGCAAAACAGAATGAATATAAGAACATTTTCAAAATGAGGTGGAATCATTCTTGATGCATGAGATGGGAGAACTGGAAAGGGACCGCTTTATATATTTATGATTTCAGTATCTTGATATTGTAAAAATTTTGCCCTTGTGGCGTATATTTATTTATTTGTATTGAAAGTTTTTGAAAATTTAGATCAATATTTTAATTCATAAATAACGAAAGCATTTCAGCTACAAAGCTGTGCAAAGCAACTTAACATTTTTCTGACATCATACTTGCTATTTTCATGTTGTGGTCCATCATGGAAATAAGCCAAGGCAAGATTTCCTAGGCTTTAGATGCTCCCATTTCATGCATCATAGTTTAGTGTACTTTCAGCAATTATATGGCACCATATTGGCATATGTGTCCTAATATAGACATATTTTATAGATTTTATGTATTTTAGCATTTCAATTGTACACTCTTTTCATGTGCGTGAATGAAATATTGCCAATCAATCAATCAACATACATTGATAAAAGTTTAATATATTTAGGCCTGCTCATTATCTTAATGTATTTTTTCTTCTTGCTTCTGTAGAGAAAATACACAACTGAATAATTGCAGGATAATTTATCTGTTAATTTTCAATGAATTAATAAACATACTGACCATATGTGAAAAAAACGTTAAGGTGATACATGTATAAATACAAAAATGTCTTACTTTATTTGATAACATGGCAATTGTCTTTTTTTAGTTTATTCTTTAGTAAATTTTGCCATCAGATTTTTGTATAATCTGAGGGAAAAAAGCCAAATCAGTACAATGATGACTAAAATGTTGTGATTTCGTCAACCATTGCAAGGCAAGATTTTCCACTCGAAACTCACCAGAATGCACCATTTATGCATGCTCAAATACGATATTTTCGGGGGGGGGGGGGGGGGTTGGGGCATGCCCCAAGACCCAGCATGCCTTCGGGCTCTTGTTTTAGCCCTTCACACCACTTGTGTTTCATTAGGGCCACTGAAAAAATGTACTTTTTGGGATCTCTAACTGAGTTTCTATCTCTGGCCTGGTTCGATCCAATTTTATAAGGCAAGGGTGGATGGAACGTACTTTTTTATTTTTGTTCCATTAATTTTAGGATTGAGCCTTTTTCGTACAGTCTGTCACGCTACTGGAACCACACATATATTTCTGTAAGCCCTTAGGTAACTAGGACATTTGTTGAAACATGCTTATAGCGGATGTTCTTCCCAATTTTACACGTAACATCTTTTGACGTCAGTTAAATTTGTTACCCGGCCACAGCTGGAGGCACTTGTCTACAGGAAAAATACCATGAATGAAACATATCGGAAAGCAATCAATATACCTCAAATGGTTCTGAAAGATAAAATTCAGATAACTTTCTTTTTGTTGGACAGTGGTCTTAAATTATACTGTGATGTAAACATATTTTGCTCTTATATTTAAAATTTTGCTATAAGAATAAAAAAAAATCACCATTTATGATTTTAATCTGTTTGCAATATTTTAAGCTGGCATGAACGCATGGGCTCATCATGTACTGACCCGGTTCGTGTTGCCAATCCGTTAATGGGTTGTTTTAAATGGAACTATTAAAATAGCTATCTGCTTTAACTGTTTGTTTATAGTCTTAAGCATCACTTGTACAATTGACCATATTTCCTTTGTCATCATCATGATCATGATTGTCATTATTATTAACCCAAAGCTGCGGCGATTTCATTTCGGCTGGAAACTGATTCCATATTTTAGTCTTAGAATATCTGAACAGTTGGATTCTACACAATGACATACGAGAGAAGTCTCGTTAGTCCTGACAATTGCCCCGAAATATGCATAATATTACCCATATGGTATTAAAGACACAACGGAAGTACACTTGTTGTGCATGAATGTTCTGACTTTTCCACGTTGTGGACACATCTACCGTCTGCATTCATCAATGCTATAGGGAACCACTAGATATAAAAATGTGCAGTGACGATGAGTCCAATGTGTGCGACAGATGGTTAAATGTAGTCAGTGTTTGTTATATCACAGGTAGATGCGGACAGCTTTATTATTTTCAGGTTTCAACTATCAGAAAGCAGTTATGTGCATGGGATATTTACATTTAACCCAAACTGTATTGCATCTTAACCACTGGCTTTAATAAGCTGATCATACTGAGAAAGAATTTTTTCTGACAATTTGGTATGTTATTACCATCTTTGGTTTCTGTAATTGGAAATTTATGATAATGTACGTTAAATGTCCATAAAGAAAGCCATTAAGCCACGAGTCTGCCTTTCATCTTCCTCGACCAATATCACAATAATTCACTCGCTATTTGATGAATGCTTAGCATCAGGGGTTCCAATGTCGATCTTATTATGCCCTGTAGCTCAAGTTAGATTATGTTTTCATTTTTTGACATTGTTGAGATTAACAAAATCTTTGATGCGAGGTAGGTTTTACGATGAGCAAATTGAGTAATTAATGTTGTTCTATACTTTCTATTGTCATAAGATGAGCCATGATATATATATATATATATATATATATATATATATATATATATATATATATATTTATTCCAAATATTATTGTCAAAGTTTACTTCTTCCAGTACGTAATGCTGTACACTAGGTGCTTATAAATTGATAGTCACTGCCTCATTTTAGTTTCCTTGAGGAAGCCATGTTGGTTAACCATGCTTTTTTATCGCTCACATATCCCGAGACAACTGGGCATCCATTGGACATGGAGGACAAGACTAATCTCAGTGCTTTGCAAAATGCATAAATTATGATAAAAAATATCAACATAACATGATCTTGACTTGGATGTCCAAATTTCTGTTAGGTAGGCAAGCCATGTCAGACTCTAATCAGCCAGGCACTTCGAGAAAAAGGGACTTGGCACATAAACATAGGACAGGTCTGTATAGCTGAGTTTCCTACTTAAGACGATGTCACTGGCTTATTTTTTTTTCAAATAGCGAGGCAGTTGGCACAATGTGTTGTATACAATGTTCGTGCGTGTATTGCTACTGTTATCTCTTTTGTTATCAAGTGTTCTGTTTTTCAATGTATTTATTGGAGTGAGCACGGGATAATTCTTCAGACAGATATAGAGTAGCACAGTCTGTGGGTTCTTAACATAATGTGCAACCTGTTTTGGATAATTTTGTACATTTTGAGATTTGTGGGTATTTTGGTAGACATCTGTATTGTTTATCAGTTGTCCGAATTTGGTAGTTCTAATCATAGTACAATCCGAAGAAATAACAAAATACTTTTGGTGCTAATATGGTGGTCGATGGACCGTGTTAACCTTTGAATCTTGATTACAGACAATAGCTATTTGCACCAAAATGTCCAGTGTATATGACCATTCCACTTTAACTCCTTATTTGATTTTGATCAAATTAAAACTGATTTACTCTAAAAATTCTTTGATTAAAATCATGTCGGGGATGTTCTAAGATATGAAAAGTTCTCTTTAAAATTGGCGTTAAAAATGACGAGTTTGCCAACTTTATTGCTTTGGACCAAGTCGGCTATTTTGCAATAACTGTATTATCATTGTGAAAACAGCGATGCAGCTATCAAGTATCACACTTATATGTTGTTGTAGATACATGTATCGATGTAAGAATAGAACAATTGTTTTTTATCTCGCATATTTTTCAAGAAATATCCACAATTTCACACAAAAAAAAGAAAAAAAAAAGAAAAAAAAAAAAGAAAAAACAAAACAAACCCACACACCCCAAAAAACATCATTTTTATCCAAAACGCTCGTGTTTATCCAACTTTGAATGAGGAGTTCA